>SJYA01000404.1:782294-812245 GCA_006410615.1 Neotragus moschatus | reverse complement strand
GGGTTAGGGTTTTGGGGGTTGGGTTGTGTGTTGTGGGGGGGGGGGGGGGGGGGGGGGAGGGAGGGAAAAAAAAGTGGCCATGAGCCATGCCTTTATTTTTGGAGAGATGTTACACAAAAGACAACTGTGCATCTTTAGAAAGGACAAGAGGAAGCCAAATGGAAAGTTCCTGGAAGAGAAAATCTCATTCTGCACAACAGTGACATTTAACTACACAAGACAAAATGTTACCTCCTAAACATTACAAGCAGTAGAAATAAACATACATGCAAATTGAAAGCAACACTGCTACTCCAAACTCTTTCACCGGCTTCTCTTTAGGGCTTACTACTGCTGCTGCTGCTGCTAAGTCTATTCAGTGGTGTCCAACTCTGTGTGACCCCATAGACAGCAGCCCACCAGGCTCCGCTGTCCCTGGGATTCTCCAGGCAAGAACACGGGAGTGGGTTGCCATTTCCTTCTCCAGTGCAGGAAGGTGAAAAGTGAAAGTGAAGTCGCTCAGTCGTGTCCGACTTTTAGCGACCCCATGGACTGCAGCCTACTACTATGCATAAATGGGCTTCCTAAGTGGCAGTGCAGTGGTAAAGAATCTGCCTGCCAATGCAAAAGGCAAAAGAAGCACGATTTCGATCCCTGGGCCGGGAAGATCCCCTGGAGGAGGACATGGCAGCCCAGTCCAGTATTCTTGCCTGGAGAATCACATGGATAGAGGAGCCTGGCGGGCTACAGTCCACGAGGTCACAAAGAATCAGACACCACTGAGCACACATACATCACACATGCATAAATAATCTTTCTACTGTTACTCATAACACATGTACGTACATATAACATGTATACACACAGATGCATAAATATGATTTGTTTTTTTCTAGTTAAATCTTTTTTTTACAAATACTTTCATAATTATTTTAACAGCTCTATTTGGATCTACAAGCTTATTTAGTAAGATGGTTCATGTGGTCCTATGTCTTGGCATAGCTACTGCTTAGCCTGGACTTAACAACAACTAAAATAACCTATAATTCAAAATTGTTTGACATTGAAAAGCAATTCTTTCTAGTTCCACTTATTCAAAACATCTTAAAAAACAGCCAGACCAAAGGTAGAATACTAAAGTATACTGAGAGAATAGGGAGGCAGTGCTTTCATATGGAGAAGGCAGTGGCACCCCACTCCAGTGATCTTGCCTGGAAAATCCCATGGATGGAGGAGCCTCGTAGGCTGCAGTCCATGGGGTCACGAAGAGTCAGACACGATTGAGCAACTTCACTTTCACTTTTCACTTTTCTGCATTGGAGAAGGAAATGGCAATCCACTCCAGTGTTCTTGCCTGGAGAATCCCAGGGACAGCAGAGCCTGGTGGGCTGCCGTCTATGGGATCACACAGACTTGGACATGACTGAAGCGACTTAGCAGCAGCAGCTTTCACATAGAAAAAGAAACCAAGGAGATCCTACAATTAAAGATCCTTTAGCCTTACTCTGCAGAAAATGCCAAAATGACAAACAAATCCGGACCAGGAACTGAAAATTCCCATTCTAATGGTACTTGGTGATGATATTGCCAAAGTTAGAGGGGTTGTGACTCCAATTCTATTATCAACACAGTGCTTCATACCATCCCTATGTACCCACAAACAAAGCATCATCTTAATGTCAAAGAAACACCTCCCAGGTGAAACATCCATGTGGAGGGCCCTGAGCCAGCCTCTGCTTCAGATTCTCTGGAGCCTTAAACCAATAATATACAGCTCTCGCTGCTTTCTCTCAAGATCTCTCATTACCTTCCTAGAATATAATATCAGGGCATGCAGGCCAACTGCTTTACAGTTGGCAAAGGGCACAGGTTTAAGAAATGGCATTTTACATGCATAAAAACAGGGAGGCAACACCCTGTCTTTTTTTAAGTGGTTGCTACAAATGAAATAGAAGATGAAGATCCCTGTTGTGCAAAATTGCATTCAGTCTTGTGGAGAGAGACAAGGGTCTAATTAAAGTTGGGTTGAGAGGCAAAGCATCTCTACAAATGCTCACCAGAAATCATGATAATGCCTTGTGCATGTGGGCTCAGTCATGTCCAGCTCTCTGCAACCCCATGGATGTAGCCCACCAGGCTCCTCCGTCCACGGGATTTACTGAAGCAGTTTGCCATTTCCTCCTCCAGGGGATCTTCCAGATCCAGGGATCAAACTCATATCTCCTAAGTCTCTTACATTTGGCAAGCAGATTCTTTACCACTTTGTGCCCCAGGTATTATCATCTCCTATACTTTTTCTTAATTAAAAAAAAAAAAAGCTTTCCCAGGCCCACATCCCAGGAAAGTCCTGAAGATGTTAGAAATGAATGAATACAACCACTGGGGGAGTAGACAACTGTCAATGGAGGAAGAGGCCCAAGGAGTTGGGCATATGAATGTCAAAGTGTCTGAAAGAAACTTCAGACCCCACCCACAGCCTACTCTGTCAACCTGACCCACCCTGGGCCCACCCACCTGACTTCTGCAGCAAAATGTTACAGCCAGTTCTTTACTAACTGAGAGAGTCAACTGAGACATCCCCTGCTTGGAGAAGACTGAGGAATATATCACCTGCTTTGCGTGACCTTAGGCCACGGAGCAATAGGAAGTCTCTGGAGTAAGTCATGAGGGATTGGTTTCATGATCTGCTCATAACTTTCTATCCCACCTGTTCTCTTCCCACAGCCTACCTTCTGTAAGACTGGACTTAAGGTGGACTGGAGATATAAGGTGAACTAAAGTCCTGGAGGGCTCCCTAGGGCTCAGATGGTAAAGAATCAGCCTGCAATGCAGGAGACCTGGGTTGGAAAAAATCCCCTGGAGGAGGGCATGGCAACCCACTCCAGTATTATTGCCTGGATAATGCACATGGACAGAGGAGCCTGGTGGGCTACAGTCCGTGGGGTCACAAAGAGTTGGACAGGGCTGAGCGACTAAGCACACAGCACACAAAGTCCGTCAAGTTTTATGAAGATGCCACATTCTTCACATCAAATGACATTTTTACTGTGGTAGGCCACAAAGATGTCTAAGTCCTAATCCTATTACTGTGATTATTTACCTTATGTGTAAGGAAATATGCACTTTGAAGATATGATTAAGCCAAGGATATGGACATGGGTAGATTATCCTGGATTATCTGGGTGAGCCAAATATAATCACAATGATCATTAAAGGAAGGAGGCCAGAAGAGAAGGGGCCATGAGCCGAGGAATGGAAGCAACTTCTGGAAACCGAAAGGACAAGGAAATAGATTCCCCAGGAGAACAGCCTCCTATAGACTATATTTTATATACATACGACCAACAGAACTGCAAAATAATAAATTTGTGATGTTTTAAGCCACTAAAGCTTGTGGCAATTTGTTACAACAGTGACAAGAAATTAATATACCTGGTTAATTCTTATTCATCTTAAACTTGGCTCAGGCGCCCTTTCCTATAGGAAGCATCCCCTGAAAGCTCAGACCCTGTGTCTGCCCTCCGTCCTTCTCCTCCTCCTGGTTAGTTGTTCTTCTCTTTGCAAAGTACCTGGCATTTACCTTCATACGGCCTAGAGCAATGACTACAGAAATACTGGTTTTCTTAACTGGATTGGGATGTTCCCTCTTAAGGGCAGAACTCTTAATGGTCATACTTATTTCTTATTTCCAATGTTTATCATTGTTTCTGACAGATAGGGGCACGCAAATGCTTATGATAATTTTTTTCCTGCAAGTTAGCATGACTCATCCTTTGATTCTCAGCAGGATACCAGCCTTCACTTCCTTACTCCACAGTAAAGACCAAGATGAGAGACAAGCAACTAGTTCATTACCACGGGCTCAGAAACCCTATATAAATGGCTCCTTTCTCCTCCAAAAAAAAGTAGTAATCATTCTTTTTCTCTCCAATGGAAAAGTTTATACAGTTTTTGGTTCTGAGGAGAAACCAAGTATTACACTGGGTGAAAAAGAAAAAATAGAAGAGGAACAGCTAAATGGATAAATTCTCAAAAAGTTATTAAGGTGAACTGTATTTTCCAAAGATGACCCCAGGAGTCTCTTCCACCCACATGCTCTTCTGCATTGTGACCCTTACACTCCAGCATCAAGAAGTGAAGTCACTGCCTTCCCCTTGGCATCTGGGTTGGCCTTAGTGACTCGCTAGTAACCCACAGAACACAGGAGAAGCGACACTGATGACTTCAGAGGAAAGTTCAAAAGACACGTTGTGACTTCTGTCTCTGAATGCCTGCTCTGCAGCTGCTCCCTCCTGGACACTCCCTGTTGGAGGCCAGCTGTCAGGCCACAGGAAGTCCAGCCACAGGAGTTCCACATGCAGGCAACTCTGGTTGACTCACAAACTCAGCCTTTGAGTCATCACAGCCCAGAAACTAGGCATATGAGCGAGAAAACCTCCAAGTGAAACCCCGCCTCGTCAATCGGATCTTCCCTGATGAGACCCGAGATGCAAAGGACAAAAGACGATTAACCGTGACATGCCCAGCCTGATCTCCTGACACAGAATCCGTGAGCCGAAGAAGACTAAGTCCGGAGTAATTTATTACGAACAAGTAACAACTGCCACAGTGAATACACGGTCTGAAAGACAATCACGGTGACTTTACTTCCCGATTCCTTCCAGACTCTTCCTGAGAAGAGTCTGGGTAAATTAGACTGACCTAATTCTGGCCCGCTAGGGTGAGATACACACTTACTCCAGAACTATCACTCCCAGAGTTTGAGATTTGAGCGACTACTTTGCTTGTAACTCAAGAAGAGACTGAAAACACTAAGTACCCTGCCCTCTATGCTGAGAATTTTACCACTGAATGAGTTATCTGGATGGCTTGTGCTGGGTCTATAATCCTATCCCCTTCAAATATTTGAGAGGTTAGATTAGATGGGATTAAATTCAGAAGGATGCTGGAAACACACCAGAATGTCTGCTCTCCTTCCTGCCCAATTGGGTCCACTGTAAATAAAACTTGACAGGCTTTCTTAAATCAACATAATCATGTGTAGCACAAGCGCTTTCAGATGCCCAGTAGCTAAACCACATCAGCTTACTTAGCAAGCCTTCTAGCAATAGGTGAAAAAAATAATGGCTCCTGCCAAGAGTGCTATGTCCAAGAGAATTGGTGGCCTCAAGTGACTCATTTCACAAGGCTCCATTTATCTGTGCTGGAAGGTCCAAAGTGGGAAGGCGTTGGGCCTTTAATAACCAAACTCAGGCCTCAGGTTTATTTGTTAAAGCCAGATGCTGTCATTTTGGAAGCAGATGAGAACAGTTATAATCGATCTGGAATCCTGATGAATTCCAGGTGCACCTTCCAGCAGTCTGGGGAAGTGGGTAGCTCAAAGACCTCAGAGAATTTTTATTATTAGTGTCATAGTGAGCTATTCTGTTGCAGAGTCTGCACGGCCTCAGTACTTTTTCCTTGTGATTTCAAACAGGTACACTTTTTTTGACCAACGTTTGGGGACACTTTCTTAAAGGCAATTTCTCAGCTACATCAAAGAAGAAATATAGCAAAAAGAAATAGGCTAAAAAAAGTTGAGGAGGGCAAGGTCTAGGTAGGCAACCTCAGGGTTCCTAAGGGAAACTGGATTAAATATAGTGTTCTGACTCCAAAGTGGAGGCCAGTTGATGTCCTTAACCAGTAAGTGTAGCTTTATGACTCAGTGGGTTGCTAGCTGTGGTCCACGTCCTTTGAGAGAAAAGAAAAGGCATGACCAGAACCCCAAACAGTGTTTATGGTATCCAGGCTTCAAGGTCGCAGCCTGAGTCCAACTGCATTTTAGGAATGCCTGCCTATTTTCCAGGCCTGTTTCTGCAGGCTCCTTATGACCTCTGTGCATTCCCTGACATCCTTCCAATCAACCCATCCTTCCAATCTTAGCCTAGATACTGCTAGGCTTAGTTTCTGCTTCTTGTAAACAAGACCCTGAACTAATGTAAATACCAACACAGCAACCTTTACTTTCAAATGTATTCTTTCTTCTCTCTGGTCGACCAAATGCTCATGAACATATATTGCTAGGTAACTAAGAAAGCATCAGTTAGGGAAGATGGCACTCTGTCGTTATACGTGGCTAAATTAGAAAAAACAGATGACTCCTTGTTCTCACCCTGGTCCTCAATTCAGGACCATAAATTTTCACGAGATGTTTCAACATCACAACCAGATGTGTTAACTCCTTTTACTTAAAAAAAAAAAAAAAAAAAATTAAGGGAAAAGAATTCAAGGAGCATAAGAGATGACTAAAGGTTCAGTCATGTTGCAAATGATACTTGGCACAAGTTTACTCTCTGTAAACTTATGTTTACAGATTTATGTAATTACAAAGTTATATAATTACAAAAAATTATGTAATTAAAACTTATCTATTATGATAAACATTGAGGTGATATATGTGCTTGCTCAGGGATGTCAGGCTTAGTTCCAAACCTCCAAACCTACCAAAAGCAAGGTCTTCGGTTAATATCCTTCCCACCATCTTGCGTGCCTGCTTAGTCAAGTCAGACTTTGGGATCCCATAGACTGTAGCCCGCCAGGCTCTTCTGTCCATGGGATTTCCCAGGCAAGAATACTGTAGCGAATTGCCATTTCCTCCTCCAGGGGATCTTCCCAACCCAGGGATCAAACCCACCTCTCCTGTGTCTCTTGCGTTAGCAGATGGATTCTTTACCACTGAGCCACCAGGGAAACCCTTCTCACTGTCAGATACCATTAAACTGGAAGTGTCATTTTCCTAAAATATGTACTTCAAATATTGTAAGACAACCCATAAGATTTCACTGCAAAAACACAGAAAATCACACTTGTTGGGATTTTAAATATTAACTGAAATATGATAAATTAACATAAGCACATGTTAAAATCTGTCAAAAGCTAAAAGATACTTTCTTTTCACTTACATTTGAATTAATTAGTGGTAGTGAAATAGGAGACAATGGATTTGTTGGCTCAAAAAGCAGAGAGGAAAAAAATCGTGCTACATACTTAAAATGTGTAGTCTTTAAATATCCTTTCAGCATCTGGTGCCACATTGCAGCAGTATGCTCAGCTATGTTCTAACACTGATCCAAGCCCAGAGGGTCTGGCTGCTGCTGCTACTGCTGTTAAGTCGTTTCAGTCGTGTCCAACTCTGTGCGACCCCATAGACAGCAGCCTACCAGGCTCCCGCATCCCTGGGATTCTCTAGGCAAGAATACTGGAGAGGGTCTGGCACGCTAATGCATATTACTTTATCTTCAAAAATAGATATCAATATCTGATGTTGAAGCCCACCAGTCTTCAACTGGTGGGTTAATCTCTTCATTTTTCTTTAAGGAGATGAATGGAATCCCACTTACTAAATGAGATAAAAGCACGAAAAACCATCTTCTTGAGGGCAAAGAGCCTGCCATGGTCCTCCTCCCGAGGATTCTGGTGGCTGGCTGTGTGTTCTCTCTGCAATGGGCACCTCAACAGGCATTTCTCATTGACCAAGATTCTACCTGCCCTGGGCATCTGAGACCCTAAGGACAACATTTCCTAATGAGGAACAACTGCCTCCCAAACCATCCTAAACCCAAGATTTCAGTGACATTTTGCTAAAATGACTGAAGAATGTACTGTTCACCGTGACATATATGGGGGGAAAAAAATCCCCTCACATAAAGATAGGAGCAAAAGAGGAAAGAAATTCAGAAGATGCTGACCTGTGGGTGGCATTATATTGTTTTAAAACAAAGATCAACATAAACTAACACAAATATTCAAACCTCAGATTGAACACATAAATAAGTAGATGCTCTTCTCACCTACCCCTAAGAATGTAGATTCTGGTTACTACAATAATCCTTCTCCTGGCCTGTCTACATGAACACCACAGCTTGAGGTCAGTGCAAGCCAAGAGCACACACAGAACCGGCACTGTCCTTGTCCCCTCTCCCATGTGACATGGTTTGTTTTCTCTAAGAAGCAAGTGCTGGCCCAAGGAGACATCAGAATTTAAACGCCCACCATCATTCATAAGAAATTACACAAATGAGGGAGACCTGGGTTAAAGCTCTACACATTCAGAGTCAAAACTTAGTTCTCTGTACTACTAACCAGCTATAAGATTTAGGATGACTTTTTGTTTTTCTCAGCTGAGTACACATAATGCCCTACATGGCTAAACCACATACCATTCTGATACCAGATAGTTAAAACTCAAGGCTTTTGTATTATGTGTAAGAAAGGCATTCTACCTTGCCTAAGAGAAAACAAATTTAACATTCATCTCATGATTTACTGGTTTCAATAGATACTGACTCTGCTGCTGCTGCTGCTAAGTTGCTTCAGTCGTGTCCGACTCTGTGTGACTCCATAGATGGCAGCCCACCAGGCTCCCCCGTCCCCGGGATTCTCCAGGCAAGAACTCTGGAGTGGGTTGCCATTTCCTTCTCCAATGCATGAAAGTGAAAGTCAAAGTGAATTAGCTCAGTCGTGTCTTACTCTTAGCGACCTCATGGACTGCAGCCCACCAGGCTTCTCTGTCCATAGGATTTTCCAGGCAAAAGCACTGGAGTGGGGTGCCATTGCCTTTTCCGAAATACTGACTCGATACAATTATCATTTCAAGGCATAATTTGATCTGCAGTATATAATCAGTTGCCTGTTAATATTAGAATAGTTATATCTACACTGCACAGATTCTTTACCAGCTGAGCCACAAGGGAAGCCCAAGAATACTACAGTGGGTAGCCTATCCCTTCTCCAGGGGATCTTCCCAACCCAGGAATCAAACCAGGGTCTCCTGCAATGCAGGCAGATTCTTTACCAACTGAGCTATTCAGGGAAGTCCAAGGAAGCCCAGTGACAAGGGTCACTGATAACTGTATAGTGAGTGCTTTCAGTGTGGAAAAGATTTTTCAGCATGTGATATGATCTAATGATAAAGATTTTCAAGTTCTTTTAGCTCCACATGCTGTTTTACTTTCATTTTAGACACATCCACCCACATATCTCCTTATTTATAAATACAAGTTTTACATCCTGTTTATGACATATAAAAACATTCACAGACAAGCACTCACACATTCTTATCTCTCAAGACTCTGTGTGTTTTATGGGACAGGGTGCTTGGGGCTGGTGCACTGGGATGACCCAGAGGGATGGGATGGGGAGGAGGGGTTCAGGATGGGGAACACATGTATACCCGTGGCTGATTCATGTCAATGTATGGCAGAGCCACTACAGTGTTGCAGAGTAATTAGCCTCCAATTAAAATGAATAAATTTATTTAAAAAGAGACTCTATGTGTTTTGGAAGCCAGAATATGAATTTAAAGATTCTCTACTATTCTTCATCATTTTCTTAGAACCCAGATAGTTTTTTTTACTACTAAGGTTGAATACAGAAAAAGACAGTATTAGGTTCTGTCCATGGTTGGAATTAGCAAAAGGATAATATAAAAATCTAAAAGCAGTGACAGCAGGGGAGGAAGGCCATGTAAATAAAGAGGCAGGAGGACCGTTTTCCCTGTTGACAGAAGCATCTTTGAAGCTCACCAGCCCATGAAGAAGACTATGTGTCAGTCATTAGTATACCTGTCAGCTACAGTAGTGAATCCAATTAAGCGAGCAGAGCGGGAGCATGGGCTCCTAGGTCCTGTCTCAGGATCCTGATACATAACCAGGTCCAAACATCACCCAAAACAGAAGTTCAAAATCAGGAGCACGAAATCTAAATCCCAGCTCTTCTGTTTGTTACCATGGGGCCTTGGGCAAACGATATATTTAAAATTTTATTCTCCTATGACATGGAGATATTAACACTTGTCTGTAAGAACCAAACACTTTCATGTTGTATCTGGCAAGCCGCCAGTACACAGTAGGTCCTTAATAAATACTCCAAATAGTTATGTTCTACTCTAGAGGGTCTCAGGAAAGATGAGAGAGTTTGGAAGTCCCTCTGAGATCTGGATTTTTCATCCAGTTTGGGTATTAAGCCAAAGGCATCTGCAATCAAATGGGATTACCAGGATAAAAGGCACACCTTGGCTGATGTTCCTATTATAACCTGGGGCTTCAAGTGCCTTCCATTGCTTTTGTCATGCCCCACCTCAAAGTAGCCTCAGATGTTAGACACATACACGGGAGTTGGCAGACACCGTTCTTGGCTATAGAATGCTGCATGCCACCACCAAAGGAAACTGGCTATAAGTTCAGTTGTGATGTCTTGCTGTTTTGGATCAGAATCCCTGGTGTCACATTATCTGTGTGTAATTGTTTCTTCATTTGTTGTCATTTCGTTTCCATTTCAAACATGCTTGTCCATTGGTTTATTGTTTTCATGTGACAGGACTGCTTGATTAAGATTACAAACTGCTAAAAATCAGTGTCTGTATTTATTTGATCAGTTCCTCATGCATATAGCAAAGCAGGAATCATACATATGATTTGAGGAAAGTAACTATGATGAAAGAGCTCATAAAATGTACAAGGTGGATGCTCAAGTAACAACCATAATGAAAACCACATATGTTTAACAAAACCAGTTTTCAGACTTGGCTATTTCATATCCTCCATAGGAAAAGGAGTGCTACAAAGAGTTTTTAATTCTTCTTGGAAATGGGACAGCCAAGAAAGCTTAATGCATCGATTTAAGATATTTAGACTAAGTTCAATGCTTCTCCCTGAGTGACATTTGAGAAAATTAACAATTATATCTTTGGGCCCTAGAATAAATAAAAAGTAAACCATGGTGGTGGGTGTTAACTAGACTTATTGCTGTGATCACTTTGCAATATATACGAATATCAAATTACTATTACTATGTTGTACACATGAAACTATTATATGTCAATTCTATTTCAATAACACACACACACAAAAGGTAAATCATTCTGTTCAAAGATGTCCAAATATAAGGTGCTTGTGTGAACATACTTTTTAAGATGAGAATATCCTACCTCCTTAAAGTTGTCAAATGCTGATAAAATGATCTCATGCCCGCCTCTGACAAGACAAACGGCTGCCAACAACTCTAAGACAAGGGCTTTTGTTCTGTCAAAACAAGAAGGAAAAAACTCACAAATCAGTGAAAGTGAATGAACAGTGAGTCAGCTGTTCCCTCCAAGATGAATATGAAAATAAATATTTGCCAGTATATTTTTTAAATGTTTACTAATTAAGGCACAGTTATATTAAAACACATACATTTTAAAACCTTTACGATCTTCTACACACGTGGCTTCTCTGGGGTAGCAAGTTTGCAAGGCATATTTCCCACTCCCAGGATTATAAGTTACTTATAAATGAAAATTAATTCTGGGAAGATTAAGTCTTTTTGTTCTATCATCAACTGACTCAGTGTAATACAGTCGAAAAAGTATTTTTTAATGAGTTAAAGAAGATAGGAACCACAGAATTTTCAGTAAAATCACCCATTGGATAAATATTTTCTCTGGTTCTGGAGTCAAAGATATAACATTTGCTGAAAAAGTTCAAAAGCAACTGAAATCAATGTCCTATTAATACACTGCAAATCTGCTAATTTGCAGTGGCTCCATACAAGTCTCCCATGGTAATGCAAGCTTCCAAAACTACTTCTTCCCATACAGGATCTGAAAGGAGCTGGCTTACAGCTGTGCTAATACAAGAATGTTTTCTCTGACTCAAGAAAATAAAACTTCATCTAAAATATTTTTAGAAGGAGAACCTTAGAGATACAATCTAAGTTTTCAAACACAATGTCAAGGACAGCATGATTTCTTCAGAGTATGATTACTTCAGTATTTCATCTTTTTCCTGGAATAAAAGCTATTGCCAACCTCTAAACAAAGATCATTCTGAAAACCCACAGTATCAATTGTCTTAAGAAAAATGAATAATGACTTCCCTCCGTGTCAGATAGAGAGACAAAGAAGCATGACTAGTTGGGATTCTAGTAAACTTAAGGAAGCAAAGCACAAAGTTGCAAAGGCGTTCATCAGGGGAAGTATGAAATAATAATATTCAACATTTAAATAGGATTTATTGTTTGTATTGCATTTTCAATCACAAGGGTGTAACTTCTAATCACATTTTTTAGCTGAATGAACAGTTTTCAGATGAGCGATCCTGTCAGAGAGATCTGATAAAAGGGAGTAACAGTGTCAAACTAGACATGCATTAGAACAGAAAAGGCATTATACTAACTAAAATAAATTGATGAAGACAGGCTTTTGGAGGTAATCTGTGAAATGAATAGTATATGGCACTTGCCTTTATAGGAAAGTGAACATGAAAAGAAACCTGCACGTAGTTATTTTTGTTTTGTGGTGTTTTCTCTTTGGTTTGGTAATAAAAGTTACATGGGTAAAGACTGCAAATGAAGTGTGGACAAGCGGTAGTAGTTTTAGTGAGCTTTCAGCACCTAGTGGTGTGGCTAAGGCTGTATCAAGACTCTCCTGGATCCAATCCTGACAACCTGGCAGCTTCATGCTCTTCACCAAGTTTTGCTAAATTTGCAAGGATGCTGAGAACCAGGCCTCGAGAGGAATGAAAGCCTGAAGAGAAGGGCCAGAGTTGTCACCAGTTTCTCAACTCCGCCACATGTAAAACTGTAACACTGATGAAAAGAAAATTCTACTTAGCCGAGGAGTCTGCTGGCAATCCGAAATCAAAAAGTCATTCTTGAAAGTTTCCAAACTCTAACTTGATTCTTGACAAGCTCTCTGCTGTCCCTGGTTTGATTAAGATTCGGACAGTATGAATCCAGCTTACCTTGGATTCTTGTTGTTCAAGCTTAGTGCAATCTCGTTGACAGCATGTGGGTGAGACATCACCATGTTGAAACCATACTGAAACGGGTATGGAAAGAACAAAGCATTAGGAGCTATTTGAGAGAACTGTCAATGTTGATTAAAAAGCAAAAACCTGAGGTTTCTACCTAATGTAATTTTGTACCATCATAAGTACACTTATGTCTCTAGCACAGTGTCTGCACATATTTCTCTATGAAAAATTTCAGGAATGATGCCATTATCGAGGTACTATATTCCCATTCTCTATGAATAAACTGTATGTGTCTCTATCAAAATGATGAAAAGGCTCTAGGCCAGTGATCTCAATGCTGCTGTTTGGAAAAGTCAACAAAACAAAACACCAGCTCTCTGGGCCAACTCACTCCAGGTCAACTTATTCTGAATCTCAAGGATGGGGCCCTGGCTTGTGAATTTCTTTGAGCTGACCTCACTATGCAGCAGGGTTGACGACCACCACCTCTAATCCCTTCTCTGTCAGCAACGGCTCTTAGGACCCAAAGCCTAGGGAAAACCTGCTTTGCTCTGAGGCATGTTACCTCGTCTTTCTATAAAAATGAACAAAGCTCAGTAAAAGGATCAAGAATCATTCTCAATTCTGCCAAGTTGAGGAATTATTCCTTTTCCTGCAAACTGTCAGCTCATGACCTTATTTCCAATTACACCCAGAAAACATAACCAATTAGGGAAAAAACTTCCAAGAGCTCCCACCACCACATCAATACACCCACACAGATCTGTGGCTTCCCTCCTTACTTCTTCCTGAAGATGAACTCTCCACGCTCCCATCTAAGGCCCTTTCCCTATTTGAGCTCTTGATTCCAATCCCTCTTACTACTCAAGAACATCATCAGTCATGTCTGACTCTTTGTGACCCCATGGACTGTAGCCCACCAGGCTCCTCTGTCCATGGAATTCTCCAGGCAAGAATACTGGAGTGGGTTGCCATGCCCTGCTCCAGGGGATTGTCCCGACGCAGGGATCAAACCCAGGTCTCCTGCACTGCAGTTACCATCTGAGCCACCAGGGAAGACCAAAGAACATCATATGCTCCAGCAATTCTCCCACCCCCCATCATTATTTTTCTCTCTGACTCATTACCATTAGCATAAAAAACATGATGCAAATTCTTTTATCTTAAACAACAAAAACAGAATCTCTCTGGACCCTACAACCTGTATCCAGCCACTGTCTCATTTTTCTGCTATTCTTTTACAGCAAAATTCTAAATCACTCATGGTCTCCAATTCCTCTCCTCCTATTCTCTCTCAACACCATGTCCATCAGGCATTGCATCCCCACCATTCCAACGAAACTGTATCAAGATGACTCAAGACCTGCACTTTGCTAGAGCCCATGCCGTAACTTCCTCTTACAAGACTCAGCGGCAGCACTGGGCACAGGCAACCACTCTCTCCTGGACCTGGCTCCTACCTCTCGGCTGCTTCCCAGTCAGTCTACCCAGTATTTCCTCATCTCGCTGCCTTTAAACAAGGTGCCCAAAGTGATTTGAGATCCAGCTTATTCTTTGCTTCTCTGTCTATCCCTGCTGGTCTCTTTCACTCCCCTGTCTTTATAGGCCATCTACTGACTCTCAAACTTGCAGCTCCAGCCCAGACCTCCAGACCCTGAACTCCCGACTGGCATTTCTGACCACCTCTTTAAGATTTCTATTTAGATGTCTATGGACATCTCACAGTTAACATCTCTCCAACTGGAATACTAATAAGGTCTCCCAAATCTGCTCATCCTGCAGCCTTCCACGTCTTAGCAGACGGCAACTCCATCTCAGAGGTGCCCAGGACAAACCGCTGAGAGCTGTGCTTGACTCCTCACCACATCCCCACTGCTACTGCCCTTACCACCAAAACAAAATCAGAGTCTGGCCACCTCTCTTCACCTCTGCTGCTATTACCTGGGTTCATACCACCATCGACACTCACCTAAATTAACGCAACAGCCTTCTAAAAGGTCTACCTCCTTCGGTCTTTGCCCCCTGGAGTCAATTCCAACAAAGAAGCCAGATGGATCATGCTAAATTCCAGTGGCAGATCAAGTCACACTTTTCCTCAGAATCCTTCAATGGCATTCCAGGCAGCGTGAAGCCAATGTCCTTTCAATGACTTAAAGCCCTACATAATCAGGACCCCTCTGAAACTTCAGATTTCACCTTCTACTCCTCTCCACTTACTCATCCTGATCCAGCCAAACTGACCTGAGCACACCAGACCTATTCTTGCCTCAGCAACCTTTGCACTTGCCCTTCTCTCTGACTATAATTTTCTTTCTTAAGTATTCCTTACCTTGTTCCCTTATTCTAGTTGTTGCATAAATCTTAACCTTCTCCAGGACACTTTTCTGGCTAGCCTATTTAAAAATGAACTCATATTTTTGGCACTTATTCTTATTGCCCGATTATTTTTTCTACAGGACTTAGTTCTCTGGAGCCAGTCTTCCTCAGTTCAAATCTGAGTTCGCCGCTTACAGCCATACTTAACTTTTCTGCGTTTCTGTTTCCTCATGAGTACAACGCGAGACTAATATGACCAACCTCACAGGAGTCTTTTGAGGCTTAAATGAAGTAATAGGTTTTAAAGTCCCTGACTGTAGGAAGCACTGAGTAAGGTCAGCTTTTATTTCATCACTATTATTATCTGGAGTGCTATATAATTCACCAATTGTCTATCACTATCTCCCCTCAATAGAAAGTAGTTCCCTGGGGTATTTATTTTTTTGCTGCTGTATTCCCTACACCTAGAATAGGGTCTATCGGGCAGTGCTCAAAAAAATTAATTGACTGAAAGAATAAATGCATGTTTCCCTTCTTAAATTTAATCTGGCAAGTTTATGTTGGGCTTGAACTCTAATACTGATCTATGTATTTACCATAGGTTTCTATTTGGATCCATCTATAGAATCTGCGTCAATGGAGATAAAATCCTATTTCCTTATTGGAACCATGTCTAAATCCTCAGCCATGGCTTGATTTTATAACTATACTTTTGACCCTTCAGTTCACCGTAGATACTTCAGGCTCTAATTCCTACTCTGTCGTTAGGATTAATCTCACATACTGTAATTAGTAACTCTCAGTGATTCTCAGAGTGAAGATAATCTGTATCAGTCATCTAAGGAGGACTCTGCCCTTCTACTAAGCATCTTCTAAGTGCTTCTCATGAAGATTAGGAACCACAGGGTCCAACACACAGTAATTATAATTCCTTGCCTGTCATCACATAACTCTTTGAGGAACAATGACCGACCCAGTGTGTGAGATTATTCATTCCCAGGTTCCTAAAGTTGTTCCGTTATTGCCCCAAACCAGTGGCTTACTCTGTCTCTAATAGTCACAAACACTTACCAAGTAATCTGGACAAGCTTACCACTGGAGGATGAAAATGTCTTCCCTTTGAATACATTATACATCAGAAATGCTAACTAAAAGGGCAATGACTTATGAGTAGTAGAAGGAACCAGACCTTTCTTCTCTAAAAAATTTCATTAAATCCTGTTATTTACTTCAAATAGAAATACAAAAGATATCAAAGAGAACAACAGTGAGTCTGATGATTTCGGATTTTTTTTAAGGATTATAAACAGAAACATACCTGATAATTCATGATGGCACGTAAACACATGATACAGACATGCACGTCATCTTTCTTACTCACTAATCTTGAATTTTTCAGNCTGATCCAGCCAAACTGACCTGAGCACACCAGACCTATTCTTGCCTCAGCAACCTTTGCACTTGCCCTTCTCTCTGACTATAATTTTCTTTCTTAAGTATTCCTTACCTTGTTCCCTTATTCTAGTTGTTGCATAAATCTTAACCTTCTCCACGACACTTTTCTGGCTAGCCTATTTAAAAATGAACTCACATTTTTGGCACTTATTCTTATTGCCCGATTATTTTTTCTACAGGACTTAGTTCTCTGGAGCCAGTCTTCCTCAGTTCAAATCTGAGTTCGCCGCTTACAGCCATACTTAACTTTTCTGTGTTTCTGTTTCCTCATGAGTACAACGCGAGACTAATATTACCAACCTCACAGGAGTCTTTTGAGGCTTAAATGAAGTAATAGGTTTTAAAGTCCTAGACTGTAGGAAGCACTGAGTAAGGTCAGCTTTTATTTCATCACTATTATTATCTGGAGTGCTATATAATTCACCAATTGTCTATCACTATCTCCCCTCAATAGAAAGTAGTTCCCTGGGGTATTTATTTTTTTGCTGCTGTATTCCCTACACCTAGAATAGGGTCTATCGGGCAGTGCTCAAAAAAATTAATTGACTGAAAGAATAAATGCATGTTTCCCTTCTTAAATTTAATCTGGCAAGTTTATGTTGGGCTTGAACTCTAATACTGATCTATGTATTTACCATAGGTTTCTATTTGGATCCATCTATAGAATCTGCGTCAATGGAGATAAAATCCTATTTCCTTATTGGAACCATGTCTAAATCCTCAGCCATGGCTTGATTTTATAACTATACTTTTGACCCTTCAGTTCACCGTAGATACTTCAGGCTCTAATTCCTACTCTGTCGTTAGGATTAATCTCACATACTGTAATTAGTAACTCTCAGTGATTCTCAGAGTGAAGATAATCTGTATCAGTCATCTAAGGAGGACTCTGCCCTTCTACTAAGCATCTTCTAAGTGCTTCTCATGAAGATTAGGAACCACAGGGTCCAACACACAGTAATTATAATTCCTTGCCTGTCATCACATAACTCTTTGAGGAACAATGACCGACCCAGCGTGTGAGATTATTCATTCCCAGGTTCCTAAAGTTGTTCCGTTATTGCCCCAAACCAGTGGCTTACTCTGTCTCTAATAGTCACAAACACTTACCAAGTAATCTGGACAAGCTTACCACTGGAGGAGGAAAATGTCTTCCCTTTGAATACATTATACATCAGAAATGCTAACTAAAAGGGCAATGACTTATGAGTAGTAGAAGGAACCAGACCTTTCTTCTCTAAAAAATTTCATTAAATCCTGTTATTTACTTCAAATAGAAATACAAAAGATATCAAAGAGAACAACAGTGAGTCTGATGATTTCGGATTTTTTTTAAGGATTATAAACAGAAACATACCTGATAATTCATGATGGCACGTAAACACATGATACAGACATGCACGTCATCTTTCTTACTCACTAATCTTGAATTTTTCAGGGTTCTTCTGCTTGGCAAAGTATTATATCTACAAATAAAAAGGGAAACTTCCATAAAACTAAGGATTACTTTCTTAGCATGGGCAGATGCACTTTAAAAACGGACACTGTTCTCTATTTGTACCTACACCTAAATGAAGACTGCAGGTCAAAGCACCACTAACAAGCGCACCACCACAAGCACCCCATCACCACAAAACTGCTTCCGCAGACTGTGAGGCCTAGACGATTCTGTGCAGCAGTTATCATCTTGCCAGCCCATATACCCGTGGACAGTGATGCTCAACTCCACTCACAGCATATAACAAATCAGACTGTACATGAGACTCATCAACAAGCCAGGCTCTAATGTGCAGACCAAGCTAGATCTTCAGACATGACATGCACACAGATTACATATATGAACAAGTGATAGGGTAAAACTCAGCTTATACAGAGATCTCCTATCATCTGACCCAATTTTAACTGTACCTTCCCATCACTGCTTTTAAGAGTCCCTGTTTCAGAGTTTAAGCCTAGGCAAGGTCATACAGCTGTCATATCAGCCTGTGATACTGAATTTTAATATGCAAAACCTAAACAGTATACATATGCCTCCACACCCTCACCCAAACTTTGGTCTAGCAGCTAAAACTGAGGCAGAAATGTGGTGACATTTCAAACGGTTAGGATGTTACAACGTCGGGGTTCATTCTGGAACCCTACATTACTAGGCCCTAGTTCTCCCTTCTGCAGATTTATCAGCATATAGAAGGCATAAAGAGTGACAGTGTAAGACAGGGAAGGTAGAAAGATGACAGTTCTACGTGTGTCATTATGAGCCTTAAATGACAGCTTCAGAGGAAAAACAGGTAAGTTTTCCCTGCAACTCCAAGCCTAAAACGAAAGCAAGTTTCAAAAGCTGTCAACTACTTTCTGAGAGTCAGTGACAGAAATGCTCCACAAAAGCAGCTATAGACCTTCCCTCCCCTTGAATTAAGCCAGTTAAAAAATTTTAAGGAAGCCACGATTAATATTAACTGCTTTCAGAAGTCTCACAGGTGCAGACTAAGAGTAGAAAACTGAATTGACAGGTTTGTCGCCAATGGTTCAGCTGAGCAGAACTTTGAAATTTTCTATTCAAAAACTATCAAACAGGAAAAAAAAAAAAAAAAGATGATTCGTTTACATAAGCCTACTAATGAGCCAAAGAAATTTTTGAAAAGCACTCCAGTAAGTCACTTGCGTCAACATACCTGACTGTGTAAAATCTGGTTTGCTCATGCTACTTTTAAGGAACGTTTTTCCTAAGGACTGTCTGCTTTCCTCACCCTGGAAAACAACGTTTCAGCAATGGAAGATAGCCTAATTCAGTTTTGAATGCAAAAACAAAGTTCAGGAAACACATTCAGATTTCGCTGTTAGTAAGCCTAATTTCAAAATTCTAAAATATACTTTTAAAAGGTGTTGCACTCTGTCATAATACCAGCCCAGGCATGGTGGCTGACACACCTGACCGAGGTCTCACAGAATCTGGGGCTGGTTCAAACAACCACATGACTAGTCTGACCCAAGAATCTGTAGTCTTCTTAGTCTATACCCAAAGTTCTCTCCCTTCCTCTGCCCTTCTGAATTTATTTTAACCTCAGGTTTGTATTTCTTTAGTGGAATCATCTGTCTGTTTTATATTAGGGAGATAGTTATTTCTAACTGTCTCCCTAAAATAAAACAGACAAGTGATTAGTGTAAAACAAAGAAATCTAAGTTTTAAAAAAGAAAAGGTGTTATGAAGGGAATCAATCATTCTTTGCTAAACTATATTTAAATGCAGCAGTGACTGCATAAGATATATTGACCAAAGCCAACTATTCTTTAAGGAGCACGGAACAGGTCATTCACACAGGCACATACTTCCACATCACTTCCAAATAAAGTTTAATGATTCCAGCAAGCAGACCAAACTTACACATTTTGTACTTCCTAGGTGTAAAGTAACATAGCAAGTTCCTCTCTTTTATTTATTAATCCATAACATCAGCTATACCATAATAAGACTTTCTAAGACAGAGTCATTGTCCTTACTAACATTATTTGCAGAAACCAGTAAACATTGATTATAATATCCTACTTACTAAACATTAATACAAAAGACTTGTATTTGTTGTAGTACATGGTTAATCTCAAATACATTTTCTGAATCAACATTTGAAATGTATTTAATATGAAAAAGCACATGGATACTTATCAATATTCAAGAAGTTTAGAAAGCATACAAAGATGTCAGTAAGTAAAACTGATATAGTTAAAGTAAGTAAAAATTTATTAATGTTATTCTGTGCTTTAAAAAAGTTGAACTTTTTTCCTAAGGTGAATGATAGTTAATATAAAAGTAATTTTTCTCTGATTTTTTATTTACATAAAAACAGAATTAAAGGCAACATTTGAACTTGTGTTAAAATGCCACCATAACCAGTAACAACAACCAACCACAGTATTGACAGTTTAAAGAGATCTGTGATATTATTTACATCAACCTTTCCTGACACAGATGAGAAAAATGACCCAAGATGTTACATCTACAGAGCAAGTAGACGTTAAGAGATGAGACCAGACCCCCAAGTCTCCTCGCTGGAATTCAGGGCGGTCGCTTTCTACAGGTTGCTTCTCAACCTGACTCATCCATCAGGTGATCACATGAAAAAGCTACTGCCTCCAGCCATATGTGCTAATGAACTCCCTGTCAAAGGTTCCTATTCTGTCATCCCAACAAAGCTTTCTGTCCTGGCTCTTAAAAGATATCTTTCCCTCACCCCTCCAATAATTATCCCACCATAGAGAATTAAGGCTTAGGTGGCTAAGAAGAGCAGTATCTGAGCATTTTCAGAACACAGTGGCTGATCCACTCTGTAAGCAAAGTTTTTTTTTTAAATCTTTATCCTCAATCACTTACCAGGCAAGGAAGGATTTTCTTTTTTAACTCAGTAATAAATTTTTCTCCATATTTTGTAATTCTCATTCCAAAAAAATTCTCCCCTATTAAGTAAATGCACACCTGATAAAGTCACAACTCTTTACCTCGGCAGAAATGAAGCACCTGCAAACAACCGAGAATCACTTTAAGTCCCCAAGGCTAGATTCTAGGGACTGCGTCATGTCAGCACGTACGTTAACCTACTCTTCAGCATGCACATTTTGTAGAATTTGACCATTTATGTCATGAGACATTTATTTACTTAATTATCACCTGAGTAACTTTCCACCTTTTACCTTTTTGAATAATGTTTTAAATCCAGCTCCAATGAACAATATCAATACTCTCCAAAGAACACTTCTGCATGGAGCTGGTTTTAATAGATCCCCAAGTTGACTCCAAAACACCAAAAGAATTAGCACTAACAATTTACTGCATTTGAACTTTCCACAAGCACTCCCAGATTGAATAAGCAATCTTTAAGAACTGGCCTCTGGTGCTCCAACCACAGGAAATCAAACCAAACCTTGTGTTTAAGGCCCAAAATTGGTTTTCCCAAGCAACTATTGTTTATGCTAAACTCTATTAAATGCTAAGAGAAAATGAAAGATCAAGATGTTGCTTCAGCCACCATCTAGTTTAGGAAGCAGGAGATTTTATGGATAGCCTCTGTGCTAAGAAGTTCTTTGTTCACACCTCAGCTCACCACTTTCGACAAATGCACGTTCTAATGTGTGAAATGAACTCAATAAACATACACACACCTGCACATCACAGTACACTGAAGTGATAACAGGCACACCTCACACGAGAACACTTTCTCGCAAATCATGATCCTGAAAACCCTCATACAACCTTTTCTCAATCAAGCCATATTTGACCAAGTTAATACAGACCGAATCACGGTAACTATCTTTAGGCATATGAACATTGTTTGAATGAGGCTCTAATTCAAGAAGTATAAAAGGAAAGGACAAATTGTGGGGTAAGTATCAGAAGGTGACATACAATGAGCATAATTGAACATGAGATGTTACTCATGCAGATCTGTTTTTTAAATTTATTTCTAATTGGTGGATAATTGCCCTACAGTGTGTGTTGGTTTCTGCCACGCGATAGCATGAAGCAGCTATATATACACACACATCCCCTCTCTCCCACCGCTCCCATCCCACCCCTCTAGGTCATCACAGAGGACTGAACTGAACTCCCTGTGTTTACAGCAGCTCCCGCTAGTTACCTGTTTTACACAAAAGAGTGTGTATATCTCAATGCTACTCTCTCAGTTTGTCCTCCCCTCTCCTGCCCCATTATGTACACAAGTCCACTCCCGACGTCTGTGTCTCTATTCCTGCCCTGCAAATAGGTTCATCAGAAACAGGTTTCTAGATTCCATATGTATGTGTCTAACACAGATTTAAAACACACCATCTCACAAATCTGAGTAACAGAATCACAAGACACTTCCATTCATCTTTATCTATCTTTAAAATTTTCTACAATGGATGTACAGCATTCTCCAAATAAAGAAAAAGTTGCACCAAAAAAACCCTCTCGCAGATGGCCTAAGTTTACATTCATCTGACGACAGAAGGCTAACTAGATTATAAGATGATAACATTTTCCGTACTTTAATCATCCCACAGAAGAGCATTTCCCAAAGGCCTCTTGAGTGGAGAGCTGGTCTGTAAACAGCCAGCCAAGCTGAGAGGTTTTGTGAAGAGGCTAAATTCTACCACGACACATGCAGCAAAAGGACCCAAGTATCATCAGAACAACTAAGCTTGGCAAATCCTTTTCCCTGGTCCCACACACGCCCACCTGGATGCCAATAAAAACAGAATGCCATGAGTAACTTCCCAGAGAAAACTGATGAGGGTGATTGATTAGAGCCACACACCTCTACCAAGCGTATGAGTCACACGGATTCACTTAGGTAGGGCTGGAACATCACAGCAAGAATCTATCCCCAATTAAAAATGCAAGCAACTCACATGAAATTAGTCATCCCAGTGAAACACTGCATGCACAAGGAGCTCCTGCCTAGTCAGGTTACCACAAGTAAACATGATGCAATGTATTATCTGTGAAAGGGTAGATAACGGCACATCCGGTCCTATGCCACAGCCCTTGAGGCTAACCTATCTTCATCTTTCACAAACACTGATCATCCCACTTTGGCTATTTGAATAAACTTTCCACAAAGACCTAAGTTTTACAAGGATGACATCACTGCCTCAGTAGAAGATATGGGTGCTTCTGTGGAAATCTAATATCCTTGGCATGTGCTCTGTTACAGAATTACACATAGCAAAACAAGTACTATAATATTTTCTTCCTGGAGTTATTATGAAACATATAAAACAGGGCCACGTTGGAGACTGCCCCAAGGCATTGTGATATATGGAAAAGGCCCCAGTGGGCAGCAGTACTAGCTTCCCTTTGGTCTCCTATGGATAACTGAGGCAGATAAGCTCAAGTCTTGCCCCATGTAATATCTCGAATGACCCTAGATTTTTTTCAGCAGTAAATGGTACATGTTCCCTTAACTGAGATTTGAAACTGGCTTCCTCACTTGTACTTCCCAAGCCTCAAGGTCCATCCAGCTTAGTGTAGGAGGAAGAAAGCTGGCAGCTCCATTCTGCCCCTCCTCCACTGCCTACCAGGCTGGTGGTTTACACTCTGATTATGAGAACTAATGGTTTTTGAGGCTACTGTGGATCTAGAGAAGGAGGAAGGGGAAACAGCACAAGTTAAAATGTCACAAAGCTAGCTATTCTTACTGAGATTCAGTTGTTTTTCCTAAATCGATGTTCCCCAGATTGCTACAAGACTTTACTCTCTAGAGTTCTGAAAAAGTTGGCTCTGGCTTATTTTGCTGGTTTTCTCATTGCTTTCATGGGTCCTGTACTTCACGATTTTCACTGACATCTCATAACATTTAGAGAATCCTGAGAACCTATTCATTCTGAATACATGAAACAATTTCTTCAAGTTCAAAGGAACAGTCAAACACGATTCTGCAAGAATTACATTTCTCTAGCGACTTGGAGCTGGTTCTCCAAGACATCAGGATCAGAGAACTATGGAAAGGAAAAACAAGGGTATTCCGTATGTATAGAGGGGCTGTGACCCCATGTCTGGACCACGAGGTTAGGGGACTAAATGCCTTCCTGACTACCCTTCCTCCTCCAGACAGGCAAGCAAGAGTTTTGAGATTCTAGGTCTGTGGACACAAAAGAGGGGTTTCCCAGAGGCAGAAAACAACCCCGAGTCCAACTTTTGGAGCTCCTGTCCTTTGTAGAAAAGATAATGGAGAAGGGATATTTAGGGCTGTTTTTTGAGGTCTCAAGAGTTTTAAGGAAATCCTGCTTTTTTGAGAGGTCATTCTGACAGGAACACCACCAAATTTCTCCAGCACTCTTCTCCATCGACTGTGAGAACTGCCCGCTCTCTTGTCAAGCACTGAATGAAAACAAAACATTACCCTCACATTCAAAGATAGTAAGACACTATCTTGGAAGCACCGCCAGTAGTATTCACCAAGTTCTATGTGCGTGGAAAGAAACATGTGCCCAAACTGACTTAAGATCAAAACCAAAGAAAAATGACTCTAACTGGCTGTATTAATTTATGCACCAGTGTTTTATAAGTTACATGAAATAATCATAAATGTGGAAGTTACTGTCAATGCTAGTAGGGAGTAAAACACATAAAAAATTTAAGCAACTGGCACAAATAAATACCTTCTAAGAAACCTATACAATATGCCCTGTTTAGCACTACAGTGACAGCTGGGCCGCCTACTTCCCAGGTGGCGATCCATCTGCGCGGAGCTGGTAGTGAGCACCTCAGCTCGCCCAGCACTGGCAGCAGGTGCCATGCAGAAGGAGCCATCTCTGCTTCGAAAGACTGTTAGAATGACTGATTAGAAATGACAAGGCAACTCGAACCTCGATTTCTGAGTCCAGAAAGCAAAAAGAATGTCGAGGTCAGCAGACAAAACCTGGGGAAGGAGCTCTCTTGGATCTACCTGACCACAGAGTAGATACACAGGACTTTCTCTTACCAGGTACGTATTCAGGCCTGAACTATATACAGCATTCACTAGANTGACTGATTAGAAATGACAAGGCAACTCGAACCTCGATTTCTGAGTCCAGAAAGCAAAAAGAATGTCGAGGTCAGCAGACAAAACCTGGGGAAGGAGCTCTCTTGGATCTACCTGACCACAGAGTAGATACACAGGACTTTCTCTTACCAGGTACGTATTCAGGCCTGAACTATATACAGCATTCACTAGAGTTCTGATTATAACCATGTCTTGCTGTCTTTAAACCACAACTCACTGTAAGAGAGTCTAAAAAAAAAAAAGCTACAGTAATTCCGAACAAGTTCTTCAGGTTTAAGAATGTAACAGAGAAGTGAGACTACATCAATCTAAAAAGCACAGTAAAAGAAAGAGTGAAAGGTAACCTACGGAATGGAAGAAAATAATTTACAAACCAAATATGTAATAAGGGGTTAATATCCAAAATATACAAGAAACCCCAATAAATCAATAGCAAAAACAAACAAAAATTATCCAATTAAAGAATGGGCAAAAGGAACTCGACATTTCTCCAAAGAATACATACAAATGGCTAACAGGTACATTTAAAATGCTAACTGACAGGAAAATGCAAATCAAAACCACAATGAGAAAGCACCTCATACTGACTTTCAGGATGGGCATTATCAAAAAAGACAACAAAACAAGTGCTAACAAGAATAAATTAGAGCCCATGTACACTGTGGGTAGGAACGCAAGTTACACAAGCATTATGGAAAACAGTATGGAGGTATCTCAAACAAAAATAGAACTTGTCCATGTAATATTCCAGCAATCCCACTTCTGGATGTTTATCTAAAAAATAATAACAAGGTGGTATGACAGAAGTGTTACCTGATGTTACGGTAGTAATCACTGCAATGTATAAACATATAAAGTCAACAAACTGTGT
The DNA here is from genome assembly GCA_006410615.1 of Neotragus moschatus. NCBI lineage: Eukaryota > Metazoa > Chordata > Mammalia > Artiodactyla > Bovidae > Neotragus > Neotragus moschatus. Next base: position 786,332 of record SJYA01000404.1, on the reverse strand, counting down.
AGGTTACACAACGTTACACAACAATTACATCTCAATAAAAAATTAACTTATATATTCACATAGACACAAAAAACAAAGAAAGGGTTGTGAATTCCCTGGCAGTCCAGTGGTTAGGACTCGGTGCATTCACTGCCGTGGCGAGAGTTCAGTGCCTGGTTGGGAAACTAAGAGAGGGTAAAGTGGGTGGGATGAATTGGAAGACTGGGACTGACATATATACACTAACATGTATAAAATAGATAACTCATGAAAACCTACCATAGAGCACAGGGAACTTTACTCAGTGCTCTGTGGGGATGTAAATGGGAAAGAAACAAAAAAAAAAAGACCAAATATATGTAAACATACAGCTGATTCACTTTGCTGCACAGGAGAAACTAACACAGCATTGCAAAGCAATTACACTTCAATTAGAAAAAGAAAAGAAAGGGTAAGGAATGGTTCCAAGTAAAAGGATGTTACACAGACACAACTAAGCATAAAAAATGAACCCTGTGTTGGATTCTGGACAGAGTTTGAAAGAATGTTATGAAATAGACTGGAACAACTAAACAGACTGAACTAAAAATGTGCCAGTATGTGTAAAAGTTCTGATTTTCAGAATTACACCATGCTTATATAAGAGCATGTCTTTGTTAGGGTATCTACACAAAAATAATTAGGTATAAAAGGCATGATTCTGTAACTTGTTCTCAAATGGTTAAAAAGTATGTACGTTTACAAAGCAAATGGCAGAGTGGACAAGATGTTAAAACAATTGCTGAATCTGTGTTAAGACCATAAGGAGGAATCGTTGTACTATTGTTGCCTTTTTTCAGTTTTCAATGATATCAAAATTAAAAGTCACAGAAATAAAAAGAAGAAAATTATGGTAGATACATACACTGGAATGTTATTCAGCTTTCAATTAAAGGAAAGCTTGCAATATGTCGTAACATGGATGAACCTTGAGGACATTACACTATGTGAAAAGAGCCAGTCACAAAAGGACAAATGCTGTATGATTCTATTTATACGAGAATCCTGAAATAGTCAAACTCACTGAAGTGGGGAGTAGAATGGTGGCTGCCAGGGCCTTAAGAGAGGGCAGAATGGGGAATTGCTAACAAGTATAAAGTTTTGGTTATGCAAGGTAAGTGAGTTCTAGAGATCTGCTGAATAATATCTTGCCTGCAGTCAATGACACTGTACCATAAAGTAGATCTCATGGTAAGGGTTCTTAGCATCATAAATAAATAAAAAATAAAAGCAGTATTCTTTAAAAAATAACAATGGGTGATAACATAAGAATTAATTATAAGTAATGTGTCTATGATAATTCTACGTGTACAGGAGAAGACCCACTCCCGATGAAAAGCTACATGGGATCAAATCCTGGATTTCTTTCAAGATCTACATCTACAAAGCACCAAAATCAAATGGAAACTGCTATTTAACCAGTGGTGCCTTGAAGAAAAAAAAAGTCTGATCACATATCTATTGTCTTAAAATATATTTATTTCTAGACATATTCCTAGATGTGAGTTTTGTACATGTCTGCCTCTCCCTTTGAGCTCCTATTATCCAAGAACAGTACGTTACTGCAGAACCTGAAATGGAATGTTCCCTGAACTGACCTAACCAGGTCTTCCCAGAGTCCATCAAGAAGGTTTCTGAAAATATTCTGTGAAGTCTCCATGCCAACATTTGTGAGGTTTGTAAAATTTAGGTCCTACTGGCAACAGAAAAAGACAAGGCATATCTTATTCTTCTTACAGAAGCATCTTCAAGTAACTGAACTACTCAGATATTAAACTAAATAAACCTATAAATAAAGACTAGCAATCAGAACTCCCTTGGAAGCTAATGTTAGTATTCAGCCCAATCAGACTGCAATGCCATCCGAGTACATCACATCATTTGGCATAACTGTACTAGTCTTTTATGGTTCCAAGATCTGGACTAATAGAACTTTACTAAGATTTGGGGTTTTAGGTTTCCTCTCCCCGACTATTCAGACATGACATCACCTAGGCATAGTTTTTCTATCAATTAAACTCATAAAATATTAATACTTGATGGTAAAAAAAAAAAATGAACCAAGCACTTTTCTGTCTCTAAAGCCAAAAGAAACAGAGTTGAAAGAGTAGAGCCCAGATAGTCTGAAGTGGGAGTGAAGCAGGTGGGGGAAACAGAGACAAAGAGAGAAACAGAGATGTGTGTGTGTGTGTGGAGGGGGGGTGTTGGTTACACAAAACTCCTAAGGAACATTTGTTTCTATTCAGTTGTTGAAATGTTCTGTTCATCTGATTCTCCTATCAGAGAACCAGGTGACAGCCAGAACAGAACCTGTAAAGTCTCATTTACATGCATTTTGAATGGAATACATGAATCAATAGGCTCCATCAAATGAATGAAGGGCCATTAGTTCGAATTTTCTGTTCTTCAATTATATTCCTTGTACAAAAGGCATTTGCTATGCAGTGGCTAATTAGGATATGACCCTATGGGAAAAGTGTTCAAGGAAACTAATGCTTGTGACTTTTCAATAGAAATATTTCTATGTTCATCAATATTTGGCCCCTCTTTTCATAAATCTTCAATAAATCATTGTCAATGTGTCACAATTAATTCCATAGCCTGGCCTTCAACACAGTACTCAGTTTGGGTCAGTCGTTCAGTTGTGTCCGACTCTTTGTGACCCCATGGACCTCAGCACGCCAGGCCTCCCTGTCCATCACCAACTCCTAGAGTTTACTCAAACTCATGTCCATTGAGTTGGTGATGCCATCCAACCATCTCACCCTCAGTCGTCCCCTTCTCCTCTCGCCTTCAATCTTTCCCAGCATCAGGGTCTTTTCAAATGAGTCAGCTCTTTGCATCAGGTGGACAAAGTATGGGAGTTTCAGCTCAACATCCGTCCTTCCAATGAACATTCAGGACTGGTCTCCTTTAGGATGGACAGGTTGGATCTCCTTGCAGTCCAAGGGACTCTCAAGAGTCTTCTCCAACACCACAGTTCAAAAGCATCAATTCTTCGGCGCTCAGCTTTCTTTATAGTCCAACTCTCACATCTATATAGGTACATAACACAGTACATAACCTGGCTCTACATGACTTCTAGCCAGACTTATCTGTTCACTGTTTTCTGAACAAACCATGCAGTCTCACAGCTGACCACTGCTCCTACAGCTCTCCCTTCCTCCCCTGGCTGCTACCTTCTCCCCCCAACCTTCCTCATGTGTCGCATGCAGACCAAGTTATGACTCTTCTCTAGGTTTGGTTGTTCACTCTAGTCTCTAAGGTTCCATATAATTAGTTCTGGTTATACACAAGTGATACTTAACATGGGTAAGTAGGAGCATGAACACACGCACACGCTTCTCAATCAAATCGTATATAAAGATACTGACAGTGGAAAGAAGTTAGAAGACTCGGATTATAAATTCTGGCTCTATCGCTTACTACCTAGAGGTAACTTCTCTGAGGCTTCTTGTCTGTAAAATGAGGCTAATAATTCTCGAACACTTTCCTATAATTTTATGAAGATATAATGATGCAAGTATGAAAAATTCATTTATCAAGAATGAATATATTATGTACAAATATATTATTCCATGTGCCATTCTGTATCCTCAGCATTTAGCAATGTATCCTTCACATATTATGGATGCAATCAATCTTGCAGATAAAGGTACCAGACTGTAGCTGGAGGAATTTGCTAAGTCATCTTCAGTATTTTTTTCAATCGTATACAGTTAACATTTATTGACTACACACTACTGTGCCAGGTTCTTTATAGGAACTGTTAATCTCACAACCTATGAGGCAGGTCCTAGATCTGACCTGAGAATCTGTGAAACAGATCCCCAACAATGCACTGGTCAGGTAGGCTTGTTTTTCCATTTCCACATAGCCTCTTTCAGTCGATTTTCTATTGGACAAAAGATCCAATAAAGGAGTGGAACAAGGGAAGAAAACCTCACTTTATACTGTCAGGCAAAAATGCCTGACATCTGCCAGTATGGTGCACCCACAAGCTATAATTACAACTGTCAC
>SJYA01000404.1:757781-782181 GCA_006410615.1 Neotragus moschatus | reverse complement strand
AAAAAAAAAAAGCTACAGTAATTCCGAACAAGTTCTTCAGGTTTAAGAATGTAACAGAGAAGTGAGACTACATCAATCTAAAAAGCACAGTAAAAGAAAGAGTGAAAGGTAACCTACGGAATGGAAGAAAATAATTTACAAACCAAATATGTAATAAGGGGTTAATATCCAAAATATACAAGAAACCCCAATAAATCAATAGCAAAAACAAACAAAAATTATCCAATTAAAGAATGGGCAAAAGGAACTCGACATTTCTCCAAAGAATACATACAAATGGCTAACAGGTACATTTAAAATGCTAACTGACAGGAAAATGCAAATCAAAACCACAATGAGAAAGCACCTCATACTGACTTTCAGGATGGGCATTATCAAAAAAGACAACAAAACAAGTGCTAACAAGAATAAATTAGAGCCCATGTACACTGTGGGTAGGAACGCAAGTTACACAAGCATTATGGAAAACAGTATGGAGGTATCTCAAACAAAAATAGAACTTGTCCATGTAATATTCCAGCAATCCCACTTCTGGATGTTTATCTAAAAAATAATAACAAGGTGGTATGACAGAAGTGTTACCTGATGTTACGGTAGTAATCACTGCAATGTATAAACATATAAAGTCAACAAACTGTGTAGGTTACACAACGTTACACAACAATTACATCTCAATAAAAAATTAACTTATATATTCACATAGACACAAAAAACAAAGAAAGGGTTGTGAATTCCCTGGCAGTCCAGTGGTTAGGACTCGGTGCATTCACTGCCGTGGCGAGAGTTCAGTGCCTGGTTGGGAAACTAAGAGAGGGTAAAGTGGGTGGGATGAATTGGAAGACTGGGACTGACATATATACACTAACATGTATAAAATAGATAACTCATGAAAACCTACCATAGAGCACAGGGAACTTTACTCAGTGCTCTGTGGGGATGTAAATGGGAAAGAAACAAAAAAAAAAAGACCAAATATATGTAAACATACAGCTGATTCACTTTGCTGCACAGGAGAAACTAACACAGCATTGCAAAGCAATTACACTTCAATTAGAAAAAGAAAAGAAAGGGTAAGGAATGGTTCCAAGTAAAAGGATGTTACACAGACACAACTAAGCATAAAAAATGAACCCTGTGTTGGATTCTGGACAGAGTTTGAAAGAATGTTATGAAATAGACTGGAACAACTAAACAGACTGAACTAAAAATGTGCCAGTATGTGTAAAAGTTCTGATTTTCAGAATTACACCATGCTTATATAAGAGCATGTCTTTGTTAGGGTATCTACACAAAAATAATTAGGTATAAAAGGCATGATTCTGTAACTTGTTCTCAAATGGTTAAAAAGTATGTACGTTTACAAAGCAAATGGCAGAGTGGACAAGATGTTAAAACAATTGCTGAATCTGTGTTAAGACCATAAGGAGGAATCGTTGTACTATTGTTGCCTTTTTTCAGTTTTCAATGATATCAAAATTAAAAGTCACAGAAATAAAAAGAAGAAAATTATGGTAGATACATACACTGGAATGTTATTCAGCTTTCAATTAAAGGAAAGCTTGCAATATGTCGTAACATGGATGAACCTTGAGGACATTACACTATGTGAAAAGAGCCAGTCACAAAAGGACAAATGCTGTATGATTCTATTTATACGAGAATCCTGAAATAGTCAAACTCNATGGTAGATACATACACTGGAATGTTATTCAGCTTTCAATTAAAGGAAATCTTGCAATATGTCGTAACATGGATGAACCTTGAGGACATTACACTATGTGAAAAGAGCCAGTCACAAAAGGACAAATGCTGTATGATTCTATTTATACGAGAATCCTGAAATAGTCAAACTCACTGAAGTGGGGAGTAGAATGGTGGCTGCCAGGGCCTTAAGAGAGGGCAGAATGGGGAATTGCTAACAACAAGTATAAAGTTTTGGTTATGCAAGGTAAGTGAGTTCTAGAGATCTGCTGAATAATATCTTGCCTGCAGTCAATGACACTGTACCATAAAGTAGATCTCATGGTAAGGGTTCTTAGCATCATAAATAAATAAAAAATAAAAGCAGTATTCTTTAAAAAATAACAATGGGTGATAACATAAGAATTAATTATAAGTAATGTGTCTATGATAATTCTACGTGTACAGGAGAAGACCCACTCCCGATCAAAAGCTACATGGGATCAAATCCTGGATTTCTTTCAAGATCTACATCTACAAAGCACCAAAATCAAATGGAAACTGCTATTTAACCAGTGGTGCCTTGAAGAAAAAAAAAGTCTGATCACATATCTATTGTCTTGAAATATATTTATTTCTAGACATATTCCTAGATGTGAGTTTTGTACATGTCTGCCTCTCCCTTTGAGCTCCTATTATCCAAGAACAGTACGTTACTGCAGAACCTGAAATGGAATGTTCCCTGAACTGACCTAACCAGGTCTTCCCAGAGTCCATCAAGAAGGTTTCTGAAAATATTCTGTGAAGTCTCCATGCCAACATTTGTGAGGTTTGTAAAATTTAGGTCCTACTGGCAACAGAAAAAGACAAGGCATATCTTATTCTTCTTACAGAAGCATCTTCAAGTAACTGAACTACTCAGATATTAAACTAAATAAACCTATAAATAAAGACTAGCAATCAGAACTCCCTTGGAAGCTAATGTTAGTATTCAGCCCAATCAGACTGCAATGCCATCCGAGTACATCACATCATTTGGCATAACTGTACTAGTCTTTTATGGTTCCAAGGTCTGGACTAATAGAACTTTACTAAGATTTGGGGTTTTAGGTTTCCTCTCCCCGACTATTCAGACATGACATCACCTAGGCATAGTTTTTCTATCAATTAAACTCATAAAATATTAATACTTGATGGTAAAAAAAAAAAATGAACCAAGCACTTTTCTGTCTCTAAAGCCAAAAGAAACAGAGTTGAAAGAGTAGAGCCCAGATAGTCTGAAGTGGGAGTGAAGCAGGTGGGGGAAACAGAGACAAAGAGAGAAACAGAGATGTGTGTGTGTGTGTGGAGGGGGGGTGTTGGTTACACAAAACTCCTAAGGAACATTTGTTTCTATTCAGTTGTTGAAATGTTCTGTTCATCTGATTCTCCTATCAGAGAACCAGGTGACAGCCAGAACAGAACCTGTAAAGTCTCATTTACATGCATTTTGAATGGAATACATGAATCAATAGGCTCCATCAAATGAATGAAGGGCCATTAGTTCGAATTTTCTGTTCTTCAATTATATTCCTTGTACAAAAGGCATTTGCNAAAAGCTACATGGGATCAAATCCTGGATTTCTTTCAAGATCTACATCTACAAAGCACCAAAATCAAATGGAAACTGCTATTTAACCAGTGGTGCCTTGAAGAAAAAAAAAGTCTGATCACATATCTATTGTCTTAAAATATATTTATTTCTAGACATATTCCTAGATGTGAGTTTTGTACATGTCTGCCTCTCCCTTTGAGCTCCTATTATCCAAGAACAGTACGTTACTGCAGAACCTGAAATGGAATGTTCCCTGAACTGACCTAACCAGGTCTTCCCAGAGTCCATCAAGAAGGTTTCTGAAAATATTCTGTGAAGTCTCCATGCCAACATTTGTGAGGTTTGTAAAATTTAGGTCCTACTGGCAACAGAAAAAGACAAGGCATATCTTATTCTTCTTACAGAAGCATCTTCAAGTAACTGAACTACTCAGATATTAAACTAAATAAACCTATAAATAAAGACTAGCAATCAGAACTCCCTTGGAAGCTAATGTTAGTATTCAGCCCAATCAGACTGCAATGCCATCCGAGTACATCACATCATTTGGCATAACTGTACTAGTCTTTTATGGTTCCAAGATCTGGACTAATAGAACTTTACTAAGATTTGGGGTTTTAGGTTTCCTCTCCCCGACTATTCAGACATGACATCACCTAGGCATAGTTTTTCTATCAATTAAACTCATAAAATATTAATACTTGATGGTAAAAAAAAAAATGAACCAAGCACTTTTCTGTCTCTAAAGCCAAAAGAAACAGAGTTGAAAGAGTAGAGCCCAGATAGTCTGAAGTGGGAGTGAAGCAGGTGGGGGAAACAGAGACAAAGAGAGAAACAGAGATGTGTGTGTGTGTGTGGAGGGGGGGTGTTGGTTACACAAAACTCCTAAGGAACATTTGTTTCTATTCAGTTGTTGAAATGTTCTGTTCATCTGATTCTCCTATCAGAGAACCAGGTGACAGCCAGAACAGAACCTGTAAGGTCTCATTTACATGCATTTTGAATGGAATACATGAATCAATAGGCTCCATCAAATGAATGAAGGGCCATTAGTTCGAATTTTCTGTTCTTCAATTATATTCCTTGTATAAAAGGCATTTGCTATGGAGTGGCTAATTAGGATATGACCCTATGGGAAAAGTGTTCAAGGAAACTAGTGCTTGTGACTTTTCAATAGAAATATTTCTATGTTCATCAATATTTGGCCCCTCTTTTCATAAATCTTCAATAAATCATTGTCAATGTGTCACAATTAATTCCATAGCCTGGCCTTCAACACAGTACTCAGTTTGGGTCAGTCGTTCAGTTGTGTCCGACTCTTTGTGACCCCATGGACCTCAGCACGCCAGGCCTCCCTGTCCATCACCAACTCCTAGAGTTTACTCAAACTCATGTCCATTGAGTTGGTGATGCCATCCAACCATCTCACCCTCAGTCGTCCCCTTCTCCTCTCGCCTTCAATCTTTCCCAGCATCAGGGTCTTTTCAAATGAGTCAGCTCTTTGCATCAGGTGGACAAAGTATGGGAGTTTCAGCTCAACATCCGTCCTTCCAATGAACATTCAGGACTGGTCTCCTTTAGGATGGACAGGTTGGATCTCCTTGCAGTCCAAGGGACTCTCAAGAGTCTTCTCCAACACCACAGTTCAAAAGCATCAATTCTTCGGCGCTCAGCTTTCTTTATAGTCCAACTCTCACATCTATATAGGTACATAACACAGTACATAACCTGGCTCTACATGACTTCTAGCCAGACTTATCTGTTCACTGTTTTCTGAACAAACCATGCAGTCTCACAGCTGACCACTGCTCCTACAGCTCTCCCTTCCTCCCCTGGCTGCTACCTTCTCCCCCCAACCTTCCTCATGTGTCGCATGCAGACCAAGTTATGACTCTTCTCTAGGTTTGGTTGTTCACTCTAGTCTCTAAGGTTCCATATAATTAGTTCTGGTTATACACAAATGATACTTAACATGGGTAAGTAGGAGCATGAACACACGCACACTCTTCTCAATCAAATCGTATATAAAGATACTGACAGTGGAAAGAAGTTAGAAGACTCGGATTATAAATTCTGGCTCTATCGCTTACTACCTAGAGGTAACTTCTCTGAGGCTTCTTGTCTGTAAAATGAGGCTAATAATTCTCGAACACTTTCCTATAATTTTATGAAGATATAATGATGCAAGTATGAAAAATTCATTTATCAAGAATGAATATATTATGTACAAATATATTATTCCATGTGCCATTCTGTATCCTCAGCATTTAGCAATGTATCCTTCACATATTATGGATGCAATCAATCTTGCAGATAAAGGTACCAGACTGTAGCTGGAGGAATTTGCTAAGTCATCTTCAGTATTTTTTTCAATCGTATACAGTTAACATTTATTGACTACACACTACTGTGCCAGGTTCTTTATAGGAACTGTTAATCTCACAACCTATGAGGCAGGTCCTAGATCTGACCTGAGAATCTGTGAAACAGATCCCCAACAATGCACTGGTCAGGTAGGCTTGTTTTTCCATTTCCACATAGCCTCTTTCAGTCGATTTTCTATTGGACAAAAGATCCAATAAAGGAGTGGAACAAGGGAAGAAAACCTCACTTTATACTGTCAGGCAAAAATGCCTGACATCTGCCAGTATGGTGCACCCACAAGCTATAATTACAACTGTCACCATTTCTCCTAGCAAGGTCACTAAAATCAGTTTCGAGCTAAGAATCTGGAATATACACTCTTAACCCAAGTACATTTTTCCCTTTTTACAACACCCAATAAAAAAGAAACACAAAAATCTGAAACACAACAGCCTAACACTTCAAACTTGTTTCTGTTTACAAATGTGCTGAAAAGGAAAAGTGACAATTTGTAGTCACAGATTATTTTTGGCAAGTCTAGGAATTTACAAAGTCTTCCTTCTATACATGGGTACTGCATTTTCTGTAACTTTAGATCTTCAGGTCAACTGTCTAGCAGGTTAAGGGGCATCTTCGACATTTCCCCTTCCTCAGAAATAAAATTCAGGTATTGGCTATAATGATCATCCATTATTCTTTTTGCTTCTACTCTTTTTTAGCATTTCCTCTCCTTCTAAAGTCAGCATTACTGAAAATTTTAACCAACATCTGCTATCTCATCTGGTGAACAGACAAACTTCAAACCTTGAGGATAACTGTTTAAATATACTTTTCTTTTTAACTTTTCCCCTTCAAGCTGGCAGATAAGGTAAATTCTTTAAGATCCTTTCATAGGGAAAACTTAAAATAAATAAAGTTAAGGGAAAGGAATACACATAGAATAAAATGTAGATTACAAGTCTCAGTCATGAACTACAGAAGATCTGAGTTGATTTTATATAATTTGGGGGTAGAAGAAGCAAGAGAATAATGATCATTTCAGAAATTACATTCTTAATTTACAGAAGTTAGAAAATAAACAAAACTGAGTTCAATCTCCTTGTTGAGAATCAAGATAAAAGTGTTTTCGCTTCTAACTATAAAACTTAAATATATTTTTTTATGTGCTACTATAATGGTTTAAGTTAAAAGGTTAGGTGATCTTCGCCCAACCATAAAAATTCAAAGTAAAATGCTACTGCTGAAATAAAAACTCGTAAGAGCTTAAAAGAGCTCATCTCTTTTAAAATATCACTCACTTTATAAGAAAACTGGTACTGAGTTGGTATTTTCATAGCTGTAGATAGGATCACTGTTATGAAGAAATCAGGAAAACTGCTATGAACAGAAGTAACTATTGCAAATGAAAGCCAATGAGCTACGTGGGCCCTTAGCCCAAACACATGGAAATCGGTCTGTAGGAATGAGTTAGCTGCTTAGGAAATAAGGTCTTTGAGCCTGGTTTCAAGCGCCTCATCAACACAGAGCTGGACTAAATGACATCTGAGATCCTTTCCAGATTCCAGCTTTTTCCCTTTTTACTAGTGTTCAATTCCTCTTCTAATCAGTCAGACACAAAGCTTCTGTTTTTTATCCTTCTGCTGATCTCTGCTCTATATTCTAAGCTTTGGGTATCTCTCACGTGGGTCTAAGCACCAGGTGCCTCAGTAATCTTTCACTCCAGTCAATATCCAGGGCACCTACCAGACCCTACACACCTTGTATGATTTCCATTCCACTGCCTTCCAAACAAAAGCCAAAGTCCAAATTCCAAGAAAGAAAGGTTCTTTCTTAAGTGGCCTCTCCCTATCTGACCCATGAGTATATAATATACGCACTTTGGTCAGTTCTAAAATCATAAAAACAGAAACTTGAAGAATTCGTTCATAATCTCCTTTTCAGTAAAAATAGTCACTATCTCCATTCAATAAACCTTCTTTTCAATGTATTCCCATTTGCAAATGTGTGTGCGTGTGTGCTCAGTCATGTCTGTGATCGCATGGACTGTAGCCCTCCAGGCTCCCTCTGTCCATGGAATTCTCCAAGCAAGAGTACTGGTGTGAGTTGCCATTTCCTACTACAGGGGATCTTCCCAATCCAGGGATCAAACCTGTGTTTCCTGCATCTCCTGCACTGGCAGGCGGACTTTTTACGACTGTGCCTGCTGGGAAGCCCTCATTTCCAAATAGGTAAAAATAAAACTGTATTCATAGAGAACTTTCTTGTTCCTGTCTTTCATTTAGGAAACTTCCTTCACGTTTCTATATGACGGTTATCCTCTAATGGTTGTAAAGTACATAAAATCCGGCACATTAATCAGGTCTCCACTAGGGCATTTAGCACCTTTGGGTGAAGTAGAAAAAGACACTGTTTCTGGGAAGGCTTAACAAGTCCTCTTCTGCACAGTACAATTTATATAACTCTGTTTGGACACCCTGATATTAAAATAGTATATTTACTGAGGGAAAAAAATCATTTTGTGAATATACAGGCAGGATCATGTGACATGACAGTTGGGGCCTGGCCACCTCACTTCAGATCCCAGGCAAGTTGCTTAACCACTAGAGGCCTTGGTTTCCTCAGAGTGACAGTATTAACTAGTAGTAGCAGGTATGTGGAGAAGGTGATGGCACCCCACTCCAGTACTCTTGCCTGGAAAATCCCATGGACGGACGAGCCTGGTAGGCTGCAGTCCTTGGGGTCGCTAGGAGTCAGACACAACTGAGCGACTTCCCTTTCACTTTTCACTTTCATGCATTGGAGAAGGAAATGGCAACCCGCTCCAGTGTTCTTGCCTGGAGAATCCCAGGGACAGAGGAGCCTGGTGGGCTGCCGTCTCTGCAGTCACACAGAGTCGGACACGACTTAGCAGCAGCAGCAGGTATGTATCTCATAGAGGCCTTGTAAGCAGTGAACAATCACAGAAGGCTCTTAGGACAGTGCCTGGCACACAGTGGACACTCAACAAATTCTATTTTTCTCTCCAATAAAAATCAATGCTACCAATATCTTTGTGCTCATTTTTAAGCAATTTTTAAAAGTTACTCCTATGAAAAACATTGCCAGGAAAGGATTAAAGATGTGTAAACAAGGATGTACATTTGAACTCTTCATGTAAATCCAATAAGTATATGTAAGTGCTAAAAATAGTGATGATGACTTCACAAAATGCCAGTCCATTAAGATAATAATCTCAGGAAAAACAGTAAAATGTGTTTTAGGAAATCTTAGAAAGAAACGTAAGTAGGAATTAATACATATTAAAGAAAATATGGGGTCACGATTTTCTTTAAGTGGGAAGGTCAGTAAGGGTGACCTGCAAGGCTTTCCCAGTTTGGTATGTCTATGACCCAATCGGCATTAGACAGTCCTATCCCATGGCAAAGATCACAGGACCTCTGTCCCAGAGAGGCAGGATCTTCCCTCTATCCCAAACAGATATGATCTCTGATGTAAGATTTTGGTCATCCCATGTTCGTTCATTTTACCTCTACCTGCAACAAGCTTTCTGCACCTTGACAAGCAACTCTGGCCATCCCTCAAAGTCCCAGTTTAAATCTGATCTTCCCTCCAGATTCCTAATGCTCTACCACTTTCTTTTAAACCTTGTAATACTGATTTATTAACTATAGAAAGAAAGTGATTGTGCTCAGTTGTGTCCGACTCTTTGCAACCCCATAGACTGTAGCCTACTAGGCTCCTCCATCCGTCCATGGGATTTTCCAGGCAAGAGTACTAGAGTGGGTTGCCATTTCCTTCTTCAGGGGATCTTCCCAACCCAGGGATCAAACCCGGGCCTCCTGCATTGTAAGCAGCTACTCTTACCATCCAAGCCACCAGGGAAGTCAGCTTATTTAAGTTTAGTGGCATTAACCATGACACTCTTAAAAATTACTTTCTCTTACATCTGAATTAATGCAATATTTGCCTTAAGAAATCTAGAGTGTCCACATATGCAAACAAGACATCATTTAATTTAGCTAGATCTGTAACAGAAATCTATCTTAACTGAAGGCATATCAGACTCTAAGCTTACGAGACAGCACACTCGAGGTTTCCATTGCATCAATAAACATTTCTAAAACTGGCTACTCTGACAAACTTACACAGTACAGAATCTACAAGCTGATACAACTCCAGGTGAGTGTCATGTCATAAAATGCTTAACCATCTATTTTAAGTATTTTTAAAAGGCTAAATATGAAAAGGAGAGTGCANAATAAACATTTCTAAAACTGGCTACTCTGACAAACTTACACAGTACAGAATCTACAAGCTGATACAACTCCAGGTGAGTGTCATGTCATAAAATGCTTAACCATCTATTTTAAGTATTTTTAAAAGGCTAAATATGAAAAGGAGAGTGCATCATTAGAATTTTGTTTTGAAAGTAGAGCGTTTTTCCTTTTCTTCAATAAAGCGACATTTATTGTCATATATATATATATATATATAAAGTGTTTTAAATTTCTTGAAATCTCATTTCTTCCTCCAGGTTTTTAACCCTTTTTTCAAGTGATATAGGATAAGATTGCTGAATCTACATTATTATCTGGGGATGGGGATGAGAAAACTAAAATCTGCATTTGGATACAGAAGACATATTCTAATCAAACAAAGCTACCAGAATAAATTGTCTCTACAGAACGTGACTAAGTGTCTTTTTTTATCAGTCAAAAAACAAACAAAAAAACAAACCTGTAAAATTAGTTAAAATGCAGTATTGCCTGAAGGCTCAAACTCTTAAAATGAAGAATCATAATATGATAACAGAAAGAATCAAAGTTTAAAAGGTACTGGGCTTTATCCCAGTACAAGGTGATGGAATTAAGCCATGCCGTTATCACACTATAACACAGAAAGCAGGTACCACGCACTGCTGTCACGCACTACAAGCTCTCTTGGGTGTCACGGTCATTGTCATCCATGACTTATAAGATGTTTCGGCTTGAACCCTGTCATCAATGTGTAAACTGAAGTTGCTCCATAGGCAACAAGGGGAGAAGCAGCTCTGGTGGCATTTGAACTGAAGATACTCAGGCAGAGAAACTAATCTGGTAGTGACGTGAGAGATGAATGGAACCGGAGGAAGAGGAGACAGGAGGATGAGAAAGGGCGAGAGAGAGGAGGAGATGATGATCAGAAATGACATGGAAGAATGAAAAAGAAGACCAACACAAACAAAGTCAAAAAGTGGAGGCAGCAGAAAAAAGAAAGGGGAAAGGGGAAGAGGAAGGAAGAGAGAAAAAAATATATATGTAAACAATCTTTGAAAATCGCTCAGTTGTGTCCAACTCTTTGTGATCTCATGGAATATACACAGTCCATGGAATTCTCCAGGCCAAAATACTGGGATAGGTAGCTTTTCCCTTCTCCTGGGGATCTTCTCAACCCAGGGATCAAACCCAGGGCTCCTGCATTGCATGCGGATTCTTTACCAGCTGAGCCAAAAGGGAAGCCCAAGAATACTGGAGTGGGTAGCCTATCCCTTTCTCCAGTGGATCTTCCTGGCCCAGGAATCCAACTGGAGTCTCCTGCATTGCAGGTGGATTCTTTNGCTCAGTCATGTCTGACTCTCTGCAATCTCACAGACAGCAGCCCACCAGGCTCCTATAGCCCTTGACCTACTGCAAAAATTGTGAGATGAATTGACATACAATTCTTCATTATTAGTATTAATAATTTCAAAGCTGTTAATATTTTTGGCATTTCCAAACAAGGAAAATCTGCATGGCTGATAAGAAGCATAATATTCAAACACCAAGTCCTGAGCAGAACTGAATTTATAAAGACTTTAACTTTCCATGACAAAAACCCACCAAGCTCTACAGTAGGTATGAATGAATGTACAATTTCAGTGATATTATACTCAGCAGTAATACAGGTGTTCACCCCCCATCCTCCCTTAGCAAGGTGGTATTTCAACCAAAGGAGAAGGACTCTGTAGGAGGAATCGGAAGGTTGACAATGGAGAGCACACCCAACGAAAGGAGCAGTGCTTAAAGGCATCTCTTTAATAAAAATAATCACTGCATCTATGACTAAGAACACAACCCACAGAAGACACACCTGAGTCACCACAGGAAGAAGAGAGGAAGGAGTAGGGTTTAAATAACAACAAGGAGCTCCTGAGAGTCTCAGATCTCAGTGTGCTGACTCTACCTAGGAAACAGAGCCCAGGATGTGAGCATCTCTTGGGTTTCAGGAACTGGTCTGTCTATGGAGACTGCTCTGCTGTGTCACTTGGAAGAAGAATTTTCTTTCTGTGCTGAATGAAGGAGCAGTATTTGCAGCGAGCTACTTAAAGGCACTGAGTACTGCCCAACAGACGATCCCGTGAACTCCCGTAGGAATCCACTTTTGGAATCGTTGATAACACCAGTGTTGTGGGACAAGAGACAAGTGATACATACACGGCCCAGGATCCTCAACAGAAGTTGTCCCAACGTATCCTACCAAACCCGCCTGTTCCTGAATCCAGGCACTCACCGCAGGGCAGAATGTCTTCCCGAGCGGGATACACTGTTGCCCACGGGGGAAGGCAGGTTGCTTCCTCTGTGCAGGTCCTCAATGGACCGACTCCAGGGCTTTGATTTGTCCACCGAGCTCTCCACAGTGCTCTCCACACTTTCAAAGTCAAAACTAAAACAAAAGAGAAATGCCACTCAAGACTTAATTCAGATTCACACAAACACATGGATGTGTAAAACTTGTTCCTTGCAATTACACATCTGCACCTTAATATGGGTAGTTTCTGCAAACAAAGAAAACTGATAATGGAATACAAATGCATTTCCATGGACGATGTGTTAGCTTCAAAAATACAGAATGACAACTAGGAATGTGTTATTTGCATCTTATTATAAGGCTTGCTGACTTACTGATTACTAATGAGCTCTGGTGGGATAGGGAAAAAAGATCTTAGGGCTGTCTACATTTTGCTTTAACGAGTCAATATGTTAGGCTTATACTAATTTATTCCTACCCATCAATTTTCACCGAGCATTTTCCCCTAGTGTGTTGGCAAATGTGCTTTTCCAACCATATGTGATACATTACTTGCAAAGTTATGAATTTGCTTTGATTTTGGAATCTCTCCCCAGTGTGGTACTCTTTAAAGTAGGGCTGTTGTTTCTCTGGCATATTTTTGAGGTTATTACTCATGTTAACCATGTTAGAATAAATGGCTAAATTGCTCATCCTTGTATAATTTTAGGAACAAATTTTTAACACACAGGCCTCTGTGTTCTATGCATTTTTCCCCTGCCAAAGTTAGTAGCTCTACTTTCTCGAAAATATATTTTGTCAGTGGTTTCTAGCCATAGTTCCAATAAGAACACCTGATGAGGTAGAAAATAAACAGAATGCAGCTATAATTAGTAACATCTGTAAGATTTTGGAGGCTGTCATGGAAGAAATATCAATAACACATATTGGAAACAGCAAGTATGATTTTTTATACAAGTGTGACTGCCAAAAGAAAATATCTGCTTAGAACAACCATCTGTAAACTAAGTGATACTCTCCATCTATTAAACTCTAATCCAGATAACAGAGACGGGTGCACAAAGTCACTGAATGGGTCTAACAATTCTGTTGTTCCTTAGTATCCAGAAACCAGTGAACAGAAAAGAGGTGGAACTGAGTAATCAAACAGATCCTTAACTATTAAACATAGAAGCCTATAATTGACATCAGAGAAGGTAAGCCTAGGGGTATCCTAAGATCACCCATGTCATTAAGACTCCTGCTAAGTCACTCTGCAGCCCCGATATGTTCAGCCATTCAGCATCCTTATGCTCCTCTCAGCTCATCCCCACCAACCCTCACCGAGCAGAAAAAGGAAATGCGCAACTTGGTGAATGCTCCTGTTTTAGGGAGGCTGCATGAGTCTGCTGTTCCACATTACATGGGAAAGAAAATTGCCACATGCTAAGGAATAGCAAGAAATTTTTTTGGCCCATTTAGTTTCACAAAAGGATAAAACATAAGTTACTTATCTACATATAATTTTCTAATTAAAGCAAAAAGACTAATAAGCAAAGACTGTAAAGTTAATTCTAAAATTAAAAAAAAGTAGAAGATTAGGAACTAAAAGCTCTGAGTTCTTATTTTTTTGTTGCTGTTGTCTTTGTGCTTGGGCTTCAAATTAGAAAAATTCCCTTGGAGAGGCATGACCTTTTCCCACTGGTCTTATGAGTAGATGCATTTGGGCAAGCTGGTTTATAAGCTCTGATGTGATGGGGTAAAAGGTTGATTACAGCAAACATATTACAAATAGTACACAATTCTTTTCCATTATTCCTGAAGTTTCTTAGTCCTTCCTTAGTTCCTTATTAAATACTCTTCTAGATTTTAAAATATGTAACAGGATAATATTTCTATTCCATTTTGCCATATAATATGAAATGTAGAGGAGATTAGCAGTTTTTGATGTAATAGGGGTAGATAAGAAACAACCTTTGGAAGAGTATGCTATAAACAATAGCATTATATTTCAGAAGACAATTTCTCATGAAGATAAGAACTTATCTGTTGAATTTTCTTAATACAGCCCATATCATATACAAAGCTATCAAAACTAAAACTCATCAAGCCAGTTTCAGTTAACACTTTAGTTTCTGCAGCAACAAGGCAGGAATAATTACAGCTTTCTCTTCACCAATTCTCAAGGAAGTAATGAGGATTATAAGATAATACATGCTTATATCTGAAAGTGCAGCAATAAAAAAACAAGTTCTTGCTTTAAAAAAAAGAATTGAGAAGAAAAAAAGCACCATCTAGGCCAAAATGTCTTCCAATACAATTAAAAATAATACAGTATTATTTCCTTAATGTGTGTGTGTGAGAGTGTCCATCTCTGGATATTGGAATAGTTTTCAATTAAAGAGGGAAAGTGGAGAAAAGAAGGCATCATTCAAACGTACACTTTTCATTCCCACTGTAAACCTTTCCAGAAGCCTAGCAAATGAGAAAACTGTGAATCAACAAAAGCAAGGTGAAACAGTACAATTTTTTCCTGCTCTTCCCCATTTTTTCTTTTTATCCCCTATAAAGGAAAAGTCAAGACTGAATACAAATATATATACATTTAACCTCTTGCTTACCCCCATTTTCTCCACTCCCACTATGTGTAGCATCTACTTCTGCATTAATTTTCTCTGTATTCACTAGCACATACAAATATACACATACAAGTTTTTTTTTTTAATAAAAAAGGAGTCACTCTTCTGTACCTTTCTTTGTTCACTCAATAATATATCATAATACCTCCTCCAATAATTGCTAGAGTATTCTGCCATAGGAACATATGATACCTGAGCACTAAAGAAAGCACTTCTTTTGAAATAAGGACTCCTCTAAGGGTGATCTTACTCCCGTTTTATTTTTGCCGTAAAAGCATTTCTACCAACAATTATGTTATTTTCTTTTAGTTACTTGAACAGAAACAAACCTCCTTCAGCCTTACCACATCTGCTTCTGNCTCCTCCAATAATTGCTAGAGTATTCTGCCATATGAACATATGATACCTGAGCACTAAAGAAAGCACTTCTTTTGAAATAAGGACTCCTCTAAGGGTGATCTTACTCCCGTTTTATTTTTGCCGTAAAAGCATTTCTACCAACAATTATGTTATTTTCTTTTAGTTACTTGAACAGAAACAAACCTCCTTCAGCCTTACCACATCTGCTTCTGGGTTTTTCCCCTCAGTGTGGTATCTAATTTTACCACTGAACTGCATCTTCTGTGACCACATAAAATTGAAAAGGAAACAAGTCAGGTTTTACTTACGTTACTGCATACTGCGCAAATGATAGATATTCTACCAGAACATCGAGACCTTTGTTTTCTTCATTCAGAAACTCTCTGACCCATCTGTTCGGGGGAAAAAAAAAATTCATTGGCAAAGATTATCACATGCTCTACCATAAAAGGGCTTTCCCAGGTGGTTCAGTGGTAAAGAATCTGCCTGCCGATACAGGAGATGAGGGTTTGATCCCTAGGCTGGGAAGATTTCCTAGAGGAGGAAATGGCAACCCACTCCAGTATTCTTGCTTGGGAAATCCCATGGACAGAGGAGCCTGGTGGACTACAGTTCATAGGGTTGCAAAGAGTGGAACACGACTGAGTGACTTAGCATGCATGAAAAGGACACAGTAAAAACTTGTTTTTCCATCAGAAACATCTGCTGCCTGAAAGGAACTACAGCATTAAGTCTAGACCATCTCACATAAGGAAGGAGCTTTCAAATGTGGCCACTAAGAAAACCACAACGTTTCCGTGTGAGTGACTGGGGGCAAAAAGTGTAGGAGTGCCTTCTGTGTATTTCACTGCTTAGTAGAATGAGGATAACAGGTAAAAAACTTCTAAATGAGGAACTTGCTGCTGTCCTTTTTCTACTATAACTGATCGACAGACTGCTTGTTTAGGGAGCCAAGACTGGATGGGGAATCAGGCAGACTAGGGACATGATGACATAACCACTGAAATCCAGGCCTGATTCCAAATCCACATTCAGCTCCTTCTTGGCACATGATGCTGTAGTAAACACTCAACTAGCCAATGGAAGACCAGTGTTTATGGGCTTCTGGAAGTTCCATAGGGATAATGATTGCTCAGTTTTTTCCATGAATGTTAAAACCTTTTAAAAAGTCACAGGCAACACACACCAACCGACCTGAGATGTGACAAACATGTTGTTTAAAATCATTTAAAAATAATATCAGTTTGCATTTGAGTGGTGGATTTGAATGCAGTTCTCTGAAAATGCGTATACATTTTTATTTTCACAGAAGATGAAGCAGAGTGGTCAGATACTGAGGATGAATACCTGTTACCCTATGTCCCAGATCTCCTCCAGGATATCCACCTTCAGAGAACACGTGGTATCCCATCAAGCCTGTACAACGTTAGAAATTCCAACAAATAGTAAGTAAATGCATCTGCTATACCACCACAGAAACAAATCTTGGGGTATATGTGCCAAAAGCATTCCCAAATGGCTGCTTCCCGCCATGAACACTGAGCCAGTAAGGTCCACCAGTTATGGACACTATGGCTCCTATGGAAACCAGTAAACCAGTCTTGAAGCTATGAGCACAATGGTTGGACAGTTCTACTGTGTGTCTGAAAGGATGAGCAGTCCTTTTAAGGTTTTTGTCTTAAAGGGAAAAAAAAAAAAACAAACAATTTGTTGGGCTCAGAATGTCTTTCTTTAAAATTTTGTTTTTAGGGAGATTATGTTGTCTTATCCTCAAGCACATCCTTTCCTCTGGTCCTATCATCTGCATAATGTAACCTCAGGTCTGCAGGTAGGTCCACAAAAGGGTAAGATGGAAAATGTAGACAGATTGCGTCATCCTTCCCCCAGTGCCCAGGCAGGCCATCACAAAATGTATGCACTTAACACAGCCATGTGCAAAAAGAGACCTAGAGGGGAAACACTGGCAAAGAAAACATGACCTGTTGGGTCTCACGAAGTGGCTTTGTAAGGAGAGCCAACCAGAACCAAGGGGCTGGCCATTGGAAGAGGCTGGAGTTCCCTTCACACCACTACCTCATACATGATCTCAGTGTCTGCTTCCAGAGCCTTATTTTCATTTGATTTATTTTAAATTAGTCCCTATGTGGCTAGGTCTTAGAAGACATGAGGCATTTTTAAGTGCCCATTCTTCAAGCTTAGAAATAGAAAAAAAATATTTTTTCCTTTTAAAACTGGTAGGAGACTAAAGAAAGGTTGGCGCTCACTACTGAATCGGATGACTAGCTTTGCTCTTGAAATTCAAGCCCTCTAGCCTCTCTGTGGCCTTCCCATTGCTTGGGTCTACGGGCTCTGAGGGCATGATTTAAACCAGCCCTCCGCAGTGGGGGCACAGCAGAAAGCCCCAGAGCTGGGCAGGTGGGGGGTGGTCACCTTTTTAATTTGAAAGAAAACAGGATTTTTCAGAGTGATTGTGATTTCACGTAGTCTATGTGGCCCATATTTCACTCTCAGTGGCTCATATTTGTTGTTGTTCGGGAGCTAAGTTGTGTCCGAATCTTTGTGACCCCACAGACTGGCCCCATAAGAACACTCTAATTTAGGAGCTGAGAAGAATAGTCATTATAAGTTCTTCCTGTTGATTTTCCAGACATTGCCTCTAAAACACATAAATGGTCCAGGACACCCTTCAGAAGCTGCCATTCTCTCCTCTCAACCCCTAGCACCTTTACCTCACTTAGTTTAGCCACAAACTGGAGAAGAGGCAAACTGACTCACATATATTCTTTTTTTTTTTTTAAGAGGAAGGAAGGAAGGAAGAACTGGTAGGAAAGAGCCAAGTACAGCCAGAGCAGAGCTCAGTCCTCTTGACTCAAAGTACTAGTATGCATATATTTTGATGCAACTATAAAGCCTATTAATTGGCTTTTATTTCAAAGCCTTTATCAATACCCCTGCTTGTTCTTGCTGACTTTGAGTGAAAGGACCTTAAAAACAAATTTCAAAGTGAAAGGCAGGAGCCACTGCTCAGTTCCTAAAAATAGGCAAGAGTATAACATGCCTCTGAAAGTTTAATTTCGTTTTTAACCTCTTTTTCGAAGCTGTGAGATCTTCCTTGGGTCTACAATGTGGCTCGGATACCCGCAGGTGATTTAGGAAAGAATAAGATAGAACTCCATCACAGCTCACTACCTTACCACCCCTTTTGTCAAGTGGTATCTGTATACTTATCTCAGCAAAAAGGCTCTGGGCTATAAGAAAACAATCATATTCTGCATCGGAGAGAACAGAGGTGAGAGTGAACTTCTGTGGAAATGAAAGACTATGGAAATCAAATAGAGATGGTAGGTAGAGATGAAAAAAGGGCAACTTTCCAAAAGAGTATCTTAAAGGGCGTTATCAGGTGCATGATTACGACATATCACAAACTGAGGATTCCTGTAGTAAATTTCCACTTTCACCTCTGTGCATGCTACACACTCTTCAACATATTGCCAGTATGGAGAATTTCAAATTGGGTGATTACAGGTCTTAGAAAGTAGAATTGTTTCCGGTTCTGATAGCATGCCTCATTACGGAGTACCTCACAGATTCGATGTAAATACCGTATGTTGTAAATGTGAATTTAGGCAAATTCCAAACTGGCTGCTGGGGAGCTGGACGGCACAGTGATAATGAGAAACAGCTCTAGCTTTGGAAAAAAACTTATTCAAGGAAGGGCTCTAAACGCGGGTGCCAACAGTTACTGTTTTACTCTGGTCAGGTCAAAGCTTTGTTTCCAGATTGATGTTGTCTTCCCTCTGATTCCCTCCCAAATCTTAGAACCTCATTGTTCTCATCTAGAAAATAAAGTCTCAAAGGACATTATTCGCCTTAAATGTGTAAGATCAAATGAAGCAGGTGCAAGACACACAAAATGAGGGAACAAATGGTAGATTTGGTCGCTCTTCTTTAGAGAGATGTAACAGGCATCTGAAAGGAACTGCAGTTGCTGACAAATTATGGAAAAAAAAAAATCACAAGGGAGAGAAAGAAGGTTAAGTATCACCCAGATTCATCATCAGTGACCACGCCTTTTCTGCAAGACAGCATCTCAAACTGTTTCTCTGTTTCTCTAACGAAGCCCATGGATCACCAAGGGTCCCTGAAACCTGCTCGGGGGTCTGTGAAGTCCAATCTGTTTTCACACAAACACTGACTAGTTGCTTTTGTCACTCTTCTGACACTTGCACTGATGGTACAAAAGAAATGTGAATGAAATCTACCACCAGTGAATGCACCTGTTGATTGTATTCTTCACCCCAAGCACTTGAAAGGGGGAAAAAAGTGAACTTCACTTACAACTGTTCTTAGTGAAGCGCTAAAATTTCTGATTTTATTGGAGCTTGCTTCTTAAGGATATATCTTTTTAATTCTGTGTGACAAAATGGGAAGCCCACAGAGCATTTCTGCTGCATGCCCAAGAACTACGCCGTCTTCAGGAAAAGCATGGATACAATTGTTAGAGCTGCAAGCTGACCCAGGCACTGTTTACACGGAATGATAAATGACAGACACAATACGGTTATTCTATCTTGGGTATCCATCAGATAGTCTCAAAAGTGAAGGAAGTGAGCCTGCCATTTTGAGGAAAAGAACTGAGAATATAAAATTTGAGCTTACAAACAAAAATTGGACTTTTGGAACACTGGTATTCACCACCATGAGTCTGAGAGCTTCCCAATGCTTATATTCTGATAAGACTGGTGATTATTAACAAACGTGATTATTTTTATATCGTAGAATAAAGTGTGTTTATGTTTGAAAGATCAGGACAACTCAGTGAAACATTTTTTAAATGATTTTTTTCATGTTTCAAAATGGTGCATAGGTAAAAGTCTCCATTCAGAGTGCAAAACAGCACAACAGATTTTAGTATAAAAGAGTACAAAAGCTCACTGATATGCTTTCAGATTCCACATTGCAACTAATTTTAAGAAATCATCACTTTTGAATTTTGGTGATTTCTGGCCACAATTACCTGAAAGTGAAATGAAGTGAAGTGAAAGTCGCTGAGTCGTGTCCGACTCTTTGTGACCCCATGGACTAGTCCATGAAATGCTCCAGGACAGAATACTAGAGTGGGTAGCCTTTCCTTCTCCAGGGAAGCTTCCCAACCCAGGGATTGAACCCAGGTCTCCCACATTGCAGGCAGATTCTTTACCAGCTGAGCCACAAGGAAGCCCAATTATCCGAAAAGTTTAATTTAAAAACTTTTTCAAGTACATATTGTTTAAGGCCAGGTTTTTTTCATATACTAAATCAAAACAAATCACAGCAACTTGAATGCAGACAAAGGTATGAGAATCCAGGTGTCTTCTATTAGTGAAACATTAAAGAGACTTGTAAACAGCACAACAAAGCCACTCCTGTCACTAATTTTTTTTTTTTTACTTTGGAAAATAATTATTTTCATGCTATTAATGCTGTATGATGTTTATTATTTTATATTTATATATCTACAACTAATATTTTTATGAGGTAATAAATTATTTAAAATAAGCGTATCTAAAACTTACCAAATTTCCAATATAGTAACATGAATAGATAGCGTGTTAGTCACTCAGTCCTGTCTGACTCTTTTGCAACCCTATGGACTGTAGCCCTCCAGGCTCCTCTGTTCATGGAACTCTTCAAGCAAGAATACTGGAATGAGTTGTCATTTCCTACTCCAGAGGATCTTCCTGACCCAGGGATCAAACCTGGGTCTCCTGCATTGCAGGCAGATTCTTTACCTTCTGAGCAACTAGGGAAGCCCTAATAGATAAAATCCACAGAAATAAAGATTTGCTGGATTTCAAAATAATTTAAGGAAATAAAGGAGTCTTGAAATCAAAAAATTTTTCAACTGCTGGTCAGGATAATAGCTTTAGATTTGGACATCTCCAGGTGCAAACCTTAATTCTTCTCAATTGTGTGGACTTTAGCAAGATATTTAATTGCTTGACCCTCAGTTCCCTCATCTAGAAAATGGGAGGTTCAATGGTCAAGAGCAATTAAAAAAAAAAATCTGTTAAGAAGTAACACTTTTAACTTGCTGAATACACTGCTTAACACATAACAAAATTATAATGATCTCATGAATTTCCAAAAAGCACCATCTAAGAATGAATTAAGGGATTCATTGGTGGCTCAGTGGTAAAGAATCTGCTTGTCAATGCAGGAGACACTGGTTCAATTCCTGGGTCAAAAAGATCCCCTGGAGAAGGAAGTGGCAACCCTCTTGCCATTCTTGTATTCTTGCCTGGAAAATCCCATGGACAGAGAAGCCTGGCAGGTTACAGTCCATGGGGGTTTCAAAAGATCTGGACAAGACTTAGCAACTAACCAACAATAACAACAAGGAATTAATCATAGGGTACCTTGTTACACATACACCATAGACCCAGCCTGAGCCATTCTGTTTCCTCTGCCAGCCTGGCCCAGCCAGCACTGTTTCATAATTCAGGAAAGAAGATGCTCACCTCACATCCTTCAGCTCCTTCCTCTTTCTACAGATACCCTCCTCTTCTTGCTGACATGTAACTCCCACCTGTAATCGCACGCCTATTCTCATCTCCCCATTGAGATACAGTGAACCAAGGAAGCATCTTTGAGAACTCTATGACCTCGCACTCAGGATGAAAAGTAATTTTCTATCCTAATAGGCAGTTTCACTAAAATAAATTACCTGCAAAGAGAGCAAGCCTACAATAGAGTTTCATGGACTAACACCTATCAATCTATCCAGCTCACAACCATCAGTGCCTCTGGAATCTTATCACCCAGCCTTCAAAATGTCACAGCAGTTGCCTGTTCATAATGCACAGCCAATGTGTTCTAACAGTACTTGGCTCCTTTCAAGGGTATTTCAAGTCATTTCAAGGGCTTGGGTAAGTCATAATCCAATTCTTCTCTATTATTATAGTTCCTGAGAGTAAATGAATGAGATTATTTCTAGTCCATTTCTTATTTCAATTTGACTCCCCCAAAATTAATTTTCTTTCTCAAAAGACCATTCACTTAAAAGTTTTAGGCGTATATCAAAACTCTGAACATACCCTTTGCTTGACAAAGCTGTAGCTTGGAATGCTATCGCAGCAAAGCCCCAGATTTTAACCTTGAAAGCCAAGCATGTGCCAAAGATTTTTTTTTTTTTTTTCAGGACAAGTAGTTTTTAAAGATAATGTTTGCTTTGAATTTCTGGGAATTATAAACTCCTAAGTATCAGGATACTTTTAGATAGAGAAGGTAACATTCTCTGCATGGATTTCCTTAGGGATATATTATTATTATACAACATTGTCCAATTATTATTATATAATATTATTTTCAACAAGCAAAACATAACTGTTATCATATATTGACAGTAATCATTGTTGTTGTTTAGTCACTAAGTCATGTCCGACTCTTTGACACCCCATGAACAGTAACCTGCCAGGCCCCTCTGTCCATGGAATTTTTCCATGCAAGAATCCTGGAGTGGGTATTTCTTTCTCCAGGAGATTTTCCCAACCCAGGGGACAAACCCATGTCTCCTGCATTACAGGCAGATTCTTTACCACTGAGCCACCAGAAAAGCCTTGAGAGTAATTACTTTGTATTAAAGCCTATATCAGGTCTTTCATAAGTTACCTTTAATCCTTGTATGTGTGGTAGGTCGCTCCAGTAGTGTCCAACTCTTTGCGACCGTATAGACCATAGGCCACCAGGCTCTTCTGTCCATGGGCTTCTCCAGGCAAGAATACTGGAGTGGGTTGCCATGCCCTCCTCCAGGGGATCTTCCTGACCCAGGGATGGAACCTCTGTCTCTTACATCTCCTGCATTGGCAGGCAAGTTCTTTACCACTAGTGCCACCTGGGAAGCCCCATTTAATCCTTACAACATTCCTATAAGTATTATTATTCTAATTTTATAGATGAGAAGTTAACTTAGATCACATGATAAATACAGAAAGTTTATGTATAATAATTTAAGTGAAAGAACTGATAAGGGAGCATGGCAAAAATAGGTCAAGATCTCCCTTTCCCTAAGGCAAATAAGCACCCAAATACCTTTCTATTATGCTATCTCAAAGAGTACAATAAAAAATCTAAGGATTCCCTCTACAGCACCTTGCATTTCCAGAATTTCTCATTGTACTCATTGATTATATTCACACTCCTAACTCTTCAAAACTTTTTCCCCATCAAAAGTGGTCAAGCCAGTTAGCTTCATAAAGAGTCCATTTCAGGTCTGGGTTTTCAGGACAAGCAAATCAGGTCAAAACCCTGGTGTGTGGCTTCATTCCATATAGGGTATGGCACAATGCACTTTCATGAATTTTTGTGCTAATGCCAAAATTTTCCAAGCGTCTCACATAGACAGTAGACAAGGGAAAACTTCAGCTGATGAAGACGAAAGAAAAATGTACAACTCTTTCAATGTGTCTATAGTATCCTAAACAACAAACCACTCCAATTGCTTGCAGATTTGTACTGGCTTCTACCCAACCAGAGTGCTTCTACTCCGCCAACTTTATATTGGAAATGATCGCCCTGCCTTGGTATTTGATGGTCAATTTCACATTATTTCATCAATGCTTGAAGAAATACTTTTCGACAATTTGTAGAAATCCGGACTGCAGATCAACCCACCATTTTCAGTCAAGAAGAAGTACCAACAGTAAGGGGTTAGCCTTACCAAGTGGAATCTAGTTCCGGATCCCTGAATATTGCAAAGTATTTGAATTCCCTAAGCTCTGGATGCCCAACTGTATTATATTAAGTCACCACCACTTTCACTCCCAACAGACAAGCTCCATCGCTTTGATCCCAGAGTCCTGATTATCTTATTTCCTTTCAGGGAAAGAACTGCCAGATGAGCCAGATAAACAAAGGACAGCATTCTAAACAAAGCATCTGGGTCTACAGCCGTTGACTTTGGGAAAGTCTCTTACTTCTCTGGCCCTTAATTCTTTTAATCTGTGAAACAAGCAATCAATTTAAGCAATCCTAAATTTCTCTTCCAGTTCTATTTTCATGTCATTCTGATCCACTGTTCTACAACACACTTTTTGTGACAAAGGTGATTATCAACCTTAGGTTAGAATCAGTTCATTTTCCCAATATTTCACTCTCTAGGTGCCAACCATGTGAAATTGTCCTTAAGGAAATGAATATTCTCATCCAGGTTCTGAAGCTAAAAATTAACCTTACATTTCTTTGACTTAAAAAAAAAAAA
>SJYA01000404.1:718917-756039 GCA_006410615.1 Neotragus moschatus | reverse complement strand
TATCTCAAAGAGTACAATAAAAAATCTAAGGATTCCCTCTACAGCACCTTGCATTTCCAGAATTTCTCATTGTACTCATTGATTATATTCACACTCCTAACTCTTCAAAACTTTTTCCCCATCAAAAGTGGTCAAGCCAGTTAGCTTCATAAAGAGTCCATTTCAGGTCTGGGTTTTCAGGACAAGCAAATCAGGTCAAAACCCTGGTGTGTGGCTTCATTCCATATAAGGGTATGGCACAATGCACTTTCATGAATTTTTGTGCTAATGCCAAAATTTTCCAAGCGTCTCACATAGACAGTAGACAAGGGAAAACTTCAGCTGATGAAGACGAAAGAAAAATGTACAACTCTTTCAATGTGTCTATAGTATCCTAAACAACAAACCACTCCAATTGCTTGCAGATTTGTACTGGCTTCTACCCAACCAGAGTGCTTCTACTCCGCCAACTTTATATTGGAAATGATCGCCCTGCCTTGGTATTTGATGGTCAATTTCACATTATTTCATCAATGCTTGAAGAAATACTTTTCGACAATTTGTAGAAATCCGGACTGCAGATCAACCCACCATTTTCAGTCAAGAAGAAGTACCAACAGTAAGGGGTTAGCCTTACCAAGTGGAATCTAGTTCCGGATCCCTGAATATTGCAAAGTATTTGAATTCCCTAAGCTCTGGATGCCCAACTGTATTATATTAAGTCACCACCACTTTCACTCCCAACAGACAAGCTCCATCGCTTTGATCCCAGAGTCCTGATTATCTTATTTCCTTTCAGGGAAAGAACTGCCAGATGAGCCAGATAAACAAAGGACAGCATTCTAAACAAAGCATCTGGGTCTACAGCCGTTGACTTTGGGAAAGTCTCTTACTTCTCTGGCCCTTAATTCTTTTAATCTGTGAAACAAGCAATCAATTTAAGCAATCCTAAATTTCTCTTCCAGTTCTATTTTCATGTCATTCTGATCCACTGTTCTACAACACACTTTTTGTGACAAAGGTGATTATCCACCTTAGGTTAGAATCAGTTCATTTTCCCAATATTTCACTCTCTAGGTGCCAACCATGTGAAATTGTCCTTAAGGAAATGAATATTCTCATCCAGGTTCTGAAGCTAAAAATTAACCTTACATTTCTTTGACTTAAAAAAAAAAAACTTAAGCTGAAATAACTGTGGAAAATAACCATTTGGATGGGTCATACCAAACATAGTCAGAAGAAGTAGTAAACTGTTATTTGGGTAATTATTTTACAGAAGAGTCTGAAAAACAAAAATGTAACATACATGTGAAACTTCATTTCCAGTAGACCTATCACAGGGGAAAATTCTAAAAAATCTGAAGTCTATAGTTTTTCCCTTGTAAATCTCAAAGCCTCAAAATCCAGAGGGTTTAAATAATTACCAGGTGGTTAAACAGGTACTTTGGAAAGAACAGAAGCTATAAAAGAAAATACTGATATCATCTGCCTTAGAGATAAAACACGTTATTTGAAAGTACTGTATATAACTCTGTCATACAATTCTGGAGAAAGGGAGTGCGTAATGAAGTTGTACTTGCTGGAGGCAAAGCAACCATGGTGTTGCATGAAAAACTCTTTGAAATGGTTAGTGCAGAGATTCCCCAAACTTTGCTTTCATGGTATGGATTTACACGGCATGGTCCTGAAATTTGGGGACGTAGGAAGAACAGACTCAGAACAAAGTAGTAACACAAGGAGGTATGTCAAGTGATACTACCCCAGCTTCTGCCCTCTTTCGGCCAGAGAACTGAGAAAAGTACGAGGCAGCTTCAAGTAACCAACTCAAAGAACTCCAGGGAAGGCTTCCAGATTTTCCAGGCTCTCAGTCTACATTACTTGTTGGGGGTTCCTATCTTTCAAGGGAATCACTCTACATACACCATCACTGAATGTAAGCAAAGAATTTTACTATTCTTATAAAAATCCCAAATCAAGGACTGTCTGTCCTGCCTCTACTGATTCTTGCACAGTGAGCAATTCAAGAACTAAACGGTTCCACCCGTCTAAACCTCAGTCAAAACTTATAATGAACAATAAGGAAGCTTAGTTCTATGGATAGGATTCAGTCACTCTCTTAAGTGTCCAAAAGCTTTAGAGCTAAAATGTTCAGTGGGAACACTTACCCAATATGGTTGGTTCTTAAAGAAATTTCCAGTTCTCTTAGCACTTGTGTGGATTCTTGAACACGCCGTCTGAATTTCTATAATTCAAGAACACATATTCTCACAAAAGATGTTTTAGCAAGTGTTATAACTGTAGCTTACTTGTAATAAGTTTAATAACTGTCNGGGGATCTTCCTGACCCAGGGATGGAACCTCTGTCTCTTACATCTCCTGCATTGGCAGGCAAGTTCTTTACCACTAGTGCCACCTGGGAAGCCCCATTTAATCCTTACAACATTCCTGTAAGTATTATTATTCTAATTTTATAGATGAGAAGTTAACTTAGATCACATGATAAATACAGAAAGTTTATGTATAATAATTTAAGTGAAAGAACTGATAAGGGAGCATGGCAAAAATAGGTCAAGATCTCCCTTTCCCTAAGGCAAATAAGCACCCAAATACCTTTCTATTATGCTATCTCAAAGAGTACAATAAAAAATCTAAGGATTCCCTCTACAGCACCTTGCATTTCCAGAATTTCTCATTGTACTCATTGATTATATTCACACTCCTAACTCTTCAAAACTTTTTCCCCATCAAAAGTGGTCAAGCCAGTTAGCTTCATAAAGAGTCCATTTCAGGTCTGGGTTTTCAGGACAAGCAAATCAGGTCAAAACCCTGGTGTGTGGCTTCATTCCATATAGGGTATGGCACAATGCACTTTCATGAATTTTTGTGCTAATGCCAAAATTTTCCAAGCGTCTCACATAGACAGTAGACAAGGGAAAACTTCAGCTGATGAAGACGAAAGAAAAATGTACAACTCTTTCAATGTGTCTATAGTATCCTAAACAACAAACCACTCCAATTGCTTGCAGATTTGTACTGGCTTCTACCCAACCAGAGTGCTTCTACTCCGCCAACTTTATATTGGAAATGATCGCCCTGCCTTGGTATTTGATGGTCAATTTCACATTATTTCATCAATGCTTGAAGAAATACTTTTCGACAATTTGTAGAAATCCGGACTGCAGATCAACCCACCATTTTCAGTCAAGAAGAAGTACCAACAGTAAGGGGTTAGCCTTACCAAGTGGAATCTAGTTCCGGATCCCTGAATATTGCAAAGTATTTGAATTCCCTAAGCTCTGGATGCCCAACTGTATTATATTAAGTCACCACCACTTTCACTCCCAACAGACAAGCTCCATCGCTTTGATCCCAGAGTCCTGATTATCTTATTTCCTTTCAGGGAAAGAACTGCCAGATGAGCCAGATAAACAAAGGACAGCATTCTAAACAAAGCATCTGGGTCTACAGCCGTTGACTTTGGGAAAGTCTCTTACTTCTCTGGCCCTTAATTCTTTTAATCTGTGAAACAAGCAATCAATTTAAGCAATCCTAAATTTCTCTTCCAGTTCTATTTTCATGTCATTCTGATCCACTGTTCTACAACACACTTTTTGTGACAAAGGTGATTATCAACCTTAGGTTAGAATCAGTTCATTTTCCCAATATTTCACTCTCTAGGTGCCAACCATGTGAAATTGTCCTTAAGGAAATGAATATTCTCATCCAGGTTCTGAAGCTAAAAATTAACCTTACATTTCTTTGACTTAAAAAAAAAAAACTTAAGCTGAAATAACTGTGGAAAATAACCATTTGGATGGGTCATACCAAACATAGTCAGAAGAAGAAGTAAACTGTTATTTGGGTAATTATTTTACAGAAGAGTCTGAAAAACAAAAATGTAACATACATGTGAAACTTCATTTCCAGTAGACCTATCACAGGGGAAAATTCTAAAAAATCTGAAGTCTATAGTTTTTCCCTTGTAAATCTCAAAGCCTCAAAATCCAGAGGGTTTAAATAATTACCAGGTGGTTAAACAGGTACTTTGGAAAGAACAGAAGCTATAAAAGAAAATACTGATATCATCTGCCTTAGAGATAAAACACGTTATTTGAAAGTACTGTATATAACTCTGTCATACAATTCTGGAGAAAGGGAGTGCGTAATGAAGTTGTACTTGCTGGAGGCAAAGCAACCATGGTGTTGCATGAAAAACTCTTTGAAATGGTTAGTGCAGAGATTCCCCAAACTTTGCTTTCATGGTATGGATTTACACGGCATGGTCCTGAAATTTGGGGACGTAGGAAGAAAAGACTCAGAACAAAGTAGTAACACAAGGAGGTATGTCAAGTGATACTACCCCAGCTTCTGCCCTCTTTCGGCCAGAGAACTGAGAAAAGTACGAGGCAGCTTCAAGTAACCAACTCAAAGAACTCCAGGGAAGGCTTCCAGATTTTCCAGGCTCTCAGTCTACATTACTTGTTGGGGGTTCCTATCTTTCAAGGGAATCACTCTACATACACCATCACTGAATGTAAGCAAAGAATTTTACTATTCTTATAAAAATCCCAAATCAAGGACTGTCTGTCCTGCCTCTACTGATTCTTGCACAGTGAGCAATTCAAGAACTAAACGGTTCCACCCGTCTAAACCTCAGTCAAAACTTATAATGAACAATAAGGAAGCTTAGTTCTATGGATAGGATTCAGTCACTCTCTTAAGTGTCCAAAAGCTTTAGAGCTAAAATGTTCAGTGGGAACACTTACCCAATATGGTTGGTTCTTAAAGAAATTTCCAGTTCTCTTAGCACTTGTGTGGATTCTTGAACACGCCGTCTGAATTTCTATAATTCAAGAACACATATTCTCACAAAAGATGTTTTAGCAAGTGTTATAACTGTAGCTTACTTGTAATAAGTTTAATAACTGTCGCTTACTTGTAATAACAGAATACAGAAACATCTCTGCTTCTAAAGTAGGCTTCTCTCACATTTCTTTTTGGCAAAGCACACAAATTTTTCTCATTGTTAACAGTCAGCTTATGCACAAGGACTAGGGAAAATGACTTATTTCATATAGTAACTGTCTCTAAGTGGCTTATTTTCTCCCCCTACCCCACAGTACAATACCTATGTGTTGAGGTCCCTAAAATCATTCATTTCAATAATTCAGTAGGGCTCACAGGACCCAACATATAGCTATCCTTATAGCTAGGATTTATTTCAGCAAAAAGTTACAAAGTATAATCCACTGAAGGAAAAGGTGAACAAGGTCAAGTCCAGAGGAAACCAGATACATGCTTCCAAGTCTCTCCCGAAATGAGTGACAAATGACAATATCTGTGAAATGTTTTCAATCAGAGAAGCTCATTGGAAACAGCATTGTCGTTTAGTTACAGTTATGTTGACTCTTTGCAACCCTGTGGACTGTAGACTGTCAGGCTGCTCTGTCCAAGGGATTTCCCAGGCAAGAATATTGGAGTGGGTTGCCCATTTCCTTCTCTAGGGGATCTTCCCAACCCAGGGACTGAACTCACATCTCCTGCATTGGCAGGCAGTTCTTTGCCACTGAGCCCCCAGGGAAGAACAGACACCTAGTACCTGGGATTTCTATAGGGGGCTCATCACTTAAACACTCTCTGCTGAGCACATACCAAAAGTGCAGACTTCCAGAAGGAAAACAGGCACTCTGCATAAACCATGTGGTTGGCATCAACAGTTCAGGCACAGTGAGTCATTATCAACAGGGAATGCTGGGAACTCTCCCGAAATTCAAGTGTCCGGTTGCCAAACGAGAGCCAACTTTGCAAGCATGCCTTTCCGAGGTGGCGATCTCAGACCTGCTGTGTTTATTCTTTTCTGCATTACCTCACGGGGAAGGTTCCTCTAGACACTTCCCTTCTACCTGATGAATGTCAAAATTCCATGTGTCCTCAGGATACTTGGGCTCCTTCTCTGCTGCCATGACTGCAGAAGGAACAGGGTCATCCAGCTCCAAAGACAAAGGTGTCCCAAGGACAAAGGACAGGAGGAAGGTTAGAACGGAGGATTCCAAGATGTGGGGAGGGGAGTGCCCTGCCACAGGCCAGCTTTGGTGCCCCAGGGCAGACTGGACTCCTGCTCAACACAGATGGGCTCTGGCTACCCTTGCCTCCTCTTCTGAAGGTCCCTGTGCTTCTCCACCAGCTGCCTCTCCAAAGACTCTCAAAAGTTTCCCCCCAACTGCCCTTCCTGAAGCACCCAGAAGACTTTCTCAGCTGTGCAGCATCCAGGAGATGTGAAATAAAAGCATCCCCGATGCCGTGAAAAACCAGAGCCACCCCCAATTTGTCAAGGATGGTTTAGAACAAAACAGAGTCATCTGTAGTTTGGAGGGACATCTAAGCCTAGTGCTTCTTGGAGAGCTTTTCAGCAAACGAGGACTGGCCTGTGGTCACAGAGCTGAGGAAACCACTTCCAGGTGTGCTGGCCGCTCCCGAGGGGCCAGTCCCGTGGCAGAGTCACAAGCCTTGGGCTGTCTGCACGTGTGCCTCTGGGAAACAACTCAGCTATGCACTAAGCATAGTTCACCAACCGGGGTACAACCAAGGATCTAACTGAGTACAAAGGAGGAGCCAATGAAGGACTAAGAGGCACATATCAAAACAATGTAGCTCAAAATACTGAGATAACGGGTATGACAACAATAGCAGATAATATTTATCAGGCATTTACTATGGAAGGCGTAACACTTTGCAACTGCCGGATTAACTGAGACAGCTAAACTGACTTCACCATGTGTTCTGTTCTCTGGGGAACTGTCTGAATTTCAGTCGGACTCTGCACCAAAGAGAAACCTTGGCATGTATTTCCCTAACACATAATGACTGCCAACACTCTGCATCTGTACAATGTACCCAGGATGCTTTAAAAAACTTCAAACTGTGTGCCTGTGAGAATCAACAATAACAACAAAAAGAGTTGGGTACCATTTATTAGCAGAGTTCAGCCTCTCCCAGCCCTCTCTGTAAAAGGCAGGCCCAGGGAGGAGCCCACGGAGACAGCTAAGCCCTGGAGACCCGTATAATAGGTTTCCTTTTCCATCTGCAGCACCCACAGAGAACCAGACTTCTCTCTTCATGGCCCGTCTCCTTTCTCCACGCCAGACATGAGCACACCCCTGTAAAGTGCAGACTGAGAACCGCCTGGTATATTAAATAAGGAGGCTGGTTTGGAGAGATATCTAATTTAGGCTCTTCCTTCCCTGCCCTACAGGATTTCATTTAAAACTACTTAGAAGAAATAGAATATGCTTAAGAATTTTTTTTTAAGAAGACAGCAAATTAAGAATCTTCAATTCAATGTGCACAAAAGATTAATGAATGAAGTACTTGAGGACTCCACATGCAGTTAAGGGGAGACTGCTCAGTTTAGACTGTCTGGCTAAAATGGGAAGCCTGATTGCAAATCTTTTACCCTACAATGCAACTGAGAATTGTAAACTCATTTCAACTGTAAGCCATGCCTTACTCCAAGCAAAATCTCCTTTTCTCCAGACTTTAAGCATGACAATTATGTTGAGTGGAACAGATCATTTCCTACTGCCAGCTCCTGACAGAACTTTTACTGAAGCAGGGATGGTTGATCCAATGTCCATTTTAAGTTTTTGGCTTTTTATTTTTTTCCTGAGAGCTGAATGACTGATCTTGAAAGATAAGGCACAGGCCAAATACAACCATTCAGATGAACACACAAGGCCAGGGCAGAGATGTCAGGAATGAAGGTCAGTCCAAAGAAACATTTTTTGTCTGGGGTCTCTTTATGAAGTTATTTGCAAGGAAGCAAAACACTTTCCATGCAGCTGATTTGTTGTTGCTTTTCATTTTGCATCCTTTGCCTTATTCTTTATCCTTTTCCAAGGGAGAACTGGAACTGGGCCAGAAAGTCACACCTCCTCCCTCCAACCAACTTCCTCCCCATGGGGCTCCGGGCTGGAGTCTAAGTGCCCTCTAGGAGTTTTCATTTCTTGCTTTTTAAAGAATTTGACAAATATTGAGATGACTGTTAGGGGATGGGAGATACTCTGGGTGAGGGGATCTCTCAGTACTGTACCAGATTCTGCCACATCTAGCTTGGGGCTTCCCTGGTGGCTCAGATGGTAAAAAATCTGCCTGCAATCTGGGAAACCTGAGTTCCAACCCTGGGTCGGGAAGATCCCCTGGAGAAGAGAATGGCTACCAACTCTGGTACTCTTGCCTGGAGAATCTCATGTACAGAGGAGCCTGGCGGACTACAGTCCATGGAGTCACAAAAAGACATGACTGAATGAGTAAACACACACACACACACACACACACACACACACACACACACACACACACACACACACACACACACACAGCTCAGGATGAGTGTGCTCAATACTGGGATCTAAGCCATCTAGCCAGAGGTTTATAAGCTAGGGGATTTCTGAAAATATTTCTCATATAGAACTTTGCTGCCCTTGTACAAAAGAAATAATTTTTTTTCTAGGTTTTGTTTTATGCATATGGGTACACCTTCCTTTAACTTCCTCTAATCTGATGAAATTGAAGGCTGCGATATCCTTGGGGAGGGGGACAAGAAAGAAATTGAGAATGATGCAGCTGTTGCACAGTGGGTAAGGAGAGGGTGGGACAAATTGAGAAAGTAACAGGGAAACATACATATCACCATATGTAAAACAGGCAGCCAGTGGGAATTTGATGTATGATACAGGGTTGGACTGTGAAGAAGGCTGAGCACCGAAGAATTGATGCTTTTGAACTGTGGTGTTGGAGAAGCCTCTTGAGAGTGCCTTGGACTGCAAGGAGATCCAACCAGTCCATTCTGAAGGAGATCAGCCCTGGGATTTCTTTGGAAGGAATGATGCTAAAGCTGAAACTCCAGTACTTTGGCCACCTCATGCGAAGAGTTGACTCATTGGAAAAGACTCTGATGCTGGGAGGGATTGGGGGCAGGAGGAGAAGGGGACGACCGAGGATGAGATGGCTGGATGGCATCACTGATTCGATGGGCATGGGTCTGAGTGAACTCCGGGAGTTGGTGGTGGACAGGGAGGCCTGGTGTGCTGCGATTCATGGGGTCGCAAAGAGTCAGACACACCTTAGCGACTAAACTGAACTGAACTGAACTGAACAGGGAGCTCACACCTGGTGCTCTGTGACAAGCTAGAGGGATGAGGTAGGAGGTGGGAGGAAAGGTCAAGAGGGAGGGGACATATGTACACCTATGGCTGAGTCATCTTGATATACAGCAGAAACCAACACAATATTGTAAGGCAATTATCCTCCAATTAACCATAAATAAGTTATAATAAAATATAAAAGAATTAAGCAGCTGTCTCATTTAGGGGAACTGACAGAAGTTCTGCATTGAAAAGAAACATGTGTACCATATTTAGGAGGGTATTAGGATACTTTGACAGGTACATTCTTAGAAGAGGAGGCTATGTCATACATGGCTTCTAGATGACAGCAGAGGCCCACAGACCATTTGCCTCATCACCCCTAGACTTTATTTCTGCTTGTCTATATAGCAACCACAGGATAAAAGGCCAGGAAACATCCCAAAGGAAATAGTAGTTGTTCTCCTTTGCTTGGTTTCTTTTGGCAGAGGGAGGGCACTGCTTAGAATGAAAGCAGGAAACAAAATTTTAAAATGTATCTCCAAGTCAAGAGACCCGGAAAGAGCAGCTAACTAGGAAAAGTGTGCCTTTCTGCTCCTGAATCACGTGCTGAAACAATAGAGGGAATTCAGCTCAAGATATTGTCAGGGCATCCCTGAAAGCAGGAGCTGTGGCAGGTCAACCGAAAAACAAGTGCTGTCTGGTGACGGGCCCTCCACCCATTGTGAGCAAGGGCAGCTCTGCCCTGAGACATCCCAGGGCTGATCCAGGCCCACCGGGCTGTGCCAGGCTACAGGCTTTACCGCGAGGCATCAGTTTAAACCAGTTGTTGGCTGCACAAAGCAGAGCTTGTTTGTAGGAGGACAGAGTCTGCTGAGAATGGAATCAGCTATTCTCTCCTTACCTTCTCGGGGCCTGGGGCACGGCTGGGGGAGAAGCCGCGAAGAGCATCAACACAGGATGTGAGCACACAGCTGGGATGACAAAGCCCCAGTGATTTTTCAAGGTCTCTGGAAATGCACCAAGGCATGGAAGACAAATATTCTCTTTGCGAGGCCTTGTTTTTCTGGGGGCCTGAACACCTCTGAGCTGAACTAACCACCCAGTATAATTATAAATAGCAGCTACTCAATAACCATCAGAGGTACATGACTCCCATCTCAGGAAAGAACTTTTAAACACATTCTCAAGAGAGGATGACTTTTTTCTTTGTCTTTTCATGTTGTCAGGCTCCAACAGCTCCAGGATTGTTTCCCCAGAGGCATCAGCAGAGTATATAACAGAGAGGAAGGAAGGTCTCCTCCAGGGCACGAGGATTGTCCCTGCCAGTGAGGAAGCAACAACACGCAGTGGAAACAAATCCATCTTACCTTCCTGGTTACTGCTGGATCCAGATAGCCTTTGAGCTTTTGAATATAAGTATGGGGAGGGTTCTTCACCTGGAATCGTTCCTGCAGGAAGCATGAAAGTAAAGTGAAAAGCATGAAAGGTCTGAAGGCATGAAAGTCATATTCACACAGATTGATGCCCCTGATCCAAAGCCAAAACGCACCCACAGCGTGACTGTGGTGCTGCAGAGTCATTGGTTTTGAATCTTCAGAGTAGATCTTCTTATCCCGTCTTTGCCAAGGAGGAAACTGAAACTTAAAGGAACTCAGTCCTTCCCTAAGATGAAGCAGCGAGTCAGGGACACCAGTGGATTCAAACCCATGTCTGCTCAACTTGAGAGTCTGACCTGCTTTCCCCATGGGGCTCTGCAGCTCCCTTTCTGGAAATAATCTGCCTACTCTGTGTGCAGGGTCCTCTTTCAACAGGTCTTCCATCTCTTGTTAGCAGATCTTTTTCTTTTGAATTTTTATTTTATCTTTGGAAATATCCAAAATTTGACTCAAACTAGATTAAACTTTCAAAAATGAGCAATGAGGCTACTGCTCAGAGACTGCAGTGAGTATGTGCATATTTGTGTGCATGTGTGTGACCATTAAAGGATTCCTAAGGCAGTCTCCAAATCAGAAAACCCCAAAATACTGTGACTAAAGACACAATCACTGAAACAGCATATCTCATATATATATATATATATAACACACATATCTCAAGGTGATATTTGAATGCAGATCTGGGCTGAGGCCTGAGACTCTGCATTTCTAACATGTTTCATGCCGATGCTGAGGATGGAAAGACCACACTTTGAGAAACTCATGTCCGTGTGTGTTAGATTTTATAGGCCATAATGTCCGAAGCAAAAGAAGCAGCAGTAAACTGGACAAATCCAAAGGCCACACTATAAAATGGTTAAGTACTATACTACAGGCATATCATGACATACTACATTCTGATAAAAAGAACACAGTGAATTGCACGGTGCTATTTGGATGGACCTTATAAACCTGTGGGGGCTTCCCAAGTGGCACCAGTGGTAAAGGACTGGCCTGCCAATGCAGGAGATGTAAGAGTTGCAGGTTCAGTCCCTGGGTTGGGAAGATCCCCTGGAGGAGGGCATGGCAACTCATTCCAGTATTCTTGCCCGGTGAATCCCATGGACAGAGGAGCCTGGTGGGCTGTGGTCCATAGGATTGCAAAGAATCAGACACAACTGAAGCGACTTAGCACAGCAAAGCACTATAAACCTGATGTTGAGATGAAAGAGTACATGATTTCTTTAACAAAAGGCAAAATTAAATACTAAGAGTTAGGGACGCACACATGGGTGGTTTACAATCGCACACATACACACACACACAGCTGAGTGATTTGCATAAAAATAACAATCAAGGACCAAGATGGGGAAGGGGAATACAGACTGATTCGGAGAGGCTGGCAATGTTCTTTGTGACCACTAGTTACACTGTGTTGATTTTATCTTACTTATTATGCTATTCTTAAATTTCACAACTTTTCCTGTATACAAGCTGTTTTTGACACACAGAAAAAGGTTATACAAATCAGCTCCAAAAGGGAAAAAACAAAGATTCATCATGAAATCAGGACAATTCTTATCAAGTTTTTTTCTACACACCACTCAAAAGATGTTTCCCTAGGAATTATTTTTAGCCTGATTATTGTTTACACCAAAATGGGATTCAGTGTTTCACAACGCTGACAATTGGCCAGCATGATAAGTGTTTGTTTATCCCATATAAATTTGTATTTCTTCAACACAGGGAACCACAACATTCTTCCTGGTCCACTCAAGGCTTCTGTGCTTCCAGATTTAGAAATGCTAAATTTCTATTGCTAAATCTTATTATTATCAAAAGATCGTTTTACTAGTGAAAAAATCTATTTCATTACTTTTTAATATTACTTTAAAATAAAAGAAAGTGGCTTATAGTGAGACACCTATCAATACTTCCCCTTTACTTAAAAATGATCACAGCAAGTTTCACAGTATACAAACTTGCTCTCCACAGAACTCTTTAAAAGAAAAAGATCAGCTTATAATTTCTAATTATCTCCCTGAATTTTCAATCCCACAAGCAACTTCTAAATAATGATTCACACATATTTGACATCTTGGGTGCCACTGTGTCTATGTATCAAGTCCTAATTTTTTTTTAAACACTACCCACTAAGGAATCAGTTAGGATCCAGCTGTCACAGGATTTTAGCAATAGTCCAGCTGAGGGCTAAAATAATAAACAAAAAGCATCCCATTCCCAAAATGAACTGATAAGTGACCTAGAAACCAGCTATTATTTCCAACCCTGTGTATGACAGCAGCTGATGCCAGGGATACACCTGGATGTAAATGAAACAATGCTTTTTAATAATACAATCCGATTACCCAAATTTTTAGACATCCCATGACCAGCAACAACGCATATTGTATTCTTTTGTATTATAGCCAATACTACCTACCTCTCTATATATAAAGTTTCTAACACACGAAACTCAGTGAATTTTAACTCTGGCTATTGTAGCATTTTCTTGAGGACCTAAAATTTTAAATCTGTGGACAGTTACTGAGAGATTTCTAATGTTTCTTCTTGTAGACAATGTCTTCACACCATAAGAGCTATATTTATTCTTTTAAAATAATTTGGCTGACTAGCATATATAATATATTGACATTTACTCAGTAAAATCCCACTGTCTTTCTTAGGGTAGTTTTCTGTTTCTTAAGACTGTGGTCTTGTCACAGTCTATTTGGCTTTTGCAAATAGACATATTTGCTGGTCCTGTTAACTTGATTGGTTTCCTTGTAATTAAACCTTTGAAATTATGAACAGGGTCTAAATTTAACAAACATACTTTTTCAAATGTGCTTAGGATTTGCTATTGTTTTTCAGACATTTTTCCTTCACTTGTCTGAGTAACTAATATTATTTCTAAGAAACATAAAATGAAGAAAATTGATGATTTAAAACACAGTCAGGGGACTTCCCTGGTGGCCCAGTGGTTGAGACTCTGTGCTTCCAATGCAGTGGGGGAACTAAGATCCCACCTGCTTACGCAACCAAGAAATAAATAAACAAAAAGATGATGATTATAGATAAGTTTCAAAATTTCATTAAAATTTTAAAAAATTAAAAATAAAACACAGTGGGTCTACATCATGGTGACTTCTCAGAAAACTGCGACTCCACCTACCTTCAGGGATTCAAGTGAAATTTGGATAGAGAAAAAATACAAAGCCCAACTATTTTCCTACAAGTTGGAGTTGTTTGTCTAACCTCAAAAGGAGCTACCGTTTGAGTTATAAATCCAGCACCCGGTGCACCAGGCCTTTTCTGTCTGTCTGTCTTCAACATGGCCATTTGGACAACAGAAACATTTGAGGGGATACACTGGAGAATTTCAGTACCATGCCAAAACATATTTATTTGGAAGAACTTTGGGTGGATTATTGGCACCATGCTCATTTAAGTGAATTTTTTTTTCTCTAAGTACTAGAATTTTAGATTTTGCATTGAAACTTAAAATTGGTATGACTGCAGTTTTCCATCATCCTCATTTCTGAGACTCCTTCATATTCCACATGTTATTTTCAATAACTAGTTACCTGCTTGTTCAACATCATTGGTAAACATAGCTTAATTAGATTAAGCCCCTAACTTATAGAAATATTATACATTATATAGGAATTACATTATATAGAAATATTGTTCCTAGGGATAAAAATTTGGTGATTCGCCAATAGGAATGAATAAGCCATCTGAAAGGGCTTTAAAAATACAAATTTCTTTCAAAATATCTAATCAAGCAGCATCACTGCCACTCTGACCTCCTGCCATTTATTTCCTTGCGTGACTGAACTTTATTCATGAGATATTTCTAGATAGGAAATAACAATGGCTCTGAGTGTTTTAATTATTCTCCATAAACACTCAAAGAACCGAGCCCAAA
This sequence comes from Neotragus moschatus, assembly GCA_006410615.1. Classification (NCBI taxonomy): domain Eukaryota; kingdom Metazoa; phylum Chordata; class Mammalia; order Artiodactyla; family Bovidae; genus Neotragus; species Neotragus moschatus. The sequence goes on along the minus strand of SJYA01000404.1, from coordinate 741,568 downwards.
TCCATTTCTTACTATTCAGGACATTATTGCTGACAAATTGCATTGAAAGAACCATGGGAGGAAACTAAGGGGAGAACAGACCTTAGAATCTTCATGAAGCATCTGAGCCTTTCGCAAATGTTTTATTTTAATAAATTAGAGTGTTAGGAATTCAATTTTTCTGGTAACAACCAGAAAATGTCTTCCCAGTGCTAAAAGCAACTTCATTTATACAAGTCCAGGAGCACAATTACCCTTTCTTTTGGAGCAGCACTTTCTGTTTCTCAAAGATAATCAACTTATCTTTCAACAATACTTTACCATATTCTTTAGACGTCTTAACTTTTCAAGCCTCCCTACCTGCCAAGCAGATATTAAGTCCATTTTACAGATGAGGAAACCAAAGCTCAGAGAGTAAATGATTTGCCTTAAATCACACACACCCACACACCCAGGTCAAGGATTCAAACTCAGGGTTTCTGACTCTGGTCCTTCTTCCTTTCAATATTCTGTAATAAGTGTGCCCATCTTGCTTTTGATAGAAAGAAGAAAGAAAGAAAGTGAAGTCGCTCAGTCGTGTCCAACTCTTTGCGACCCCCAGGCTCCTCTGTCCATGAGATTTTCCAGGCAAGAGTACTGGAGTGGGTTGCCATTTCCTTCTCCAGAAAATGCTTTTGATAGAATAAGTTTTAAAAGGACAAAAAGCATGCTCTACTTTGAGTTCTAATATATAAATACATGGCACCCAGTCCTTAATAATGTTCAAAGAATTAAACTTCTTTTAGATGCCATATACAAGTCACTTCTTGCATAAATTACAGGTTTTGAAGTTTAAAAGTACACAAAGAGACTGAGCACACTCCGTGTGGGGCACACACCCTGCAGGTTCTGTGCTAGATATGTCAGCCACACTCGGGTCATGGCTAAAGGACTTCTACAGATAAGCTTGTGCTGTATCTCTCACAGCTCTGAAACCGCCGAGTGACTTTCATAATTACACATTTCTCACTAACTCGATCCACTAAGGCTTACACCAGTGTCCCCTCTCCCCACTGGCCACCAGCAAAATCACTGACTACACACACAGCCCTGATGATAAGGAAAAAAACAAAGCACTGACTGGGTTCCACCAGTGATCATGGTTCAAGTCTACAACAACTCAAATTAGAAACCCAGGTCCTTCGTGTAATGACCTACAAGGGAAAAGGATCTTAGAAAGAGCGGGTATGTGTATATAACTGATTCACTTTGCTCTACAGCAGAAACTAATACAACACTGTAAACCAACTGCACCCAGTCACGGCTTCTCTGGTGGCTCAGTAGTAAAGAACCCACCTGCCAACACAGGAGACGCAGGTTTGATCCCTGAGTCAGGAAGATGCCCTGGAGGAGGAAATGGCAACCCACTCCAATATCCTCGCTGGGATAATCCCATGGACAGAGGAGCCTAGTGGACTACATGGGGTCGCAAAGATTCAGACATGACTGAGTGACTGAGCGTGTATACTCCAATTAGAAAAAAATAGGAAAGAAAATCAGATCATTCTTTAAGGAACTTAAATGAAGGGGCTGTGAGAGAGAAGTGCCGGATTCATTAGCTAAGTCACGGTGCATGGAACTCATCTGCTATGCTACAACATGGCCTTCTCTATTAGACACAGACAGGCAGCCTTGGATTTTCTCTAACCAGCTGAGCTGTTTCTCCAAGGCCTCCCTCCATGCTGCCCTTTCCCCACTTAAATCTAATCAAGTTTGTCACTGAAAACCTTTCTACATAAAGGTTTGGAACCAGACATTCCATTCACCTAGTATATTTCTGATCCCTTGCATCCTCTCCATCCATGTGTATAATTATATGAGAAATTACTTAATTGAGGTTAATTTGGCATTGGCTGGACTTACAACAAGCATGTTATAAGCATTTCCGCTCCATAAATTCTATTTGGATAAGCAACTCCAAAATCAAACAGAATTTCATTCAAGTTTATCTTATACCTTCATATTCTCAGGTTTACGGAAAGAAACTACAGTGAGTCTCTAGAAAATGAATGGCTCATGGGGAAAACACTTCGTGTTGAGTTTTCTCCCTGTTTGGGACAGTCACAGGTCACTGGCTCTATTTCAGTAGTGGATTAAGCAAAGCTATGCAAACTGCTTAAACACCCTTAGAGACAAATTAGATATCACCATCATTATGCCATTATTAATGTTTCATTATTCTGCTCCTATAATAAATTTAGATGGTGAAAATTCAAAGGGTTTGTGGTTTTTGTTTTTTTTTTTGCTTTTGGGCACATCATAAGCTCTCCAAGCTTGAATTATTTTTCTTCCTAGCTGAAAGTATTTGGGCTTCCCTTCCCAAGGCGGAGTAAGCCAACTGTTGTCTCTAAATGAGCTCTAATTACAATCAGCATCACTGCTGTCAGTGAGTAGTCATTTGTAGGACTTAACTTGGTGCTAAATGCTCTTCAAAGCTACACTGACAGGAATAACCTATGGCCTCAAAGGGTTTCCCTCTAAAATGGAGAACACTGACATGAGTAGGTGAAGAGAAAACTCAGAAATAAAATGTTGCATGAATCTTGTACATAGACAGAAGTGATTTACACGATACAGCAGAGACCAAGAACTAGTGTGTGGGTGCGGGGAGCAGGTGCCAAGACCAGAAACCAGGTTTCTAAGCAGAGGGACTAAGGTAAGCCATAACATCTCAGCCCTCACAGGGGTAACAACTTACACACACAGGGAAAAAGCTCACACAAACAGACCCAGGTTCCCTTAAGAAGCTGAGAGTATCAAAGTCCCCGAGGGAAAGTACATTCCTTATTTCCCCAAAAAGGGAAAGAAAAATTCTGAAACTTCAGAAAGCCTGCCANTAAGCAGAGGGACTAAGGTAAGCCATAACATCTCAGCCCTCACAGGGGTAACAACTTACACACACAGGGAAAAAGCTCACACAAACAGACCCAGGTTCCCTTAAGAAGCTGAGAGTATCAAAGTCCCCGAGGGAAAGTACATTCCTTATTTCCCCAAAAAGGGAAAGAAAAATTCTGAAACTTCAGAAAGCCTGCCAGATGACTACCCCACCTACAGAAAGTGTGTGCATGAAAGAGGACAGTTAAGAGAAAACAAAGAAAAAGTTTTAAGACTTTACCTACTTATAACAATAGACGGCCAAGAAAGCACTTTCAGGTGGAATTCTAATTTTGTCTCACGACTACCAGAGGCAGCTAGCGCCAGCTGTGCTACTGCTTAGAAGGATCCCTGTGGTTATTACTGGATGAAAACATTTTACTAGAGAAGTCCCAGCCTCTGAACATCTTAAATCTTGCCATCACATTTAGGTCTCCTTTCTCCAGGCACTAACATTAAATATGCCAAAGCGAAAAAATAAAAAAATAAAATAAATTTTTGTGGTCATTTCATTCTTGCATTCATCCAGAGCATATTATGCAAGACACCGTTCAAAAAGCACAAAACAAAACAAATTGGATTCTAAAGCGTTAAATCTCATCTGAGATACAACAGACACTTCTGTAATACAAAGTAGAAAATGATCAGAGCCATATGTGATCCTCTGGAAGTTCAAAGAAAGGTAAGGCTCTTTCCAACCGAGACGATCAAAGGAACTTCCCTGAAGAAACTGGCTTTTGAATTGCGTTTTGAAGGACACACAGCATATAGATATCCTGGGACAGTGTGAGAGGCAGGAGACAGAAATTTCCAGATGGGGAAACGTGAAAATAAAGGCGGAGAAGCACAGGGCGTGTGCTAGCAACTTCAAGGGCTTTAGTTAGGTTCTAGTAATGCAGTTTATGAAAGGCAGTGGCAAAAAGGAGCTAAACAGTGAGTTGGAAAAGACAAAGGCAGATGTCAAATAATAAGCAAATGTGTGCATATAGAATGGACAACAGGGAGCCTACAAGGAGTTCTAAATAGTGGAAGAACATACAGTTAACACCGTATAACTCCCCTTTATTCCCGACTTTAAAAGTTGGCCATTTCTACCCTTAGACTAGACTTGACTAATCAGCATGTCAGATTCATTCCACAGCCATAGTTTCTTGGAGAGCTGTGAAGCATTCTTCAGCTCTGCATATGAAATCATTTTCCTAGTCTGAGAGGAGAGGACAACCTTCCAAGTGTTCCATTACAGCTCTCAGACTGAAAATAACTTTTGATGAGACTTTTCCAAATGATTTCCTTTATTTAGACTAGGAAAAGTCTCTTCTAGCTCAATAGGTCTTTCCTAATCAAAACATCCTATAATTCATTCCCTAATATGTAATATTAATTTGGTTTCTTTAAGCCTATTCATAGTTCATCATTTCCTCCTATTTAAAGCGTTTGAATTGAATTTGTAAGAAAGGAGGCCATACTCATAAAGCTTATTATCTTCTGCTGTCCTAAGCAAAGACTGAACCGTGACTGTGCTTGTCACGTAGCAGTACTCAGTAAGGGCAGATGTCACTGTTATTGTTATGCAAGATCTAAGAATGGGCAGAGCAATGGAAGTCTGCATTTATACTGGAAAACTTTCAAGATAATCTTCAAATCCTTTGCTCTGTCCTTTCAAGAGCCACAGCTTTCCTTTCTTCTAGACTGTCATTTCTTAAAATATACACAACCAAAGACCTGCATCTGAAGAGGCTGAAGAGGCTTGTTAAATTGCAAGAATTCTCCTGACCCAACCACAGTACTAAGGAACCTGTAGTTCCTTAAATTCCCCAAGTAGGCCTTCTGCCACTAAAGTTCATTAATCATAGATTTAGGTTATACTTCCAACTTGGATAGCTGAATCCTTCTCTTTATTCACTCTATAAAGGGAATGTGCATATCCTTGGTAACCAAAGACTTAGGAATATTTTCAGTTAGGTTTAAAGACACAGACTTACATCATAAAAACTACAGGTACAGTCCATGCTTTCATGAAAAATTTGCAGTATCCCTGGGGATACTCTTCCTACAAAAACACAAGTGGTATAAACATACCTTATTGTTTCTTCATCTGAAAAATGGAAATAGGAAACACTTTTCCTTCATTATCACATATTTCTAAAACCTTTTTTTTTTTAAGTCTTTACTGAATGTGTTACAATATGTCTTCTGCTTTATGTTTTCTGGCTGCAAGGCATGTGAGGTCTTAGCTCTCTGACCAGGGATCAAACCCGCACCACCTGCACTGGAAGGCAAAGTCTTAACTGCTGGGCCATCAGTGAAGTCCCCCAAAACCCTACTTAATGATGCTTTCCAAACAAGAATAACACAGTGAAGATATTTTAGAGTCTCCGAAGCTAACCATGTATCATACAAATATAAAAGATATAGGAGGGAAACAATAAATATTAGTTCTGATCCTGACCGGGGCAGGGGGAAAAAAAGAGAGTAAGTCTTAGATTTCTTATAGAAAAAAATCTGTATCTCAAGATTCAGGCAGAGCAACAATATTTTTCAATCATTCAAGAAAGCATTGGAAGCTCTTATTTTAAGAGTTGCTTTTCTGCTTCTCTGGTGACTTAGACAGTTAAGAGTCCATTTGCAATGCAGGAGATCCACCTTCAATCCTTGGGTCAGAAAGACCCCCTGGAGAACATGATGGCTACCCACTGCGGTATTCTTGCCTGGAGAATTCCATAGAGCAGAGGAGCCTGGCAGGCTGCAGTCCACGGGGTCACAAAGAGCTGGACATGACTGAGCAACTAATACTTTCATTTTGGGCTTCCCTGGTGGCTCAGATGGTAAAGAATCCGTTTGCAATGCAGGAGACATGGGTTTGATCCCTGAGTGGGGAAGATCCCCTTGGGAAAAGAATGGCAACCCAATCCAGTATTCTTGCCTGAAGAATTCCATGGACAGAGGAACATGGTGGGCTCCATGGGGTTGCAAAGGGTTGGACACAACTGAGCAATTAACACTTTCACACTTTCTGGACTGTAAGTTATACCATCTGGATTCTCTGAAACTTCATTTGCCCCAATTCAAACAGTGTGCAAATACATGGGTAAAATTCACAGAATTTCAGTAGGTGCTTGGTGAACCAAAGAGCATTATTCATATAAGTAAACCTTCAAATTAGACAGCATGGGAAGAGATGGAGATGGAAGCTGCCAATAATGTCAACAAGTGACTGGTACCATACAGAAAACACCCTTATGAACAGAACATAAGGATGAAAATCCAGAAAAAGTTATCAGATCTTACCGAAATCACATTGATTATATTCTTTGCAGCCAAACATGGAGAAGCTCTATCCAGTCAACAAAAACAAGACCAGGAGCTGACTATGGCTCAGATCATGAGCTCCTTATTGCCAAATTCAGANAGACCATGCAATCATCACACTATGAAATTCCCAACACTATGTAATTTGCAGTAAGTTTTGTCACACTAAAAAGGAACCAGCACACATTAGCAGTTACTTCCCATCCCCCACTCCCAGGCTATGGCAACCATTACTCTACTTTCTGTCTCAATAAGTTTTTCTATTCTGGTCATTTCATATACATGAAATCACAAAAGCAAATGTATTTTGAGTGTCTATCAGATTAGGTACCATTGACAGATATATATAGATACCATTAATACATATGACATAATTCCTGTAGATAATAGATAGTCAACAAATACCAACGCATTATATTTGCCATATAAATACTACATTATTAATGCTCTAAACTCACCAATGCATTATATTTGCCATATAAAGACTACATTATGAATGCTCTAAACTCATGGTTTTTATCTTTCACCTCACAAATATACATAAGAGAAACAAAATTCATGCATGTGACATACTAATGAGTTACCTATATGTGACAGAAAATCCAGTTCTCTGCTGGTCACAATTCCCACAGTAACTAACAGTTAACCAAAAATGGTAGTTCACCATAATGGTGGCTCAGTGCCTTTCTTCCAACTCCTAGCTTCCTCTTGCTCTCAGAAAAGCATACCAGAATGCAAGTTGGAGAAATAGAGATAACATGTATTTTTACATTTATTTTTAGTATATCATTTATACACTTTAGCATATTATAAGGAAGGAAGTAAAGAACTAGTGGTTAAGGGAACAGCCCCCAGAATGAGCATATTCTCCAGGGTCAGACTTGTACACCCCTTTACCACATAACAGCCATGTGACCTTTGGCAATGATTTAATCTCTAAGTCTCAGTTTCCCTGTATGTCAAATGGAGATACTAATAAGTATGACTCCTTTCAAGATTTAACACAAAACTCTTATGAAGAAAATCTGCTTACTAAATGTTGGTTAGTGGCAATAATACTTATGATCATTTCACTATTTTTAACAAATCACATATGCCACTTCACAACTGACAGAGCCACTTCCATTTGCAGCTGTCAGCATGTGTGAGACTGACCACCAGAGAGGAACGGATAAAGTAGCTCAATCATCCACACCCTGGCGTATTAACATTGAAGGGAAATAATAACCTGAACTTGGAGAATTTGAAACTCAGAAACATTAAGATAACTGACTTGTTACTCCCCTGTCTCAAGTTCCCCACCAGACCTCTCTACCAACTCTGTGAAGCTACTTACGGGCTGAGAGGAACACAGCTATTAGAAGTCCATCACCAACAGGCTTTCCTTTCCGGTATGCTGAAGACAGAAACCACCTCCCAAGACAACCTTCCTTCGCCTGTGCCTAGGCTCCCTGTCANCAAGTTCCCCACCAGACCTCTCTACCAACTCTGTGAAGCTACTTACGGGCTGAGAGGAACACAGCTATTAGAAGTCCATCACCAACAGGCTTTCCTTTCCGGTATGCTGAAGACAGAAACCACCTCCCAAGACAACCTTCCTTCGCCTGTGCCTAGGCTCCCTGTCATAGCCACGATTTCTAACCCCTGCCTTGGATCTCTCTCATTTGCATGGTTACCTTTCCTTTATATTAATTATCACTGTACTATTTGTTCACTACCATAAAATCATTTTTCCTGGCAATAATAGACTTAGGTAATGTTTATTGAAAGTTAAGTCTTAAGGAAGAAGATCATCTCAGTAAAATTTTATTCTTTTGCCTCATGATCCTAGGCAACACGCTTTCTCTTCAGCCTCTATCTACTCGTAGGGCTCAATATAGCATAGAGAAGAGAGGATGGCGTCCTCATCCTCTTTTAGTTCAGGAGCTAAAGTGAAACAACACACAATCGCACTTCAGAAGCTCCATGAGAACTGCAGACATCTATTCCCTAGGGAACATGGACCCTCTACCTTTAAGGAATAGAAAATGCATCTGCTCCCCACAATCTGTCCCACAGCAGAGACCCAAGGGAGCTGAGTTAGGAATTACAACACTTCCAGGAATTTCCAGGGTGGTGGGGGTTGCAGAGAGGGGCACAACCCCCCCTGAAGACATTCATGGCACAAAGTCAAAGAGCTAATACATAATATACACAGTCTAACTTTAGAGGGTGAGCCTTCTAGACTTGAAATAACTAGCTGGTACCTAGCCCAGGAGTGAAGTGCCCCCCAGATTACTACCAATTACAGCAGAATATTATGTAACATTTAAAAAGAATGAGGTAAGGACATGTATACCTATGAAAATATCAAGATACAGAAGAGTATTTGTGGGTATTCACATATCGTTTCTAAAAAACAAAAACAAGCTAGACAGAGATACTTCAGTCTTACCAGTGGACCTCTAAAATGTAGAATTTGGAGGGTAGAGAGAAAGAAAATGGAGAATTTCCCTTTTTATTTTATATCCCTCTGAAGAGCATAAATTTGTTATAAATTAATGATAAAAACACCTGCTGGAGATTTACCAAAATATGAAATAAATTTTTTATCACCCTAAGTAACGTCTCTTTATAAACAATTCACCTTCTGGCATCAATATGTATCAACACACATGAACAGAAAAGCCATCTAAATTAGAAAACCTGCATTATTCAAGAAGCATAAACTGCTATGTAAGATAAATAGAAAAACAGGTCAGCTAAATTTGATTTGACCACTTGACCAGATTTATCAGAAATTTTACCTGTAAAACATTTAAAAATCGAGAATTAAAATAATGCAAGAATAAAATGTCTTTTTCTAACTTTTTCTTTGGTCATGAGAAACAGGAAGACAAATCACAAAACAGAAATCTATGTATTTCTTGGAAAAAGTCTGATATATTTAGGGTTTAAATCTGGTTCTCTTCCCTCACTATGTGTTGAAAAAGCATCAGTGTTTCTTACCTGATCACAGATCAGTTCCCACTTTTTCTCATTGTCATACTGCCGTAGCAACCTGGCTTTGTCAGGGGGTAGGTTCATAGCATTCTGTAAGAAAAAAAAAAAAAGGAAATATGTCACATCTCACAACAAGAATAACAGGCCACTCATGCACAGGCCAAAGACTACTACTGTGGTTGTTTAATGACTTCAACTCCTAGCATCTGATGAAACAGAAACACCCTACACAAGTCATTTAAATACCAAATTGCTTGAACGGGAGGAGACAGACTCTGAAGTCCGATGTGGGGACACTGGGGTGGTCTGCTCTGAACTACAGATTTGCATTTCAGCAAAAGTAATGATGTCTTCACTTAATAGCCGGCTCCCAGTCTTCTCAACAAAGCACCTGAGGTTACTGACAAGGTATTGTCCCAATTTTCTTTTCCAGGCATAAGAGTCTTCCATTTTGAACAGTGGGAACTTGATTTTGTTATATCCTTATCAAAATTAGCTCCCAATTCCTTTTGAAGTACTACAGCCCCACCAGACACAGAACAGAAGACACTAAAAGAAAACTCAATGAACACAACCATTGATAGGTAACATCAACTTTGACTCACTGTGAAAGACTATGAGTAAAGGAACAGATGAAAGAAGAGAAGAAAGCAATGCAACCGGTTTTCGTCCCCTCTGTGAGATGACAGCACTCCTTCATGACATAGGTTAATATCAGTAACTTCTACTCTCAGCTTAGCTGGGAAGTGGGGTTTGCATGAGAAATGGGTCATGAGCTAAAAGATGTCCAGACATCAGACTTCATGAAACCCTCCTCCATTAATAGAGCACACTTTCTATAGTGTTGATGGTAATTTTCCGAGGGCTTCCCTGGCGGTTCAGTCAGTAAAGAATCTGCCTGCAATGCAGGAGACCTGGGTTTGATCNGCTGGGAAGTGGGGTTTGCATGAGAACTGGGTCATGAGCTAAAAGATGTCCAGACATCAGACTTCATGAAACCCTCCTCCATTAATAGAGCACACTTTCTATAGTGTTGATGGTAATTTTCCGAGGGCTTCCCTGGCGGTTCAGTCAGTAAAGAATCTGCCTGCAATGCAGGAGACCTGGGTTTGATCCCTGGGTTGAGAAGATCCCCTGGAGGAGGGCATAGCTACTCACTCTAGTATTCTTGCCTGGAGAATCCCCATGGACAGAGGAGCCTAGAGGGCTGCAGTCCATGTGGTCCGCAAAGAGATGGACACGACTGAGCAACTAAGCACACACCCAGGTACATACACATTAGTCAATGTCCCAAATAACCAACCATATACATTTTCAAGATACTTGTCTTGGGTCTGGTGTGATTTCAAGATATTTGGGCATGGAGCATGGCAGAAAGAGAGAGCCCCAGAAGGAATTCCTACCTGTTCCCCTGGTCCCCCTAAAGCTCCCATGCCTTAAACAACTGAGCCAAAGATTCAACTAATTTCACGTACTAACTGTCCCATCTAAACCCTTGTATCAACACTCTAAATCATATCTGGCTCATAATAAATAATATAGCCCCTTGCCTGGCTCAATATTTGAGTAGACAAATGCAGAGGTCTTGAACTTATAATGCTCAAACCCCTAGCTCTCTGGAGACTTGGACTTACAGAGAAATGGTTCCCCTTGCCACCATTACTGTCCCAGGTCATCCAGCAAAACAAATTTAATAGAGGCGAGGGTGGGTAAGTTATTCTGACTTAATAGCAGACAATTAACCTTTGATGATTTTGATGGATATAACTGAAGAATTTTCCCCAAAGCTCAATCTAGTATCCAGACTAATGCGCCTAAGAAGGTAGTAGATATGTACCACTTACCAATTTGAATCTAATAACCTTTTTCAAAATATTAATTTTTTAATAACCCCAAAGCTTACAACATTACTAGAAAATCTTTAGACTCCAGAGTTTTCAATGATACTGCCAAGGTTTCTCCATAAAAATATCTAAAATGGGGAAAATATTTTCATATGGCCTATCTCTATGGAATATCTACTTGAAGTAAAACAGAAAATAACTACTTGTATTTATTTGCAATTACACTTTTATAATGTTCAACAACCACCCCTGAGATAAAGCAAAGGAGAATTCCATGCATGTCTTTCTGAGGGAGCCCAACATTATCGATCATTAAATAACCAGCTCATCATTGCTTATTTGCACCCAAGAGATAGAATATTTCCTCTTAAACTGATTTTGACCCTCATGTTAGTGCCCCTGGGTGTGCATTAAATAAGAACAATAAGATTATAATAGGTAGATTACATGAGTTTTTTTCCCTGAGTCTTTATTAACTTCTCATACCACAAAGGGGTAACACAATGAATGCCTCAACTCCTACAAGGTGCCAAGCACTGTATGGGCACTCTGTATACATAATTTAATTTAATCTTCATAACAAGCCCATGGGATAGATATAACTTCCCCAATTTTACAAATGAGAAAACAGGCCTAGGAGTGCTTACTCAAGGTTAGACTTCTTTACAGAGGAAANCTCCTACAAGGTGCCAAGCACTGTATGGGCACTCTGTATACATAATTTAATTTAATCTTCATAACAAGCCCATGGGATAGATATAACTTCCCCAATTTTACAAATGAGAAAACAGGCCTAGGAGTGCTTACTCAAGGTTAGACTTCTTTACAGAAGAAAACAGGACCTAAACTTGGTCTGTTGGACTCCAAGGACAAACACTAAAAATGATAGGCCTTTTTTTTTTTTGGCATTGAAGTAGAATGGCAAATAACTGACTTTCTGTTAGTACTCCACAAGCCAATCACGCAGAAGCAGTATGCAAATAGTGCTACAGAAATTAGATGCAGGCCCTGTTGTTACCGCAAAGAGAAAGCCAAGATAATCCTTTCTGGATCGACTTTTCTTTTAATAAAACAGTCTTTCATTCAAATGTTTATGACGCACCACCCTAGTACAAGCACTGTGNTGTTGATGGTAATTTTCCGAGGGCTTCCCTGGCGGTTCAGTCAGTAAAGAATCTGCCTGCAATGCAGGAGACCTGGGTTTGATCCCTGGGTTGGGAAGATCCCCTGGAGGAGGGCATAGCTACTCACTCTAGTATTCTTGCCTGGAGAATCCCCATGGACAGAGGAGCCTAGAGGGCTGCAGTCCATGGGGTCTGCAAAGAGATGGACACGACTGAGCAACTAAGCACACACCCAGGTACATACACATTAGTCAATGTCCCAAATAACCAACCATATACATTTTCAAGATACTTGTCTTGGGTCTGGTGTGATTTCAAGATATTTGGGCATGGAGCATGGCAGAAAGAGAGAGCCCCAGAAGGAATTCCTACCTGTTCCCCTGGTCCCGCTAAAGCTCCCATGCCTTAAACAACTGAGCCAAAGATTCAACTAATTTCACGTACTAACTGTCCCATCTAAACCCTTGTATCAACACTCTAAATCATATCTGGCTCATAATAAATAATATAGCCCCTTGCCTGGCTCAATATTTGAGTAGACAAATGCAGGGGTCTTGAACTTATAATGCTCAAACCCCTAGCTCTCTGGAGACTTGGACTTACAGAGAAATGGTTCCCCTTGCCACCATTACTGTCCCACGTCATCCAGCAAAACAAATTTAATAGAGGCGAGGGTGGGTAAGTTATTCTGACTTAATAGCAGACAATTAACCTTTGATGATTTTGATGGATATAACTGAAGAATTTTCCCCAAAGCTCAATCTAGTATCCAGACTAATGCGCCTAAGAAGGTAGTAGATATGTACCACTTACCAATTTGAATCTAATAACCTTTTTCAAAATATTAATTTTTTAATAACCCCAAAGCTTACAACATTACTAGAAAATCTTTAGACTCCAGAGTTTTCAATGATACTGCCAAGGTTTCTCCATAAAAATATCTAAAATGGGGAAAATATTTTCATATGGCCTAGCTCTATGGAATATCTACTTGAAGTAAAACAGAAAATAACTACTTGTATTTATTTGCAATTACACTTTTATAATGTTCAACAACCACCCCTGAGATAAAGCAAAGGAGAATTCCATGCATGTCTTTCTGAGGGAGCCCAACATTATCGATCATTAAATAACCAGCTCATCATTGCTTATTTGCACCCAAGAGATAGAATATTTCCTCTTAAACTGATTTTGACCCTCATGTTAGTGCCCCTGGGTGTGCATTAAATAAGAACAATAAGATTATAATAGGTAGATTACATGAGTTTTTTTCCCTGAGTCTTTATTAACTTCTCATACCACAAAGGGGTAACACAATGAATGCCTAAACTCCTACAAGGTGCCAAGCACTGTATGGGCACTCTGTATACATAATTTAATTTAATCTTCATAACAAGCCCATGGGATAGATATAACTTCCCCAATTTTACAAATGAGAAAACAGGCCTAGGAGTGCTTACTCAAGGTTAGACTTCTTTACAGAAGAAAACAGGACCTAAACTTGGTCTGTTGGACTCCAAGGACAAACACTAAAAATGATAGGCCTTTTTTTTTTTTGGCATTGAAGTAGAATGGCAAATAACTGACTTTCTGTTAGTACTCCACAAGCCAATCACGCAGAAGCAGTATGCAAATAGTGCTACAGAAATTAGATGCAGGCCCTGTTGTTACCGCAAAGAGAAAGCCAAGATAATCCTTTCTGGATCAACTTTTCTTTTAATAAAACAGTCTTTCATTCAAATGTTTATGACGCACCACCCTAGTACAAGCACTGTGCTCCACAGCACAGTGGGGAAACCTAACAGATATAGTCCCCATAGGGCATCATATTCCAATGAGATGAAGATGAAACAAACTAATCTTCTCAAACTCTGATAAGTCTTGTTAGAGATTATCAAAAGGCAACTTATAGACTGAACTATCTGCAAAGAGGGCTTTCCTGATAGCTCAGATGGTAAAGAATCTGCCTGCAATGCAGGAGACCTGGGTTTGATCCCTGGGTCGGGAAGATCCCCTGCAGAAGGCAATTCTTGCCTGAAGAATTCCATGGACAGAGCATGGAAAAGGTATGGTTTTTCTAGTCATCATGTATGGATGTGAGACCTGGACCACAAAAAAGGCTGAGTGCCAAAGAATTGATGCCTTCAAACTATGGTGCTGGAAAAGACTCCTAAGAGTACCATGGACAGAAAGGAGATCAAACCAGTCCATCCTAAAGGAAATCAACCCTGAATTTCACTGGAAGGACTGATGCTGAAGCTGAATTCTTTGGCCACATGATGCAAAGAGCTGATTCATGGGAAAGACTCTGATGCTGAGAAAGATTGAAGGCAAGATGAGAAGGGGACAACAGAGGATGAGATGGTTGGATGGCATCACTGACTCAATGGGCATGAGTTTGAGCAAACTCCTGGAGATACTGAAGGGCAGGGAAGCCTGCCATGCTGAAGTCGATAGGGTCGCAAAGAGACAGACATGACTGAGCGACTGAACAACACCTGGAAAGACTTCTTAAGGAAAAGATAACAATTAAGGTAAGTTCCAGAAACGAGAAAAGGTGAGTCAGGTAAAGAGTGGATGGCAGTATTCTAGGCAGAGAAAATAGGGGAAAGATGCTAAGGTAAGGAACAGTTGGATACATCAAGGCTGAAAGTGAGTCAACATGCCTGGAGAGAAACCAAAAGAGGAAATAAGGGAAAGATAAAGTTGGAGAGGTGAGTCAAGGCTAGCTCATGTCCAGCCATGTAGGACTGGAGTCAATACTTTTCCTTTGCTCTAAAGTACAATGAGAAACCAGTGAAGGCTTGTAAGCTTGAGATGACATAATCAGGTTATGTTTTACAAAGATTATCATGAGTGCTTTATGGACAACTGACTAGAAACAGCACAAATGGAAACAGGGGGACCAGTTGAGAGTAGTTCAAATGAACAGCAGCAGCCAGGGCAGTAGTTCGAATGAATGCTGGTAGGCTGGGTCAAGGTGAGATCTCGACTGAAGCAGGTAGACAGATGTCAGAAATAGTATGTGAAATTGACTGGATAGACTTAAGGGCAGAGGAGAACGTTGAGTGTTAATACCTGGTTTCTACCTTAAGTCACTAGGTGAACGGTGGTCTGTTTAAGAGGGGCACACTGCAAAGGTGGCATGGAGGCGGTGAAGAACGAGATTTCTAAATGGCCCTAACTGGTTAGGTATATGATAGCTATGAAACATCCAAGAAAACACTCAAGCAGTCAGGCAGATGTACAATTCTGAAGGTCAGAAGAAAGGTCTGCATCTTTCTGAATGAGAAGAGTCCAAAGAACTTTGAACTGAGAACTAGTTATCATCAGCACCCACACATAAAAACATAACACTCGGTAATCATTCACCAAGCATTTAAAATCATCTCTTAAACAGGTCAAGCCTCTGAGCAGTTCAGGTATACATTACCCAGCTTAATAAATCTACAAGGACTGTGAGGAAGCAGCTCCATTTAAAATCAGACCCTCCACAGAGGCCTGGTTAAACCTCAGGGATGTTGTGATTAGCTGGCAAGAACTGACCTTAGACTTTCTGAGAATGCATTCATTCCTTTTGAGCTGGATAGGGAAAGCCTTGGGAATCCAAGCTAAATGTTTGTGCAGGTAACTCCTGAGAGCCCAAGCTATTTTCTGAGGAACCCGATGTGAAGAGTCCACTCATTAGAAAAGATCCTGATGCTGGGAAAAATCGAGGGCAGGAAGAGAAGGGGACAACAGAGGATGAGATGGTTGGATGACTTCATTGACTCAATGGATGTGAGTTTGGCAAACTCTGGGAGATAGAGAAGGATAAGGAGGCCTGGTGTGCTGCAGTCCATGGGGTTGCAAAGAGTCTTAACACAACTTAGCAACTGAACAACACTGGCTGTCTCTCCAGGCTCCACTACTGCCCGTATAAAAATGCACTGCCCTTCTGTTCGGCAGAAAATGTACAACTTCCAAGTGGTCCTAACCCCTGCAACAACTCAACCTCATATATACTTAGTGATATCTCAACACAGAGCACTCCTTCCTTCCACGGATTCACCCTATACGTATGTACTAGGCTTTGACCACGCACCAGTGTACCTGCCCTNCGGCAGAAAATGTACAGCTTCCAAGTGGTCCTAACCCCTGCAACAACTCAACCTCATATATACTTAGTGATATCTCAACACAGAGCACTCCTTCCTTCCACGGATTCACCCTATACGTATGTACTAGGCTTTGACCACGCACCAGTGTACCTGCCCTGCAGGCACAGGAGGAAATTCAGTCATGAAGCTGCTGTGCTCAAGCACATGCCAAAGGTCCGGATGATCAGTTCAGTTCAGTTGCTCAGTCATGTCCAACTCTTTGCGACCCCATGGACTACAGCACACCAGGCATCCCTGTCCGTCACCAAGATATGTGATATCTGAGTTGAAAAACCTAGTGGATACTAATCCTATATTTTCTAGATTGTACAAGTTCCTAACTCAAATTAATCAGATCATTCAAGGACTTTTTTTTTTTCCTGTAAGGAATGTCCCTTTCTATTCCACCTGGCAAATTTTAAGAATCAGCTCCAATATCATTTACCATTAGAACCTTCTCCCAACTATTCCTGGGCTTCCCTGGTGGTGCAGAGGTTAAAGCATCTGCCTGCAATGTGGGAGACCTGGGTTCGATCCCTGGGTCAGGAAGATCCCTTGGAGAAGGAAATGGCAACCCACTCCAGTATTCTTGCCTGGAGAATCCTGTGGACGGAGGAGCTTGGTGGGCTACAGTCCACAGGTCGCAAAGAGTCGGACACGACTGAGCCACTTCACTTTCACAGATATACCCTCTGGTTGGGCTCTGACAACACTGTATACATCTCTCCTTTACAGCATCAAACACACTGTGCCTTAATCATCTGTTAGCCTACCTAAATCACTCAGATACAGTACAAGGCAAACAGGTGGCACTCAACAAGCTGCTGAATCAATGAAAAGCAAACTAACCCAATCATACTATTCAGTCTGACAATATCTTCACTGATTTAGCATTTATGATTTAGCTACTGACAAAGTCTACAAACTAAAGAGCCTTTCTTCTTATAAAAGCTCAATGATAATGTCTATTACTTATTAGTAATTTCCTTCCAAACAGGAATTCACGGGGTAACAAATCAAGTTCAATTCTAGCAACATTTCCTTGAAAAGAAAAATATTTTATACATCCTTCTGCCACATATAATAAACCATGGTACCTGAACTTTGTTTTGGGCTTCTTGCCAGTAGATTCAAATCGGTATCAACTATAATAATTAGTCTAATCCAAAAGTTACTTAGGGGCTTCCCAGGTGGCACAGTGGTAAAGAATCCACCTGCATATGTAAGAGATACAGGTTCAATCCCTGGGTTGGGAAGGTCCCCTGGAGAAGGAAATGGCAACCCACTCCAGTATTCTTGCCTGGACAATCCCATGGACAGAGGGGCCTGGTGGGCTACAGTGCAGAGGACTTGCAAAGAGTTGGATATGACTTAGCAACTAATGATAAACAAAAGGGGTAGTTACCTTTATGGTCTATATTGTTTTTAAATTCACTTTCCATCTCAGAATATTTTTTAAATGGANACAATCCCATGGACAGAGGGGCCTGGTGGGCTACAGTGCATAGGACTTGCAAAGAGTTGGATATGACTTAGCAACTAATGATAAACAAAAGGGGTAGTTACCTTTATGGTCTATATTGTTTTTAAATTCACTTTCCATCTCAGAATATTTTTTAAATGGAAGATTTAATGACTAGATTCTTGCTAAGTCGCTTCAGTCATGTCCGACTCTGTGTGACCCCATAGACGGCAGCCCAGCAGGCTCCCACCATTCCTGGGATTCTCCAGGCAAGAACATTGGAGTGGGTTGCCATTTCCTTTTCCAATGCATGAAAGTGAAAAGTGAAATTGAAGTTCCTCAGTCGTGTCTGACTCTTAGCAACCCTATGGACTGCAGCCCACCAGGCTCCTCTGTCCATGGGATTTTCCAGGCAAGAGGACTGGAGTGGGGTGCCACTGCCTTCTCCAATAACTAGGTAACAACACAATATGCAAGTTTCTGGGTATTTCATGGAGAAATTATGATTAAGAGAGTCTATAAGAGTCTATACATTAGAAGCGACTCTTATACATTATCATATACAACACGGAGAAGAATGAAAGTACCCAAACCATTCAGAACCAGATAAACCCAAGCCTTAGGAAGAGAGTTTTCTGGTCTAGCTCTTGCCCTGGATTCATGGGAACAACGAAATCTTGCAAAAGATCCTCTTTTTCCCTGATATCTTCAAGGCTCCTGTTGAGAAATCCACAGTAACATGCAGACACAGGAGTGAAAGTGAATTATATCAAATACACCTTATGTAATGTACTTTTGTTCTTATAATCTCTAAATTAAAGCTTTCAAGTATTAAGTCACCAGATTTTAAACAGAAACTCTGCTATTACATAACCACCTGCATACACTTCATAAGCAGCAGTGCTTATGGAAGAAGGGAAAAGATGTTACTAGAGAAAACGCTAAGACAACTACTAACAGTTGTAGAATGATAAAGGTACAAACACTTTACAGCAACTTAAATGAAGGAACCATTACGTTTCTTTGAACATGAGGTTAAAAAAAAGACACATATACAAATAGAAAATTTGCNGAAGGGAAAAGATGTTACTAGAGAAAACGCTAAGACAACTACTAACAGTTGTAGAATGATAAAGGTACAAACACTTTACAGCAACTTAAATAAAGGAACCATTACGTTTCTTTGAACATGAGGTTAAAAAAAAAGACACATACACAAATAGAAAGTTTGCTTTTTTTTTTTAACCATGTGTAAGTGTACAGTTCAGTGGTGTTAACTATAGTCACAGCTGGAAATGGACTAGCTAGACCTTAACCCAGACTTGTATCACTTCTTATTGGTGATGATGAGCCACACAACTTGAATCAAAAAGCAAAGTTAAAAAAGCCAGTAAATGAAATTTAAAAACTGAAGATCAGAATCCAGTCAGAATCAAAGTTCAGTTCAGTCGCTCAGTCGTGTCCGACTCTTTGTGACCCCATGAACTGCAGTACGCCAGGCCTCCCTGTCCATCACCAACNTTTCATAGCTATTTGTAAGGCCTCCCCAGACAGCCATTTTGCTTTTTTTGCATTTCTTTTCCATGGGGATGGTCTTGATCCCTGTCTCCTGTACAATGTCACAAATCTCATTCCATAGTTCATCAGGCACTCTATCTATCAGATCTAGTCCCTTAAATCTATTTCTCAGAATCAAAGCTAAGGGTTAAAATCAACAAGATGGACCATTTATTAATGGTCTGATACATCTCAAGCCCTTTAGGCTCTCTGTCTTCATTATCCAATTTAATCCACTCTAAAATCCTGACAAGCAGGTATTATCTTCTCCATTTAACAGAGAAGGAAACTAAAGAGCAAGGCAGTTAAGTAGCTCTTCCATGCAGGAGATAGGTGACAGATTCCAAGGCTCAAAAAAGAGGTCTGTATGATCACCCTCTTTCCATGACACTTATAACTGTAAGTTACACTATAATGTTTCTAAAATCTGACCTTAGTGAACCAACTCAACAATCCTACCTGAATACCAGAAACACAGTCATTATGTGCAAGAGTAAGGGGAAAATGCACATTTTTCTCACTGTTTTTAATAAGCTATTAACATTTTCAGACAAAATATGGCACTTTAATAGAATTCTTCAATTTCTTTAAAAATATGATATAAACTAGAAACCCTTCCCCCCAAAAAAGTTACTGGGTCAAATCTTTAGCTAGCCAGGTACGGTGTCAATTCAACAATCACCTCCTAAACCCTGTTAAATGTCAAATGAAGGCAGAGATACAAATACATGGTAAAGTTGCACTCCAATGACCCAGAAGAAGAGAAGATAAATCCACAACACACAATTGAATATGTTATGTAATATAACCAAGCCTCAGAGAAAAAGCCATTACTTTTTGTTAAGGAATGCAAGAAACGCTATGGACGGATCTTGGGTGTGTGAGGAGAGCATAAAGAATGCCATTTAATGGCATAATCTGGTTTCTAACATTTGGCCTCTGAAGATGGGTCACGTGGGTTGCAGTCCTAACTCTGCCACTCATGAATAGGTAATCTCAGGTACATTAAACTAAACCTCAGCTTCCTCACTTAAAAAAAAGGGTGGGGGGGGGAGATGGTGGTGGTGATACTAATGAGAAGGATGATGGTGGTAGTAATGCTACTACCCACCTCACGAAGTGTGAGGAAAATCAAGTTGGATACCGCTTATACTTAACAGAGAGCAAGTACATGGAAAGCACTCCTTAGATCTTATCATTCTCATTGTTTTAGATGAACAGAAGCATGAATACAAAAGGCAGAGGACGGTGAACCTCACAGAACAGGTCAGAGGATAAGGAGTGGGTCATGTTAGACCAAGTTAGAAAGGCAGGGCCCTGGACACAGCGTAGAATTTCAAACTTACTAGACAGGCAATGGTCAGTCATCAGCCAAGGAAATGTCTTTAAAAAAAAAAAAAAAAAAGCCAGGCGTGGGGTCCTCAACTCACACTAGGTAAAGAGTTGTTCCTCCTCTGTTAATTCTTCCCAGATCACCATTTTTCCTTGTATTATTATTGGGACATCAAGTTGAGTCACTTGATGCTGAATAATGCATCCATTCTCCTATGAGTTCACTTAGAATTGCAACATCTGGGTGGTTGCAAATTCAATAAGTGATCTGCCCCTCTGTTTAGCTAATCTCAAAGCCATTTCCTTCCATGCCCTCTATTCTTGTTCCAAACAACTACCTGACATCCTAAATTTTAATATCCTCCTAGCCTAGAGGATGCTGCTGAAATAGAGTCCACTTCTTTCCTGGCACAGGTCTCCGGCAGCTAGCCAAATAGATCCCCAAGCGAATCATCAGCCAGTCATCTTTCATTGTCACTGTTATACTTATTTAATCCTTGAGGCATTAACATCTTTCCCTTGCCAGTGAGGCCCACAGTAGGAGAAATTGGTCTGCTCCTGGTCTAGTTACATCTTCAGAATGAAATCTGACTGGAGAGCTGTCCTTTCCAGGGAAGCTGTGGGAATGAGACAGCTCCCCAGTCTCCCATTCACAATTTTAGTTACAGCCCATTTTCTTGGAAGGTTTTCTTTAAGGACTGAGCTAACTAAAAAGGACTCCTCCATGACTTTTTTTATAGTCTAAAAAGTACAGAACTAGAACACAAGCTTGTGATATTTTAGTCTTCTGGTTTTTTCAGAGGTGACCAAACTGACTCCCAAAAATGAAGGCTGTGTTCAAGTTCATTTAACTGGTTATTACCAGACAGAAAAAAAAATCTGGGCCAGCATGTCTTCTTCTACTCGTTTTCCACTATCAAGAATGAAAACCCACTTATATCTGTTGTATGTGTACGTGAGTATATGCACATATATTTTAGAAAATCCAATAAGATAATGCACGTAGAGTAGTTAGTACAAAGTCCTCCATTCAGTACATGTTTGATATTGTTGTGTGGGTGCTCAGTGGCTATGTCATGTCCGACTCTTTGTGACCCCACGCGCTGTAGCCTGGTGGGCTCCTCTGTCCATAAGATTTCCCAGGCAAGAACACTGGAGTGGGCTGCCATTTCCTGCTTCATAGGATCTTCCCTACTGCTGCTGCTAAGTCGCTTCAGTTGTGCCCGACTCTGTGTGACCCCATAGACAGCAGCCCACCAGGGTCCGCCGTCCCTGGGGATTCTCCAGGCAAGAACACTGGAGTGGGTTGCCATTTCCTTCTCCAACACATGAAAGTGAAAAGTGAAAGCGAAGTCACTCAGTCATGTCTGACTCTTCGTGACCCCATGGACTACAGCCCACCAGGCTCCTCTGTCCATGGGATTTTCCAGGCAAGAGTACTGGAGTGGGGTGCCATTGCCTTCTCTGGGGATCTTCCCTACCCAGGGATCAAACTCGAGCCCCCTGTCCTGTGTCTCCTGCATCGGCAGGAGGAGTCTTTACCACTGAGCCACCTGGAGAGCCTGTGACATTGTTCCTCTTGCTATTATCATTTTAAAGAATACATGGAATTACTATTATGCTCCTCTCCTACTTAGTAAGCCTCCATCCTTCCTGACTACACAAGTTTCCTTCTACCACAATAATAAGTACCAGCACTGTCTCTACCATTCTTCCTTGACTTGGGGCTTTATGGTCAGAAAACAATTCATTTTATCTGTAAAATTATAAACCTGTAAAAACTTCCATATTTGTTTTTACCAATAAACACAAATTAAAACCAAAAACTTAACAAAGCTGCTTGCAAATTAACTGGCTTATTTTGTTTGGCAGGCCATGCTGTGTAGCTTGTTGTTGCTGTTTAGTCACTGTCAGGTCTGACTCTTTTAGGACCTCAAGGACTGTAGCCCACCAGGTTCCTCCATCCTTGGGATTCTCCAGGCAAGAATACTGGAGTGGGTTGCCATGCCC
>SJYA01000404.1:575100-718280 GCA_006410615.1 Neotragus moschatus | reverse complement strand
GCTGTAGCCTGGTGGGCTCCTCTGTCCATAAGATTTCCCAGGCAAGAACACTGGAGTGGGCTGCCATTTCCTGCTTCATAGGATCTTCCCTACTGCTGCTGCTAAGTCGCTTCAGTTGTGCCCGACTCTGTGTGACCCCATAGACAGCAGCCCACCAGGGTCCGCCGTCCCTGGGGATTCTCCAGGCAAGAACACTGGAGTGGGTTGCCATTTCCTTCTCCAACACATGAAAGTGAAAAGTGAAAGCGAAGTCACTCAGTCATGTCTGACTCTTCGTGACCCCATGGACTACAGCCCACCAGGCTCCTCTGTCCATGGGATTTTCCAGGCAAGAGTACTGGAGTGGGGTGCCATTGCCTTCTCTGGGGATCTTCCCTACCCAGGGATCAAACTCGAGCCCCCTGTCCTGTGTCTCCTGCATCGGCAGGAGGAGTCTTTACCACTGAGCCACCTGGAGAGCCTGTGACATTGTTCCTCTTGCTATTATCATTTTAAAGAATACATGGAATTACTATTATGCTCCTCTCCTACTTAGTAAGCCTCCATCCTTCCTGACTACACAAGTTTCCTTCTACCACAATAATAAGTACCAGCACTGTCTCTACCATTCTTCCTTGACTTGGGGCTTTATGGTCAGAAAACAATTCATTTTATCTGTAAAATTATAAACCTGTAAAAACTTCCATATTTGTTTTTACCAATAAACACAAATTAAAACCAAAAACTTAACAAAGCTGCTTGCAAATTAACTGGCTTATTTTGTTTGGCAGGCCATGCTGTGTAGCTTGTTGTTGCTGTTTAGTCACTGTCAGGTCTGACTCTTTTAGGACCTCAAGGACTGTAGCCCACCAGGTTCCTCCATCCTTGGGATTCTCCAGGCAAGAATACTGGAGTGGGTTGCCATGCCCTCCTCCAGGGGATCTTCCGTATCCAGAGATCGTACTTGAGTCTCCTGCACTGGCAGGTGGATTCTTTACCACCAAGCCACCAGGGAAGCCTGGTGGGTAATTTAAAAAGTATTAATTCCCTGACCAGGGATGGAATCAGTGCCCCCTACAGTGAAGTGTGGAGTGCTAACCATTGCACAACCAAAGAATTCCCATACTTTAATCACACTTTCACTACTCTTTCCAAATGGGAATGAAGAGGGTTGATTGTGTGTGTGTGTGTGTGTATATATATATATATATATATATATGTTTATATTATCTTATTTAATTGCACAGCCAGAGCATCATGAATATGGGTAAAGTGGATGGAAGAGTCCATGCTACCTACAGAACAGGACAGCAGAGCTATAGTAGTCAATACCAAGTTTTCCCATGGCTCATTTTTCTGCTACTCCCTATACCACTAGCTTAAGTGAGTCAACATCCAAAGATGCCAAAACCACATATCCCTCCTCTGGCCATCATGCCAGCTCCTGAAATACAGATTCCTGAGAGTTGGAACCATAAAGAAGGCTGAGCACCAAAAAATTGATGCTTTCAAACTGTGGTGCTGGAGAAAATTCTTGAGAGTCCCTTGGACAGCAAGGAAATCAAACCAGTCAATCCTAAAGGGAATCAACCCTGAATATTAATTGGAAGGACTGATGCCGAAGTGCCAATAATTGGCCATTCTGATGCAAAGAGCCAACTCATTAGAAAAGACTCTGATGCTGGGAAAGATTGAGGGCAGGAGCAAAAGTAGAGGACAGAAAATGAGATGGTTGGATGGCATCACCGAATCAAGGAACATGAGTTTGAGCAAACTATGGGAGATAGTGAAGGACAGGGAAGCCTGTCATGCTAGAACTCATGGGGTTGCAAAGAGTTAGACATGACTGAGTGACTGAACAACCACCACCATATTCAAACAGAAAGGGAATAAATGGAAAGAAACATTCAATCTCTTTGAAACCTCATATCTGATTTCCTTTGGAGACCTGATGTCTGATTCCTTGACATGCTCTGGAACTCAAACAGCTGTTTACCATCTGTCTGCCAATTGCTATTCCAAGAGCAGTGTCCACCTGCACACACTTGCGTAATCAGATGGGAAGTTACACAGAGGCCACATTTAATGCTTCATGGTCAATCATTTGACAATAGGAGAGCAAATACATTCACATGCTATGTTTGCTGGCACAGGGTCAAAATCCAATGAACGGGTTCTAGACTTTGGATAAACATTAACATTCTCTGACATAAAATTCTCTATGTAAAAACATTTTGAGAATTGAAGATACCAAGTTCAAATTAACTGCAATATATTAGATAGCTGAATTCCATTACAATTAAGGCAGACACATGAAACAGTTGATAAAACATTTATGAGTTAAGTAAACACTCCCAATGTACCAGCCAAAACAATATCTCCTGATGTCTGGTACATGGCATTTTAGATTTTACACACGTGCTGCAAAACAATTATGACATTAAATAATGGAATTTTTATTAAACAGCTGAACTAAATCATATATTACAAACGAACTCTCGGATACCTGAGTAAGCGGTTATCTCTTGTTGCGGGTGTAAGTTTTTGATCTTCGCTGTTCCTATCTAGGAGAATATAAAATAAAATCCAAGCCACTGGAATTATCCCTGGTTTTATGTTCTCACCATACAGTGATATATTCAAGGCATAAAGCGCTACCTAAATGCATGATCTGGTCTCAGACTAAAATGAGGAAAAACGGTCACATTTGGATTGCATGTACCAGCCAGAGCTAAACAAGAATCAAACACCTTTCAGGGAAAGCAAACACCTACAGTTACAGAGAATGAGTTTGGGGAAGCAGGCCCCAGGGTGTGCACGTCTCGGTTCTAAGTGCTAGACATGGTGTGTGCAAGAAAAAAGGAGGAAAAAGCACACAAGCAAGAGAGAGATGACAAAGAGGCGGGGCAGGGCTGGGGAGGATCCGACGGCACTGAAGCCCTGTGCTTCTCAGCTGAGTAAACCACAACAGTAGGCCTGGGAGACGTGACCCTGGCTGCTGAACTCAGCACACCCCCTCAACAATGTTCTGGATGTAAACACTTTTCTGTTTCCTACATAACAGTATTTTGTTTCTCCAAGAGAACTACAAGTATTTGGGAAAATGCCAGAATAGGATAATGGCCATTTAATCTTTGCATTCTTACGTTCTGTAACAACTCTACTCTCCTGACAGCAGATCGACCATACCCAGGTCACCATGAACCAATTCATCCTACTGCAAAGTAAATCTCAAGTTCAAGTCCTAAGGATCCCAGGGGTAAAGCAATACAGTTCATCCAGGAGCCTCCACCCAAAGAAGTGGCCAACTTGGAGTGCAACTCTGATTTGGATTTGTCTTCTTCCAGAGAGAAATTCAACTCTACATGAACTCCAGTGTACATGAACCACTGCTGGATATGAAGCTTTAAGAAGTGACAGGATCAAGAGAACATTCAATTTGTGACTTAAAAACTACCTAGTACTTACTTTACTTCCTAAATGAAATTTTTTTGCAGTGAAGTCTTATTTTTAGAATACGATTTAATCTTCATATGTTTAAATACAGATAAGTATAACAAAAAATAATAATAATATCCTTTTCCACTGTCCAAATGTTATCACCATTAACCCTGTAGAATGTAGACCTAAATGAACTGTTATAAGCCCATCCTGACCCTCCACACACATCCCTAGCTTGGGGGTCTGCAGGCCTGTGTGGCTGCAGTGCTCCGTCCTAGCTAGCAGGAGGCCCACTGACAAATAGGTCTATTCATCCACCCCTTCTCCTCAGTACATATATTTATAAATGGTAAGCACAATATATTCTCTGTCATTCCACACGGTTGNTCCAACACAACTAAATTCAAGGAGCAGGGTAGGGGAGATGAGAGCATCTTACCCTCTTAAACATACTGTCTTTGAGAGCTTCACAACACACCTGTAAGAATTTCTGGCACTCTAGATACAATGCACTTTAGCTAATAGTCCAAACAATGAACCTAAGAGAAATGTCTGTATTTGTGGTTCCCAAACTGGGTACCAAGGCATCCCAACTATGAAAATGCCAGAGGGAAACTGCAGGATTATTTAAAATTTTTGAAAAAAGGAACAAAACTCAAAATCCACTGTCACCACTACAACCCTGAAGTAGCTTTTAATTGCACTATATTCCTTTCCATACTGCGTACTTCTGCTGAGTTGATTTTCTTTTAGCAGGCAGTGTGACAGAAAGCAAATCTTGAGGAAAAAATTCAGCAGGAAATGAGTGATAGTATCAAATCTGAATTCAAAGTGAGATAAATCATGCAGTGTCCTAAAGGTATTACATCAAATTTATATGAAGTTGTAATTTTTTTTAAATACAAAGTATTTTTCTTTCAAATTACATGTAATTATTTTTTCAAACAGCCACTGAGTTGCTAGTGTAGTGCTAAGTTGCTTTCACTCGTGTCTGACTCTTTACGACTCCGTGAATTGTGGCCCGCCAGGCTCCTCTGTCCATGGGATTCTCCAGGCAAGGAAACTAGAGTGGGTTGCCATTTCCTTCTCCAGTGGATCTTCAAAACCCAGGGATCGAATTGTGACTTTTTTTAAAGAATACAATGAAAGTATTTTTCTTTCAAAGTACATGTAATTATTTTTTCAAACAGCCACTGAGTTATGCAGACATAAATACTTGTTAAGTCGCTTGGACATGCGTACTTCATATCAAACATACATACTTCGTATTAGGTATTCCGTTTGGCCTCAGGCACCATGAAGATTTGCTAAGACACCAACGGCACTGCACACGGAGAAAGTGTGGAGAGTTCTGCTCTAGGTTACATCCACGCTTTCTTCTCTCACACCTGATTACAGCCTTCTGGAAATATTGTAAAATAAAAGAGCCTCTATAAAGGATTTTAAACTTTCATCTTAAGCCACACAAGAAATTATTAAAAGAAGTAGGTGAGGATGACTGGAGAAAAATATACATACATATTTTTTAACTAGATAAATAAAATTTTATCATAAAAAGAAATTTCTGGGACTTTCCTAGCAGTGCAGTGGTTTAGACTCCTGTGCTTCTAATGCAGGGAATACAGGTTCCAACCCTGTACTGGGGAACTAAGATCCCACATGCCTCGTGGCCAAAAGATAAAATTATATTATAAAAAAAAAAAGACTTCTCTGAGTGTTCCATGCAAACAAAGTGTCAGATTACATGCACCACCCTCATAAATAAACTTCACTTTAGGTAATTTCTTTTCATAATTAATTTCTAAAAATATCTTTCAGACTAAACACTGAACTTAGTTCAGTGAACACAGAACTTAGTTTTGCAATAGAGTATTATTCGGAAAAGCCGGTGGTCCTGGTATAACTGCTAACGGCGCCTTTCACTCTTTTAAAAGTCTTTCCTTTGGAAGACTGACTTTATGGTCGCCCTAACTTAAAGAACAAATACATGCTGAAGAAATTAAGATATGATTGTTTATTTGAAACTAAGCATGAAGGAAAATTATAAAACTGGATTTCAGTTTTTAAAAATCTCAATAGCAGCCATTTAAAGACAAGGCTCTGAGCATCTGACCCTAGAAACCTCCTTCCAATCCCGCAGTCCTGTGACTCTTAAGTCACCGGGTAGACAGTGAACCAGCATTTCCGGAGACCAGAGCTACTGGTGACTTAGGCTTTGCACTTTATACATTCCGTGCATGTTTTAATAAGTTGTTAGTAATAATTAATAACTTGTAATGAGCCAAGTAACGACTTGGCTTTACTTATTTAAAGAAAATACCCCCAAAAAGGCAACTCGGTTACTTTAAATTCTTACTTATCCAAACATTTCTCATGACTGCTAAGTCACTTCAGTTGTATCTGACTCTGCCAACCCCAGGGATTGCAGCCCACCAAGCAAGAATACTGGAATGGGCTGCCAAGTCCTCCTCCAGGGGATCTTCCTGACCCAGGGACTGAACCCATGTCTCATTGTCTCCTGCACTGGCATAGGCACACTAGTGCCACCTGGGAAGTGCTATTTACCCAATGGTTTTTTGTATGTCATTTAAAAATATCTACAATCGGATCTTTTCACTAATTCTACCACTTTTTTCCTTCTAACTCTCCAAGTTGCCCTTAAGCAAATTCTAATGACTTTTTGTCATTCAAAAACACACTGCTTATTCACCAACACTTAATTTTCTTCTCAAGAAACTCACTAAGTAGAGATTTTTCATGTCTCCTGTTCTCTAAAAATGAAAGACAAAAGTATATTTTTCCTCCTCACAAAACCTCTTATGCCTCAGGGTAAAAAAAAAAAAAAAGAAAGAAAAAAAAATCTTTTGACTTAATAAAATACAGACTCTTAGAAAATAAGCAGAAGTACGTATGAATGTCCATAACATCCAGGCCAAAAATACTACAGATAATTTCTTCATTCCTTTCTACAGAACTGTGCTTCNAGGGTAAAAAAAAAAAGAAAGAAAGAAAAAAAAATCTTTTGACTTAATAAAATACAGACTCTTAGAAAATAAGCAGAAGTACGTATGAATGTCCATAACATCCAGGCCAAAAATACTACAGATAATTTCTTCATTCCTTTCTACAGAACTGTGCTTCAAATGTGACAGTATTTCAAGACAGTTAATTCATTGGTTTTATCCTTGCTTTTCTCCACAACTTAGCACCTTCTACATTTAAGGTCTAACATGATGGTAAACGACAGGGGTATTTCTTTGAATGTTCTCATCATATGAACCTATAGATATGCACCTTCCAAAGCCCCAGCCTGGAAGTACGAACTCAGGAGCCTTAATTCAAACCCAAGAACACACATCTTTTACAAATCTCTTGAGGAATCCTCACATATACCAGGTTTGATGATTTTTAAAAAGTGCCCCCATGTGTGCGCGCACACACGCGCCTCCATGCGTAAAAGAAAGGCTTAGATTCAGTAAACAGCTCACTTACTCTTTTCTCACAATTTTAAGCACAAATGTATATATACTTTTAAAAAGCATAAAATAAGAAACAACTGTGGGGGAGACAGACTGCACAGGTTTTTAAGAAGTCTCATATTACTCAGCCATAAAAAGGAAATGAAATTGTGCCATTTGCAGAGGTGTGGATGGACCTAGAGACTGTCATACAGGGTGACGTCAGTCAGACAGACAAAAACAAATATCATTTATTAACACATATATGAGGGGGTTCCTTTATAGCTCAGTCTGTAAAGAATCTGCCTGCAATGCACGAGATCTGGGTTTGATTCCTGGGTTGGGAAGATACCCTGGAGAAGGAAATCGCAACCCACTCCAGTGTTCTTTCCTGGAGAATCCCATGGACAGAGAAGCCTGGCAGGCTACAATCCATCGGGTCGAAAGAGTCGGACACAACTTAGTGACTAAACCACCACCAATGCACAAATGTGAATCTAGAAGAATGGAACAGATGAACCTATTTGCAAAGCAGAAAGAGAGACAAAGATGTAGAGAACAAACACATGGACACTAAGTGGGAAAAGGGGGCTGGGATGAACTGGGAGATTGGGATTGACATCTATACACTACTATATATAAAATAGACATATATACAATACTATACACAAAACTCCAAAGAGAAGCTACTGTACAGCACATGGAACTCTACTCAATGTACCGTAGTGACCTAAATGGGAAGGAAATGAAAGAAAGAGGGAATATATGTATACATATGGCTGATTTGACTTTATTGTACAGCAGAAAACAACACAGCATTGTAAAACAACTATACTCCAACAATCATTTAAAGAAAAAAGAAGTTTCCCTGCACGTGGATGGGAGGAGCTAGGGGAAAGGAAGTACAAGTCAGACCAATTGCTCCTCACTGTGAAGACAGTACAAAGAAATCACCTACCAGAAACTCAGTTGCAAGGGAGCACCGTGGCTGTTATTTCAAGGAATTTTGTTTTTTCTTGTACACTCTAAATACTTTCCCCAAACTTGCTTAGTAAAGAATTTCTATCATCAGCTCATTCCTATCTGCAGTTCTCTCCTTATTAGAATCTGTGGTCCAGGTAAATAACACGCTTGACAACACAGGAAAATATTTTGCTCCATTAGCTATCTTTCTAGCACAGCCACCTAACAAACCTGAAAGTCTAGATAAACTTGGTTGCCAATCTGCCCACCCAGGTAGGTGAGCAGCATTGCTACACAGTACCTACTCAGTCTACTGAAGAGTGACAACCACCGTTCTCATGTGGCCCTCAACACTGCCCATCCAACTGTTCTCCCTCCTCCGGCCAACTCACCCTGCATCAACCCTCTCTAGCCTCTTCAAGCCTCCATCCCCTCTCCCTCCTCCCTCTTCAATCTTCAGTCTAGCCTCCACCCCCTTGGCCTCACAAAGGAAATGAATGCCCTTCCACCAGAACTCTGTCCACGTCCTGCTATGAAATGTACAAACCCACCACACAGCTGTACCCTCCTCTTCCCTCTCCTGACCATGAAATAAAGGAGGCACCTCTCCCTATCTCTGAAGACCATGCCCTCCTGTCTTCTTTACTCATAGGGCCACAGTGAAAAATAACGGCTAGATCTGCACACAATGAGTGGCATATCAAAACGTATTCAATAAATTGTACCTGTTTTCACTAACAAGGTTTCCAAGACAGCGCTGTACAGTGGGAGCTCCGAGGATAAAATAATCCCGTATTCACGCAGGAAGAAAGAATCAGATAAGCATGTACTTTAAACAAAATTCTCACAGCTACCCCCTTCCCCCAAACCTGCGAAATAACCCAAATATTTATCACCACAAGAAAACCTAACCTCAGAGCTTAGTATGAGAAAGGTAAAAAGTGAAGGCACTGATATTTTGTTGCCTTTGCTGATTTTAGAATTACTCAGGACTACTTTTAAATGCTGGGATACAAGAGTGAAAACTAACCCTATACTTTCCTTTCCATACTTGCTATGCTATACTTGGTTACCAGTTTCTCTTCCGGGAAATTGTAATTTATGAAATTTAAATGACCTAGAGCACTTGGATCACATTCAAAGTATCTATCTTGCAGTCAATATCTAAATCACACGGTGCACTGGTCACCAACAGAGAACGGCAGCACATGCGTCCGTAAGACCCACACAGTAATCTTCCTTCTAGATAGAATCTTGACCATTTCTCAAAAGAGAAATAGAAAAGGCAAAAGAAACAAAGCTAAATAAATGTATACAGAGTGACATACAATATTCAACTTGTTAAAGCCAGAAACACCAATCAGGCTCTTTGCTCACTGCTATGAAAATATTCCCAAAGCCCTCTCACTCAAAACTCTGCCAGCCTGAGGATTTCACCTGCACATCAGAGTAAGCTGGCTGGTTTGGGTTGGGCCTCTATACTGGCCACTCATTCAAGGTAATTCCTCTGCATTGCTGCTCATTCAAGATAATTTTAAAAAACGAACAGAGCCTTGGTTACTGTTTCCATCAACCCACCTGGAACTCTCAATATCAGCTCATAGATATTTGAGCTGTTAAGTTACAAACCATAGCTTTAGGAAAATCAGAGGCACATTTTCCAAGCTACTAGGAAAGCTAGGAAGGCCATCCTTCAAGTTTCACTGGATACAGGAAAAACTACCTTTTTTTCTGCCTCCCACCCAGTCACTGTATGAATTCTTATACCCACAACATAGTAAGGACAAAAATCCCAGAATATAAAAATAATTCCTGGATTAAATAAATTTAGCTTTAAGAAAGCATATTACACCATAAACTTCTATTTAGGAACTACCTAGAATAGTTTGCAGGGACACCGCAGACCTCAGAAGGTGTTTTTAAATGCCAATAAATCTCTTAAAACTGTGAAATGTGAAAGATTTCATGTAAGAATTCAAATTTCTGCCTTCTCATAAATAGTGGAAAGTCCTGCAACTCTGGTCTGCCTTGCCAGTGCAGGCTACCACCGAGTGGTGCTAGCCCCAAGGTCAGGGCACTGACTCTCTGGCCTGCCAAGGCTCCAGCATTCCCTTCTGTCTCAAATCCAGGCAGTTTTACCAGTTTAAAGGACCTACATTATCCTTGTAGGCACCAAGGTTTTGATCCCTTTTTAAGGCACTGTTGGAGGCCTGGGGTATCATAGAAGGTAGGGAACCTATCTGAAGCATTCAGCTGCTATTCTTTTTTTAATTTTTATTGGAATACAGTTGCTTTACAATGTACTGTTAGTTTCTACTGTACAGCAAAGTGAATCAGCTATACGTATACATATACCCCATCTTTTTTGGATTTCCTTCCCATTTAGGTCACCAGAGAGCACTGAGGAGAGTTCCCTATCCCACACAGTAGCTTCTCATTAGTTATCTACTTTATACGTGGTATTAATGATGTACGTATGCCAACCCCAATCTCCCAATTCATCCTGTTATCCTTCTTCTCCCCTTGGTATCCAGACATTTGTTCTCTATGTCTGTGTCTCTATCTCTGCTTTGTAAATAAAATCGCCTATACCAATTTTGTCAGCAGTTGTTGATTATTCAGTAGAACAAATCTCAGATGGTTTCCGAGGAAAGGTTTTGAAGGCATGGGTGGGAAGGTTTAATCAACCATGTACTCAAGACCTGAGCAGAAACCACGAGGGGAAGCAACTATCAAGTTTATTCCCCAAATCAATTTTGCCCAGGAAAACAATAATCTTGTTTTCCTCTTTGATAAAAGTGATGTTGTAGAAAGGGAATCAGGCAGTTTCTTTATTTATTTGAGAAGACAATTTAGTTCTCACTCTCTGGCTCTCTTGGTGGGCCAGAAATAATCCAACGATTGTTATCACAGTTTGTCAATTTTCCTCTGGGTGTTGCCTGTAACAACATGTTATCTTCAGAGATTCCCCCACCCAAGCGGTCCCGCTCTGAGGTCAGCACTGTCTGATTTAATGTTCTGCTTTTCTTAACATTGCATGAGCTCTAACAACATGAGACATTACTTCAGAGGTCACCGTTCTAGCCCCTGACTGTGCAAAAGAGAAAGCAGACAGACTTCCTCCCACAATAAAACTCAGATGAATTCTTCAACCAATCTGGAACTGGGTTTGGGATAACACAGTTCAACTTAATTCTCCAGAAACCAGTATCAAGAAAACCAAAGCACCAGATTACCAAAATAAAAAAAAAAAACAAGAACTTACCACTCAATATGCTGCTAGCTAATATATGCTCACACCAATGTCTTTTTGTAAATCATACATTTTCTAGGCTTATGCCACAGAAGAGAGTCTTATTAGAATCATAATCCTGGGAGGCTGATGGCCAAATATGCCCATCATTCACTGGTAGCTACTTCCCTGGTAGCTCAGACAGTAAAGCGTCTGTCTACAATGCGGGAGACCTGGGTTCAATCCCTGGGTCAGGAAGATTCCCTGGTGAAGGAAATGGCAATCCACTCCAGTACCATTGCCTGGAAAATCCCATGGACAGAGGAGCTTGGTAGGCTACAGTTCATGGGGTCGCAAAGAGTCGGACACGACTGAGCGACTTCACTTTCTTTCACTGGTAGAAACTCTTTCGCACCCAAGCTTTCTCAAATAGGATAGAACCCACTCAAGTTTCAGAGAAACACCTTGAAAGAGTCTGGGGCTTCCCTCATGGCTCAATGGTAAGGAATCCACCTGCCAATGCAGAAAACAGGGGTTTGATCCCTAGCCTGGGAGCAACTAAGCCCACGTGCCAAAGNTTCCAGATCATTTAAAATACTAGTTTCTTGTCTGATTCATAGCTAATTAATTCAACACAAATATGAAAAAGGGTGAAAGATAAGGGAAAGAGGGTTTTCCTAATTCCACTCTATAATTGAGCATCCCTCTTAAAACCATTAGATTAAAATGGATGAAAAAAATTCGTAATTTCAAAGCACTTAAACCAAGAGCATTCTTCAGCTGATAAAAGTCAAGACTGTAATAACAAAAGAGCACATCTATTAACGCGATGACAAAGCCAAAAATATTGAACTAATTTCCTTGCTAAAAAGCATTACTGAAATATTTCTGATACTCTTTTATAGCAAGCAATCTTACAAAAATCTTCCCTGACATGAAGTTCCTGTTTTTATAGACTGACCGTGAGCTTCAATTTAATCTATCCCAGTTGCTTTTGGAAGTAGAAATTATTCTAGCAAGAAATTACATAAAGTAAAGAAAGTGTTCTGAAGGCAGAATGAAGAGATGCATTATACAATGATCATCCAGCTAGACAGCATATTAAAAAGCAGAGACATTACTTTGCCAACAAAGGTCTGTCTAGTCAAGTTATGGTTTTTCCAGTAGTCATGTATGAATGTGAGAGTCAGACCATAAAGAAAGCTGAGAGCCAAAGAATTGATGTTTTTGAACTGTGGTGCTGGAGAAGGCTCTTGAGTGTCCCTTGGACTGCAAGGAGATCCAGCCAGTCAATCCTAAGGAAATTATCCCTGAATGTTCATTGGAAGGACTGATAATGAAACTGAAGCTTCAATACTTTGGCCATTTGATGTGAAGAACTGATTCATTAGAAAAGACTTTGATGCTGGGAAGATTGAAGGCAGGAGGAGAAAGGGACAACAGAGGATGAGACGGTTGGATGGCATCACCAACTCGATGAACATGAGTTTGAGCAAGCTCCAGGACGTGGTGATGGACAGGGAAGCCTGGCATGCTGCAGTCCATGGGGTCACAAAGAGTCAGACACAACTGAGCAACTGAACTGATTTAAAAAGTTCGTCAAGAATATACACTGGTCATAGCAAACACCCTTTTCCAACAACATAAGAGATGACTCGACACGTGGACATCATCAAACGGTCAATACCAAAATCAGATTGATTATATTCTTTGCCTCAGAAGATGGAAAAGCTCTGAAAAGTCAGCAAAAGCAAGACCTACAGCTGACTGTGGCTTAGATCATCAGCTCCTTATTGCAAAATTCAAACATAAATTGAAGAAAGCAGGGAAAACCACTAGGCCATTCAGGTATGATCTAAATCAAATCCCTTATGATTATACACTGGAGGTGACGAGTAGATTCAAGGGATTAGATTTGATAGACAGAGTATCTGAAGAACTATGGCCAGAGGTTCTTAACATTGCGTAGGAGGCAGTGACCAAAACCATCCAAAGAAAAAGAATTGCAAGAAGACAAAGTGGTTGTCTGAGGAGGCTTTACAAATAGCTGAGGAAAGAAGAGAAGTGAAAAGCAAAGGAGAAAAGGAAAGACAGACTCAATTGAATGCAGAGTTCCAGAGAATAGCAAGGATAAGAAAGCTTCTTAAGTGAACTTTGGAAAAGAGTCTTATACTGGGAAAGATTGAGGGCAGGAGAAGAAGGGGCCAACAGAGGATGAGATGGTTGAATGGAATCATTGATTCAATGGACATGAGTTTGAGCAAACTCTGGGATATGGTGAAGGACAGGGAAGGCTGGCATGATGGAGCCCATGGGGTCAGAGAGTCTGACATGACTTAGCGACTAAACAAACAAAACAAATTCCTGAACCAGAATTTATTAAATGGCCGACCCTCAAAATCCCTTCAACAGGAATAACGTTAAGTCCCTTTTCCATGTTACTATTAAAAAACAAACAAAAAACTGCTTGCTTTTCACAGTACATAAGCCATCAAGTAGAAATACATACTTTAGATCAGTATCATTCTATTGTATTATAGCATTCATTTTTAAAACCACCCTTGGGACTTCCCTGGTAGTCCAGTTGCTAAGACTCCATGCTTCCAGTGCAAAGGGCCCAGGTTCAATCCCTGGTCAGGGAACAAGATTCCCCATGCATCAACTAAAGAGCTTCCACACTGCAAATAAAGATTCTCCATACTGCAAGGAAGATCAAAGATCCCACCTGCTGCAACTAAGACCTACTGTGGCCAAATAAAAATTTTTTTTCATAAAACTATCCTTAAGCTTCCCTCATAGCTCAGTCAGTAAGATAATCTGCCTGCAATGCAGGAAACCCAGGTTCCATTCCTGGGTTGAGAGGATCCCCTGGAGAAGGAAATGGCAACCCACTCCAGTATTCTTTCCTGGAGAATCCCATGGACAGAGGAGCCTGGCAGGCTACTGTCCATGCGGTCTGAAAGAGTTGGACATGACAGGGATAAACCACCACCACCACCGCCACCACTCTTAATGGGCTTTCCTGGTGGCTCAGATGGTAAAGAATCTGTCTGTAACGTGGGAGACCTGGGTTCAATCCCTGGGATGGGAAGATCCCCTGGAGAAGGGCATAGCAACCCACTCCAGTATTCTTGCCTAGAGAATCCCCATGGACAGAGAAGCCTGGTGGGCTACAGTCCATACGGTTGCAAAGATTCAGACACAACTGAGTGACTAAGCACAGCACAGCAACCACCCTTAATAGTCATTATGAAGATAAAATACTCGGGTAAGAAGGTAAACAAAGCAAACTGGGAGATAAGCAGGTGAGATTTACAAGACTGAAATTTCCTGTGGCCCATGTGGCTTGATTCTGGTGAATGATTAACAGGACAAGAGCCTTCAATTCACACCTACTGTCCTTTCACAAAACTGAAACAGGATAGAAAACAGCAGCATCCTGGCAGGCCAGCAGCCACTCAGCTGATGCAAAATGTTTTTCCGGCCTAAGCAGCAACCCCAGTGCCCCTACTCACCCCACCCTGGCCCCCTGACCCCTGAATAACTGTGTAGCAAACCCTCTTTCCAGTTTACACTTGAGCAGAAAGAGGAGCTCATAAATCCAGGGAACTTCCTCCTTAAATCAGGGTGGCTTCTTTGCCAGATGCTCATTTTTACCGGCTTTCTTCTCCACAAAACAATGAAGGGTGGGGGTGGGGAGGAGATGAAAACACACTCATTGTATCAGTGATTTCCAATGGGCAACAAGCAAGAGCGAGCAGGAAGCAAGCACAAATATACCACCAAACCTCCCTGGGCACCCCCATGAGCAGTACGATAGAGCAACACAGTGGGCTCTAGAAACAGCAGCACTATTTGAAGCAATTGGCAAACAAGATGGAAGGCATTAAAAGTAATGTAACGCATTGAAGATCATTTTTCCCCACTTTTGGACTCAGTCAGACATTACTTGGCCAGCTCCATAACACATTTGTCTTTGCATCCCCACCCATCAGTAAATGTTTTTAATCTCATGTTCTGTTCACACACTGGTCCATCAGCAACTTGATTGGAGCCTGATGATTTTCCTTTTGGTTATTTTCAAGCCTAGAAACTGTCTCCTGAAGATAGTTTTCTCCAATGGGGAGGGCAAAGCCGAATGAGATTCCCAAGTGTAAGCTGTGGCTCATCACCAAAGCATGGAATCAACGGGTTTTCTAGGTTTTACACACACACAATCTAGACAGCAGAAGCTGAAGAGACGCATCTGTGGCCCGTGCATGTAACAGAGCCCTTATACTCTTGGCTCCAAAACAAGTTGGCCCAGAGGCCAAAGACTTCCAGGAAAGTTTATGTTTGAGTACATCATAAACTGTGGCAGTCCAGTCCTCACAGAATCGGCCTGAGCAGGGTGGTAGTAAGTTTTTAATTTTCAAAGAGAAGGAGTGAACATAAACACCACGGACCTGCATTTTATCTTCCCTCATCCTTCCAACCCACGCCCCCTCCTGGCCCTGACCCCTCGTTTAACTCTCCCTACTGACGCTTTAGTGCCATCGCACGCATTCCTCCCCATTCCTCTTTTGGTAAGTTTCCTCATCAACTCTACTGTGGCAAAATTAACACTAAAACATTTTTAGTACAAGTTTTATATCGCTCCCACTAACAGGCAAAACTAGAGATTGCATCTGGTTTTCTAAATTAGGGAGATTTAAAAAGGTCTACTGTACACTTTCCTCGCTCATCCATAAGTAGAAACAAAATGCTGATTCAAAAATCTATTCTATTCACTGTGGTTTATCACTAAAACATAGGTAATGTTTTTATATCCCCCTAGCGGCAAAACTTTCAAATCATGTGACTACCACTCTCCACACATTTTGACTGGCAAAATTTATTAAAATTGTCAACCACTTAAAAATATAAATAAATTTTTTAAAAAAGAAAAAAAAAACTGTCAATCATGAAAAACTTTGCTGACAATGGGATCTTTGGCAGGTCATCTTCACAATGTCATCTCCTAAGCTTAAGATGCAAACTTTGCATTTTTTACAAAACTTGTTCAAGTTTAAAATGTTCACTATAATCAATGAAAAAACCTAGCACAGAGGCCTAAGAAGTCAGTCTCCACTTCCCACACTCACCTCCTGAAAAGAGGCAGTGGTGGACACACAGTAAGCACAGAGGATCTGCAGCTACCCTGTTTGCTCTGGAGTCAGCTGTCATGCTCAACTTGATCCTTCTTCCACGCTGTTCTTTCTCCTTAAATGTCATACTGGCATAGGGCTTCCTCCACTGCGGTGCAACGCATTTCTAAAGCTGGCTCCTCCCTACGAGGGGAAGGCTGAAAAGCAGACTCTATATTAGAGTGCATTTAGAAGGGTGAGGAGGAGGACAAGAACGCTGGGGTCCCAGAACTGCCAGATAAGGCAGGCTAACTTCAGGGGTAGTATTTCTGGCCTCTGGGGATGCTGCTTTCTTTTTCTTTTCCTATCTGTTTTGACACCAGGATTATTTTGCTGCTGTTGTTCACTTCCCTCTCATTCTTCCCCACTACAAGGAAAACACCAGCGATTCCGCCTCCCCAATCTCTAAGAGTTTCTTTTGGTGAGAGAGCTCATCTCATGGTTTTAGCCTATGAGCTAGTATCAAGCAACTCTTTCCTCTGGGGGGGGGGAGGAGGGCGCCCCCCAGAGTCTACCATTCACCATCCTACACACTCTCTACCATCCTCATCCCAGTGCCTGGCCACTCCACTCCCTGCCCTGTGGACTTTGAGCTCACACTCTCTTTGGACTTTGACCAGTGGCCTTGTCTTTCCATTTCTCCAAATGCCTCATCTTCTCTTCATAGGAAGGAATATCATGAGAAGGTTCTCTGGCCCTGCTACCAACTATTTTCCAGAAACTCCTCAGTATTTCTTGCCCTGTAAGGATTCGTTTCCTATTTTCTAGGGTTTTTTTCCTTTTGTGTCATTTCAACGGGAAGAGAGAGAACCCATATAAGTTGTAAATACATCCATCCTGTACAGAGTTCCGAATATCCACAATCCTCCACCTCACTTTCCAACTGACACCAAAACCATGTGCGAATATCCGGCAGACTGTTTCAGTTCAGTTGCTCAGTGGTGTCCGATTCTTTGCGACCACATGGACTTTAGCATACCAGGTTTACCTTACTCAAACTTGTGTCCATCAAGTCGGTGATGCCATCCAACCATCTCATCCTCTGTCATCCCCTTCTCCTCCTGCCTTCAACCTTTACCAGCATCAGGGTCGTTTCCAATGAGTCAGTTCATCACATCACATGGCCCAAGTATTGGAGTTTCAGCTTTAGCATGTCCTTCCAATGAAAATTCAGGACTGATTTCCTTTAGGATGGACTGGTTGGATCTCCTTGCAATCCAAGGGATTCTCAGTGGTTTTCTCCAACACCACAGTTCATAAGCATCAACTCTTTGGCACTCAGTTTTCTTTATAGTCCAACTCTCATATCTGTACATGACCACTGAAAAACCATAGCTTTGACTAGACGGACCTTTGTTGGCAAAGTAATGTCTCTGCTTTTTAATATGCTGCCTCGGTTGGTCATAGCTTTCCTTTCAGGGTCTTTTAATTTCATGGCTGCAGTCACCATCTACAGTGATTTTGGAGCCCTAAAATAAAGTCTGTCACTGTTTCCATTGTTTCCTCATCTATTTACCATGAAGTGATAGGATCTGATGCCATGATCTTTCTTTCCCCATTCTCCTCTTTCATTAAGAGGCTTTTTAGTTCCTCTTCACTTTCTGCCATAAGGGTGGTGTCATCTGCATATCTGAGGTTATTGAGATTTCTCCTGGCAATCTTGATTCCAGCTTGTGTTTTATCCAGCCCGGCATCTCACATGATGTATTTTGCATATCAGTTAAATGAGCAGGGTGACAATATACAGCCTTGATGTACTCCTTTCCTGACTTGGAACCAGTCTGTTTTTCCATGTCCAGTTCTAACTGTTGCTTCTTGACCTGCATACAGATTTCTCAGGAGGCAGGTCATGTGGTCTGGTATTCCTATCTCTTTCAGAATTTTCCCCAGTTTGTTGTTATCCACACAGTCTAAGGCTTTGGCATAGTAATAAAGCAGAAGCATATGTTTTTCTGGAACTCTTTTACTTTTTTGATGATCCAGCAGATGTTGGAAATTTGATCTCTGGTTCCTCTGCCTTTTCTAAATCCAGCTTGAACGTGTGGAAGTTCACAGTTCATGTACTGTTGAAGCCTGGCTTCGAGAATTTTGACCATTACTTTGCTAGCATGTGTGATGAGTGCAATTGTCTGGTAGCTGAACATTCTTTGGCATTGCCTTTGTGATTGGAATGAAAACTGACCATTTCCAGTCCTGTGACCACTTTTGAGTTTTCCAAATTTGCTGGCATATTGAGTGACGCACTTTCACAGCACCATCTTTTAGGATTTGAAATAGCTCAACTGGAACTCCATCACCTCCACTAGCTTTGTTCATAGTGATGCTTCCTAAGGCCCACTTGACTTCGCATTCAGGATGTCTGACTCTAGGTGAGTGATCACATTATTGTGGTTATCTGGGTCATGAGATCTTTTTTTTGTACAGTTCTTCTGTGTAATCTTGCCACCTCTTCCTAATATCTTCTGCTTCTCTCAGGTCCATATCATTTCTGTCCTTTATTGTGCCNCCTAAGGCCCACTTGACTTCGCATTCAGGATGTCTGACTCTAGGTGAGTGATCACATTATTGTGGTTATCTGGGTCATGAGATCTTTTTTTTGTACAGTTCTTCTGTGTAATCTTGCCACCTCTTCCTAATATCTTCTGCTTCTCTCAGGTCCATATCATTTCTGTCCTTTATTGTGCCCATCTTTGTATAAAAATTTCCCTTGGTATCTCTAATTTTCTTGAAGAGATCTCTAGTCTTTCCCATTCTACTGTTGTCCTCTATTTCTTTGCACTGATCACTGAGGAAGGCTTTNCTTGCTATCTCTAGAAATTAACTATCTCTGGGAGGGACAGTCCTGGTTCAGTAAGATCTCAGATGTCAAATGTCAAAATATAGAAAGTAGAAAATATGGTAATTACACAGATAGATGTCATAGTTAATAATTGAAAAAAAAATAGCCAAAATTCATACTGAAAATAAACAAAACTCTGAAAAACACTGAAGTTTTCATCAGTAGGTAGAAGTCATAGTGTATTAGCCACTCAGTCATGTCCAACTCTTTGAGACCTCATGGACTGTAGCCCACCAGGCTTCTCTGTCCATGGGATTCTCCAGGCAAGAATACTTTAGTGGGTAGTCAGTCATTCCCTTCTCCAGGAGATCTTCCTGACCCAGGGATAGAACCCTGGTCTCCTACATTGCATGCGGATCCTTTATCATCTAAGTCACCAAGGAAACCCATGTAGAAGTCACAGTTTCATTTTAACTGCAAGTTTACTTTCTTTAATACCATTTGAATTAGTTCTTGTATAACTACTGCAAAACTTTTATTTATGCTTTTCTTATATCATTTGTTACATTTGAAATTTATACAATGGCATGACATCTGCTTAAAGGCAACTTGTTTGAAAATTAACTACTGGATCTCCCTGGTTGTCCAGTGGTTAAGATTCTGAACTTCCACTGTAGAAGGCATAGGTTTGATCCTGGTCAGGTAAGTTTTGCATGCTGCATGTTATAGCCAAAAAACTCTAAAAAAAGAGAAAAAAACCTAACTACTATGTACATTTAAAAAATCTTTGTGCAAGTGCTCAGTGGTGTCCAACTCTTTGCAACCCCATGGACTATAGCCCCCTAGGCTCCTCTGTTGATTCTCCAGGCAAGAATACTGGATTGGATTGCCAGCCCTCCTTCAGGAGATCTTCCTGATCCGGGGATCGAACTTGCATCTCTTATGCCTCCTGCATTGGCAGGCGGGGTTCTTTACACTAGCACTATCTGGGAAGTACCTTTCTACCTGACCGCTTAATATTGAATATCTCAAGCTTAATGTGTCTAAATGGATCTCTGTCTTTCCACTCCCCAGTCCCTATCCACACCATCACCAAATCTTCTACTTCAGTATGCTTGTACAGATTGGTTGATGCATCTCTATTCTATACATCAAATTAGCCAAGACTCCCCTCTGTCTCTCACATGCCATGTCTAATACATAAGGAAATTCTTCTGGACAGCCCTGTCCAGGTTTCACTGCTCCTTTTTTTCTGATTGCAAGTTTGGGAAGGTTGATTTTAAATTTCTATTAGTTAAAACTGTTTTAGTCAGAGTTCATAATCTCTTTGGCAATATGATTTCCTCAAAATTTTAGAAGGCTCTTGATCTATTTTTTTCTGCTGAAATTCCTCATTGATATTTGCACATTCTCCAACTTTTACATTTGCTCCTTTAGTTTATTAGTCATAATTATTCTAAAGATGGCTGNAGTAGTAGATATAATGGTCATCCGAGTTAAATTCACCCATTCCAGTCCATTTTAGTTCACTGATTCCTAAAATGTTGATGTTTACTCTTGCCATCTCCTATCTGACCACTTCCAATTTACCTTGACTCATGGACTTAACATTCCAAGTTCCTATGCAGTATGGTTCTTTACAGCATCGGACTTTACTTCCATCACCAGTCACATCCACAACT
Source organism: Neotragus moschatus (assembly GCA_006410615.1). Lineage (NCBI taxonomy): Eukaryota > Metazoa > Chordata > Mammalia > Artiodactyla > Bovidae > Neotragus > Neotragus moschatus. The sequence continues at coordinate 697,581 of SJYA01000404.1, read as the reverse complement.
GGGTATTGGTTTTGCTTTGGCTCTGTAAATACATCCGCCCTCTACAGAGTTCATAATATCCACAATCCTTCACCTCACTTTCCAGCTGACACCAAAACCATGTGTGAAGATCCTGGAGATTGTTTCAAGTCAATCTAATTTAACTTACGGGCATTAATCTAGCTACTAGGTTTAGAGACAAACTGAACAGAGTATAGGAAAGTACTGTGATTAAAAATACATACGTACATATGTATATCTATATATATGTGTATATATGAGTATACACACACACACACATATAAATGCATTTTGGATCCAAGTAGATATACAGTGAGCAAATTCTTTGTTATCTCAGCATTCCTCATTTTTCTTGGATAACCAGTGTATATCTTGGAAAAACAGCACTTTTGATTGAGCAAGTGTTGCTGGGGTGACCAAGGCTTCAGAGGCAATAATACAACTAGATTTAAGCAGCTAAAAAACTGACCTGCTAGTTGTATGGGATCCACCAATAGCCTGACCTTTCTCTTGCCCTCAATAAGTCTAATAAGATGATACTTGCTACTACCACCCACAGGCAGCCTCTTTTAGAAAGACCTCATAGATGTAGACTGCTTCGTCTTAGAAGTGTGAAATTTACTATAATATCTATAAATCACAAACCCCAGCAAGGGCCAGTAAAGGGGCAATTCATTCCACAGAACTAATGTGAAACACTTTTGCAGATATGTAAAAACTAAATTTCTCAAAAAAGTGATTCACCTAAAAGTGTTTTTATTATGTTTCAAAAACACATAAAGAATCTAATGCATTCCTCATGAACCCAGACCTGAACTTGCGTGCGTGATCAGTTGCTTCAGTTGTGCCCAACTCTTTGCGACTCCATGCACCATAGCCTACCAGGCTCCTCTGTCCAGGGAATTTTCCAGGCAAGAATATTGGATGGGTTGCTGTGCTCTCCCCTCCAGGGGAATCTTCCTTACTCTGGGATCGGACCCAGGTCTCCTGCATTGCAGGTGGATTCTTTGCCTCTAAGCCACCAGGGAAGCCTGAACCAGACCCATCTCTTTTCAAATCTTAACCTACGCTACATTTTCTTCAGATTTTTCTCAGATATGTTTTAAAGTTGTTTTTTTTAAATAGTCATAGCATGACTAGATTAAGAATTAGGGGGAAAATCCATTAGAAAAGGGCTCCATTTTTATATAAGCCAGAATCTGAAATATAAACTATTATTCTTAGCTTACTTCCTAATATTCTTAGCTCTCATCATCAGCATCAATAGATAATGTAAACTACCTTTATTTGTTATTCAACTCAATGACATACTTAAAAATCAGTGTTAGATTTAGATGAAATTAAAGCTATCTTTTCACCTAACTTCCCTACGTATGTTCATGAAAAAAATTTATGTTCTTTAATATTTATAATTAATGATTAATGGAAATGGCAGTACTTTAACTTTTGGAATGAAGTTTCTCTTTAAATGTAAAAGAAAACAAATGGCAAGCTTAACGATATTTTGAACAAGGAAATCAGAACTTTTATGACCACAAAGTCCCTCAGGGACAAGTTTTCTTTGCTTTTAGAAAATCAGATTTATGCAAAGGTTATCAGAGGCTGATACATTTATGGTCTGACATCATTACTGACATTAAAACTACCTAATATGGTATACAAAGAGCACAGAGCAAGGACCTGATAAATACTTGGGTTTATTTGTTGTCCGGATTATACAGAAGAACCATTCAACAACCTATTAAAGCAAATACAACTTGACTTTAATTACCTCACACTGAAGAAAAATCAATACCTTAAGCAGTTCATTGATAACTCATTCTTGTTATTATATTTTGGTAGAATATCTGTAAACCCTCAAACAACAGAATTATAGAAATAACAAAGCCTACCAATACTGGGAATGATGAGATAGCTTTTTCATTCACAACGTGAGAAAGACAAGAAAACAAAACAATCCCAAAAAAGATTTATTCCCTCCCCCTCCAAAAAAAACTTACAGAATTCAGTAGCCACCCCCAGTGCCTTTTCAACTCTTGCAGAAAATAAAACCTGAACATCAAGCCTTGTAACTCATAAGGATGTTCCAAAGACTAACTCAAAGAAACACTGACTTATTTTCAAACTCTGGACATCTTAATTCCAAAAGCCAAAGAAAGTAAGTTAATAGTATGGGCTGAGAAAAGATAAAAGTGTTTAACCTTCAAGAGAAAAATCCTATTAATTAGAAACTGCCCTTTCTCCAAAGTAGTCTCAGCTAACTGAGGTCTTATTGTATTTGTTGTTCAGTCGCAAAGTCGTGTCCAACTCTTTGTGAGCCCATGAACAGCAGCATGTCAGGCTCCCCTGTCCTTCACTATCTCCCAGAGTCTGCTCAAATTCATGTCCACTGAGTCAGTGATGCCATCTAACCATCTCACCCTCTGCTGCCCCTTCTGCTTCTGCCTTCAGTCTTTCCCAGCATCAGGGTCTTTTCCCATGAGTTGGCTCTTCACATCAGGTGGCCAAAGTATTGGAGCTTCAGCATCAGTCCTTCCAGTGAATATTCAGGAACTTAGTATTATTCTAGAATTACTGTATAGGGCTGTTCATAATAACCCTAAATGTTGACTTGAGTTAGAACAGTTAGACCCCAGTGCCCACCTCTCTATTACTCAGCCTCAGCTATATAAAGAAAGCATCAAATATTGTTAAGAACATAAAAAATTCTCCTAAAATAAAGGGCGGTGGGAAACTTGAGACTTGTGACACACACGAGTATGCAGGGTGGCAGGAAACATCCTGTAAATTAGATTAATTTTATAGCAATTAGCTGATTCCAGAAGGGGAGCTTGAAGGTGATCATACAGACCTTCCACAGGCCAAGCTTGAGCTGGGCTCCTGGTAACCACTGGGCCAGCATGATCCATTGCTACCTACTGAGGTCTCAGGATACCCATGCCTTTTCCATGACATCAAGCAATTATTCCTAAATACAATATATTCCCACTGTTAAGTACTCTTCAAAAACTGCATGTTCCTCCCATGTCCCTGCACAGCCTGGGGTGTAGTTTAACAAACAGGTAAGTTTTTAAAGCTTTCTCTTGGCAATGAATTCACTAAGCTTTCTCTCAAACTGTTCTTCCCCTGTAAAATGGAGGGGAGGGGTATTCTTGCTTAACAGGCAAATGCAAAAAAAAAAAAAAAAAGAGGCAAATACAGCTCCCCGCCCTCTCTGCCCCACCCCTGCCCCACTGGAGAACAATATCCTTATTCAAAGAGTCACTGGATTTCCCCTTCATGGAATATTCTTACCACACTTAGGTTAAATATGCCTTTTTTTTTTTTATTAACATTTATAATGTTATTGTATGGAGGAAGTATTTTCAGTTAAAAAAAAAAAATCAGATATTCAATACACACAAATCGCTTTTAAGTNTCCTTATTCAAAGAGTCGCTGGATTTCCCCTTCATGGAATATTCTTACCACACTTAGGTTAAATATGCCTTTTTTTTTTTTTTTAACATTTATAATGTTATTGTATGGAGGAAGTATTTTCAGTTAAAAAAAAAAAATCAGATATTCAATACACACAAATCGCTTTTAAGTTGAAAACAGCCCATTTCAGAGTATTTTAAACTCTAGAATAACTTTACTTTTAAAATAAAAATAACCAGCAGCAAACATCAAATACCTATTCTACTTCTGCTGAGTGTCTTTGAACATGATCATCTCTCAAAGCCAGGAGCTACCGGAAAAACCCCAAGACAGTCTGCCACATTCAGCATTCTTTTTCCAAGACACAAAACACTGATGCACCACAGACTCCCAGTTCCCTAAGAATGTCTTGTTTTCCTGCAGTCAAGCAAATCTCTTTCGCATCACTGCTTACAGTCTGAACCCTGAAGCCACTGATCTCTCCTTTTAATTAGGCTCGTTCATTGAGAAAATGGCAACGCGGACTTTCAACATTCCATAAGCAAGAAAAAAGGTACTGGGTGCCAAGACCTGGGACTGAGGCAAATATTTAAAGTCATTTTGTAAATGTTAGGTGTCTGATGGGAAAAACTGAGAAACCCTGGACCTGCACACCAATGGCACTGTTAAAATTCAGCATGTGAGGAGGAAAGGAGGCCAAAATAAACCACATGCAAAGGAGCCATTACATTAGAAATTGCTTACTTGGGCAGCTTCTGATTCAAAACAAATGCCCAGTGGAAGGGATCCATTATCTGGCTCCCACTCTACACATACATCAAGCACTAGTGATGAATACCTGCACCCTTTATAAATCTATAAAATAATAAATCTTGATCATACAAACTGCATCTTCCTTACCCCAAAACAGGAGCCTAGATCATGGGTAGTTTCCACCCCTCCTCAACCTGACCCCCCACATGGAAACTGTGTCTGTGTATGGATTTCTCAAGAGACATCAAATTTTTGTAGCTATTAGCTACAAATAAATAGCTTCAAGAGAGGACCAATCCCTATAGTAAGTAGTCTAGAAACACATGTGCACAGCTACAGCACTGGAGCCTTGGCAAGCTCTCTGCTGGTGAAGCAGAGCACGGACACGGTAATGAGCTATTAAATGCAAATGATGTCCATGTGGAATCCTTCCCCGGGGCTCAGTGTAGGAGGGAGGGCGCAAGTGAGAGCAGAGGGCCATGGTCAGCCTGGCGGGCTGCTGTTCAGCTCCTGATGATAACTCCTAAGGGCTGGTCCCTGGGAAGAGTTCTGAGCTTCCATGACTAGGTTTAGGAAGTCTGCCATACACGTCATGTGCCAAGTTCATGGACAGAATCCAAATGTAGTTATTAGCTGAACTGAGTTGAAAACCTCTTGAACCCACAGGCAAAAACTAGCAGACCTGTCACTTTCTTTTTTTTTTTTTTCTTTTTTAAAACATGTCTGTCGTTCTGGTTATGGAAATAGTTGATTCTAATTTTAACCAATACCTACTACTGTTTCAGCACATTCCTCTGGTTAAAGGAAACTATGACTTTCCAGTCAGTGACTATAATGACACAGACATGAACTTGGAGAATTATGCTTTCAGTTTTCAGCCACACCAAGATGTTATTCTAAGTATTTCTTTTTAGGGTTAATCATTATAGAATTCCTATTACTATAGGATTATACCATAAGATTTTAATAGCCTCATATACTCAAATATAGCTGATACACAAAAATTCTGCCTCCCCTGACAGAAAGAGATGGATTTCTTTCCTCGTTCATTTTTTTCAAATAGAATGAAAGATTCTTAGCCTCAGTGAGCCTGCAACCAAGGAGAGATGTTTTTAACTCATGAAACAGAGGGTGCTGTGCTCAGTTGTATCAGAGTCTTTGCGACCCCAAAAGCTATAGCCCGCCAGACTCCTTTGACCATGGGATTTTCCCAGGCAAGAGTACTAAAGTGGATTGTCATTTCCTTCTGCAGGGGAACTTCCCATCCCAGGGATCAAATCCATGTCTCCTGCACTGGTAGGAGGATTCTTTACCACTGAGCCACCTAGGAAGCCCCAAGAAACAGAAGACCACATGAAAGAACTCACAAAAGANCATGTGAGGAGGAAAGGAGGCCAAAATAAACCACATGCAAAGGAGCCATTACATTAGAAATTGCTTACTTGGGCAGCTTCTGATTCAAAACAAATGCCCAGTGGAAGGGATCCATTATCTGGCTCCCACTCTACACATACATCAAGCACTAGTGATGAATACCTGCACCCTTTATAAATCTATAAAATAATAAATCTTGATCATACAAACTGCATCTTCCTTACCCCCAAACAGGAGCCTAGATCATGGGTAGTTTCCACCCCTCCTCAACCTGACCCCCCACATGGAAACTGTGTCTGTGTATGGATTTCTCAAGAGACATCAAATTTTTGTAGCTATTAGCTACAAATAAATAGCTTCAAGAGAGGACCAATCCCTATAGTAAGTAGTCTAGAAACACATGTGCACAGCTACAGCACTGGAGCCTTGGCAAGCTCTCTGCTGGTGAAGCAGAGCACGGACACGGTAATGAGCTATTAAATGCAAATGATGTCCATGTGGAATCCTTCCCCGGGGCTCAGTGTAGGAGGGAGGGCGCAAGTGAGAGCAGAGGGCCATGGTCAGCCTGGCGGGCTGCTGTTCAGCTCCTGATGATAACTCCTAAGGGCTGGTCCCTGGGAAGAGTTCTGAGCTTCCATGACTAGGTTTAGGAAGTCTGCCATACACGTCATGTGCCAAGTTCATGGACAGAATCCAAATGTAGTTATTAGCTGAACTGAGTTGAAAACCTCTTGAACCCACAGGCAAAAACTAGCAGACCTGTCACTTTCTTTTTTTTTTTTTTCTTTTTTAAAACATGTCTGTCGTTCTGGTTATGGAAATAGTTGATTCTAATTTTAACCAATACCTACTACTGTTTCAGCACATTCCTCTGGTTAAAGGAAACTATGACTTTCCAGTCAGTGACTATAATGACACAGACATGAACTTGGAGAATTATGCTTTCAGTTTTCAGCCACACCAAGATGTTATTCTAAGTATTTCTTTTTAGGGTTAATCATTATAGAATTCCTATTACTATAGGATTATACCATAAGATTTTAATAGCCTCATATACTCAAATATAGCTGATACACAAAAATTCTGCCTCCCCTGACAGAAAGAGATGGATTTCTTTCCTCGTTCATTTTTTTCAAATAGAATGAAAGATTCTTAGCCTCAGTGAGCCTGCAACCAAGGAGAGATGTTTTTAACTCATGAAACAGAGGGTGCTGTGCTCAGTTGTATCAGAGTCTTTGCGACCCCAAAAGCTATAGCCCGCCAGACTCCTTTGACCATGGGATTTTCCCAGGCAAGAGTACTAAAGTGGATTGTCATTTCCTTCTGCAGGGGAACTTCCCATCCCAGGGATCAAATCCATGTCTCCTGCACTGGTAGGAGGATTCTTTACCACTGAGCCACCTAGGAAGCCCCAAGAAACAGAAGACCACATGAAAGAACTCACAAAAGATGACCTAGAGAAAGACAGTTAATTCTTTTTCTTAGTAATTCATCAGTGACCTCAGTTTTGTTTTGTTTAGCTGTTAAGTCATATCTGACTCTTTTGCAACCCCATGGACTATAACCCGCCAGGCTCCTCTATCCATGGGATTTCCCAGGTGAGAATAGTGGAGTGGGTTGCCATTTCATTCTCAAGGGGATCTTCGTGACCCAGGGACTGAACTCACATCACCTGCATTGGCAGGTGGATTCTTTACCACCGAGCCATCAGCAAAGCCCAACCTCGGTTTACCTGAAGTTTTCAAAGACTATAAAAGAGTAATAACTGGGACAGTACCAGGAGAAGCAGTAGCAGCTGCACTAGTTATGACAGTGGGGCGCAGCAGCAGCCAACATTTATAGAATGCCAGAAACATTCAAAGGCTTTGAAAGATACTTAATTGTCACTTCTACCCTATGGAGGAGGTAAGTACAATTATCTCCATTTTGTAAAAATGAAGAAAATAAGGCATTAGTTCAGTTCAGTCACTCAGCCATGTCTGACTTTTTGCGACCCCATGGACTGCAGAACGCCAGGCCTCCCTGTCCATCACCAGCTCCCGGAGCTTGCTCAGACTCACGCCCATTGAGTCAGTGATGCCATCCAACCATCTCATTCTCTGCCGTCCCCTTTCCCTCCTGTCTTCAATCTTTCCNCAGCCATGTCTGACTTTTTGCGACCCCATGGACTGCAGAACGCCAGGCCTCCCTGTCCATCACCAGCTCCCGGAGCTTGCTCAGACTCACGCCCATTGAGTCAGTGATGCCATCCAACCATCTCATTCTCTGCCGTCCCCTTTCCCTCCTGTCTTCAATCTTTCCCAGCATCAGGGTCTTTTCAAAAGAGTCAGTTCTTCACATCAGTTGGCCAAAGCATTGGAGCATCAGTCCTTCTAATGAATACTCAAGACTGATTTCCTTTAGGATTGACTGGTTTGATCTCCTTGCATGTGGCATACAGCATAGAGTTTTTTTAAAAAAAAAATACTCAAGTCATTCAGCTATTAAGCCAGAATTCAAATCAAAATGTCTAGGTTAAGAATCTATACTCCTTTTATCACATGGTCTCATACACAACCCATCAAAGCCAGTCTTATGAAAATGACCACAGACATTTCTTCAGAGATGATATACAGATGGCCAACAGGCATGTGGAAAGATGCTGAACATCACTAATTAGTAGAGAAATGCAAACCAAAACTACCACGAGATATTACCTCAGTCCTGTCAGAATGGCCATCATCAAAGAGTTTATAAATCATAATGCCAGAGAGGGTGTAGAGAAAATGGAACCCTCCGACACTGTTGGTGCGAAAGTCAACTGGTGCAGCCACTATGGAGAACAGCATGGAGGGTCCTCAAAAAACNATCAAAGCCAGTCTTATGAAAATGACCACAGACATTTCTTCAGAGATGATATACAGATGGCCAACAGGCACGTGGAAAGATGCTGAACATCACTAATTAGTAGAGAAATGCAAACCAAAACTACCATGAGGTATTACCTCAGTCCTGTCAGAATGGCCATCATCAAAGAGTTTATAAATCATAATGCCGGAGAGGGTGTAGAGAAAATGGAACTCTCTGACACTGTTGGTGCGAAAGTCAACTGGTGCAGCCACTATGGAGAACAGCATGGAGGGTCCTCAAAAAACTAAACATATAGCTGCCACATGATCCAGCAATCCTACACCTGGGCATATATCCAGACAAAACTGTAATTCAAAAACATACGCACACCCCTGTGTTCACAGCAGCACTATATGTCCAACAGATGAACAGATAAAGATACGGTACACATATACAATGGAATACTACTTAGCCATAAAAAAGAATGAAATAATGCCATGTGCAGCAACATAGATGGATCTACCGGAGAAGGCAATGGCACCCCACTCCAGTACTTTTGCCTGGAAAATCTCATGGACGGAGGAGCCTGGAAGGCTGCAGTCCATGGGGTCGCTGAAGGTCAGACATGACTGAGAGACTTCACTTTCACTCTTCACTTGCATGCATGGGAGAAGGAAATGGCAACCCACTCCAGTGTTCTTCCCTGGAGAATCCCAGGGACAGGGGAGCCTGATGGGCTGCCGTCTATAGGGTCACACAGAGTTGGACACCACTGAAGTGACTTAGCCTTGGCCTTAGCCTTAGATGGATCTACCAGGTGGTGCTAGTGGCAAGGAACTCAGCTACCAATGCAAGAGATGGAGGAGATGCAGGTTCGATCCCAGGTCTCCAGATTACCTGGAGAAGGAAATGGCAACCCACTCCAGTCTTCTTGCCTGGAGAATGCTATGGACAGTGAAGTCTGGTGGGCCATGGTCCATGGGGTTGCAAAGAGTTGGACATGACTGAAGCAACTTAGCACACATGGGTGGATCTAGAGATTATCGTACTAAGTGAATCAGAAAGACAAATACCATATGATATCACTTCTGTGTGGAATCTAAAACATAGCACAAATTAACCTATCTATGAAACACAAACCAACTCACAGACATGGAAAACAGACTTGTCTTTGCCAGGTTTGGGGTGGGGGTGTTGGGGAGGGATGGATTGGGAGTCTGCGGTTAGCAGGTGCAAACTATTATTGATATATATATATTATGAATAAACAATTTCCTATTGTATAGCACAGGGAACTATATTCAAAATCCTGTGATAAGTCATAATGGAAAAAAATTTTTTAAGAAGGTATATATATGTATAACTGAATCATTTTGCTATACAGCAGAAATTAACACAACATTGTAGCCAGCAGGGAAGCCCATGAATCAACAGTAAGTCAATTTAAAACAACTTTTAAAGACAAAATCAATATTTTTTTAAAGCTATAAAGTGAAAAAAATGATCATAAACTTCCCCTCAGGCTGATGAGCATCAGAGAAGAATAAGTAAGACCCAATGCATCACATTATCACATACTGTTCAGTATGAGTCCTGCTATTTGTGGAACAAATATGCTGCCTCAAGATATGAATGGAAAGGAATCCATGTACATGCAATTAGGCTGTATCTAGAAAATTAACATCAACTGGAGGAAAAAGAAAATCCTATCCTCTCCTAAAAAAAAAAAAGTTTTTTTTTTGTAAAAGACAATACACAGTTCCAGTTCTGTGGATTTAAGTTGTTGTTGCTTTTTTTTTTTTCCCAAAGGCATGCATTCTAAGGCTTTGTTATTTCTTCCTTTTAAACCACAGTGTTCATTTAGGTATTTGAGACTTTCACAGGGACCTGTCATTGACTATTTACCTAAGATCTGGCAGAGAAAGGTAAGAATGCTGCCTCCTGCGTCCTTAACAAGGCTCTACTGTGCTCAGTGTAGCCAAGGTCACCTGAGTAAATCCACTGGGCTCCTCTCCATGGTGAAGGGGAGTTCACAGTTGAAATCAGTTTGTGTAAAGCTGGCCGAGGCAGTGTGATTTAAGAGGCACCTCTGAGAATTACCCAAATGCCTGAATGGAGTCATAAAGGAAGGCAGTGATTCCCCAGGCGAGCATTACGGGTTTATTTATGCAACTAAGTTTCCTCCATCAGTCTACCAAGAATGGTCCAAAAACAGTAAACTGAAAACAGGATATAAATAAAATTTTTTCAACAGGATGTTAATTTCCTAGAAGATCTATCAATTATCAGGTTGATCTGAACAACAGAGATGACATAACTGAACAGTCCTACATGTAACACAAGCACCTAACCTGAATTGCTTAGTTTAGATAATACAGTATGCAGGTAGACTATATCTACAAATTAGGGTCACTTGAGAAGTTTCATTAAAAAGTATGGATGCCTCGGCTCTGCCCTAACAATTAAAGCAGAATCTCTGTGGAAGGTGAGGTTTTTTTTTAAAGCTCCTCACTTGCAATGCATATGGAACCAGGGCAAAAAGAAATACTATTTCTTTTAGGAAAGCCAGTATCTTGCCTTTTGGCTGTTGGAAGTGCTATATCAATCAGAGGCATCATCTGAAAGGAAATGGATGATTATGAAGGTGGGGAAGTGTTAAATTTGGTCAATTAAATATTTTAAGAAAATATAGCATAAACTATATTTTTTTAATTAAGTTATCTCTTGGGGGATTTAAACCTTAAGTAAAAACCTACTGATAAGCAGCAGATAGATAGAGATATTTTATCTAGAACTCTCCTACTGAAAAATAATTTTTAAAAACATAAATCTGAATTTCTTATACAGGTAGTAGTTTCTTTAGAGAGCAATAAACAAGTACCTACAATAAATTTATTTAAATACCCACACAGAGGCTGACTGGCTATGCAGAAACACATACACCATGTTTAAAACCTGCTAACAGATATGAGAGATGTTGCTGTGTATTGCTATTGTTGTCAAGTCGCTCAGTTGTATCTGACGCTTTGTGACCTCATGGACTATAGCCTGCCGGGCTCCTCAGTCTATGAGATTCTCTAGGCAGAATTCTGGAGTGGGTTGCCATTTCCTTCTCCAGAGGATCTTCCCAACCACGAGACAGAACTCGCATCTCCTGCTTGGCAGGCAGATTCTTTACTACTGAGCCCCTGGAGAAGTCCATTTCTGTGTGCGTGTATTTTGCAAAATTCAATAAGTGTGTATAGACACACAAAAGCCAAAATTTTCTTTCTACTATGCTCAAAAAGACCCTTTACTCCTTGGAAGAAAAGTTATGACCAACCTAGATAGCATATTCAAAAGCAGAGACATTACTTTGCCAACAAAGGTCCATCTAGTCAAGGCTATGGTTTTTCCAGTGGTCACATATGGATTTGAGAGTTGGACTGTGAAGAAGGCTGAGCATCGAAAAACTGATGCTTTTGAACTGTGGTGTTGGAGAAGACTCTTGAGAGTCCCTTGGACTGCAAGGAGCTCCAACCAGTCCATTCTGAAGGAGATCAGCCCTGGGATTTCTTTGGAAGGAATGATGCTAAAGCTGAAACTCCAGTACTTTGGCCACCTCATGCAAAGAGTTGACTCACTGGAACAGACTCTGATGCTGGGAGGGATTGGGGGCAGGAGGAGAAGGGGACAACCGAGGATGAGATGGCTGGATGGCATCACCGACTCGAAGGACATGAGTCTGAGTGAACTGTGGGAGTTGGTGATGGACAGGGAGGCCTGGCGTGCTGCGATTCATGGGGTCGCAAAGAGTCGAACACGACTGAGTGACTGAACTGAATTGAACTGATGCTCAAAAGTAAGTCATTCAGGAGGGAAACACCAGGCTTTTACTCCAGACCATCTAGAGGTCTCACTGGAAAAGCAAAAACTGCACTCAAGTCTGGCAATATTTTTTTTTATGTATATATTTGGTTTTGCTGTATGGAGTTTTCTTGAAAATGCCTATTACAATGAATCCTAGGTCACTGCACAGACCAATTAGCCCTTCCTAAATAGTCAGAAGACCCTTAACAGTCCCTTGGACTGCAAGGAGTTCAAACCAGTCAATCCTAAAGGAAATCAACCCCAAATATTCTTTGGAAGAACTAATGCTGAAGCTCCAATACTTTGGCCTGAAGTGAAGAGCCGACTCACTGGAAAAGACCCTGGTGCTGGGAAAGACTGAAGTCAGGAGGAGAAAGGGACAACAGAGGATGACATGGTTGGACGGCATCACTGACAGGATGGACATGAGTTTCAGCAAACTCCAGGAGACAGTGAAGGACAGGGAAGCCTGGCGTGCTGCAGTCCATGGGGTCACAAAGAGTCACACACGACTGAGTGACTGAACAACAACATATGGTCAACATTCCCAAAGTTATTTCTGATATAGAAATTATCTAAGTAAACTATCTTGGATGAAACTCCTAACTCTAATTCAAACAAAAGGGGAATATTATTAGACTTATAAGTTGTAGCAGTTAGNCAAAGAGTCACACACGACTGAGTGACTGAACAACAACATATGGTCAACATTCCCAACGTTATTTCTGATATAGAAATTATCTAAGTAAACTATCTTGGATGAAACTCCTAACTCTAATTCAAACAAAAGGGGAATATTATTAGACTTATAAGTTGTAGCAGTTAGATTAGATCTGCTAGGCCAACAGGTAGTTGTAGTCTGATGCATCGTCAAGATTTGAGTCCATCTGCTCAGGGTCAGCTGCACCACCTAACCTGCCTTGTTGTGGGGTCCAGGTTGAAGAGGCAGTAGCTAGCTAGAGCATATGTTTCTCATGGCAATCACAGAAGCACCACAGCCCTATTACACTTAAGGCATCCCTATTTAAGCCATCTGATTGCATCATTCATTTATATTTCATTGGCCAAATAGGTTACAGTCCAAGTTCAACATCAATGAAGCAGGAAAAATACTCTCAAGTAATTAAGTCACATAGCAGAGGAGGAAAGTGAGACACGAAAATAATCTAATCTACAGCATCCACGATCCATAAATCTGCCAGTTATAGACAAACCAAAAAAAAAAAGGAGGGTTGGTGCAAAACTGACACCACCACACAGACTCTAAAAATGCTGTATTTTTTTAAAGTAAGGTGGCGATGAGGATGAGGAGCTCCACAACTACGGGAGGAGCCAAAGAGTGGTACCAGTGAAGAAGTTGTTGTTGCTGAAGCAGGTATGATGGAATAGTTTAAATAGAACAGGTTCATGAAAACAGAATGAGAAATGCAGATTTTCTAAATTCATAATATTTTAGGTATAACTAACCCTAAGACTCGGAGAAGGCAATGGCACCCCACTCCAGTACTCTTGCCTGGAAAATCCCATGGACAGAGGAGCCTGGTGGGCTGCAGTCCATGGGGTCGCTAAGAGTCTGGCACGACTGAGTGACTTCACTTTTACTTTTCACTTTCATGCTTTGGAGCAGGAAATGGCAACCCATTCCAGTGTTCTTGCCTGGAGAATTCCAGGAATGGGGGAGCCCGGTGGGCTGCCGCCTATGGTGTCACACAGAGTAGGACACGACTGAAGCGACTTAGCAGCAGCAGCAGCAACCCTAAGACTGCGTGTGCCTGTGCCCGCGGACAGTTCCTCAGTCACGTCCGACTCTCTGTGACCCTACAGACTATAGCCTGCCAGGCTCTCTGCCTATAGCATTCTCCAGACAAGACTACTGGAGTTGCCATTTCCTCCTCCAGGTCATATTTCAGACCCAGAGATTGAACACATGTCTCCTGCACTGGCAGGTGGATTCTTTACCACGGAGCCACCGAGGGAGCCTAATCCTTAATATATTTCCATTATTTCATCCATATTCTGAGAAAGTTACATATTCAAACTCAAAACTTGGGATCTCCCTGGAGAAAACAGGACATTGCCTTATCTGAGGATTGCCTTATATTCAGGTTCATACAGTTTCTATTGCTGTATCTGCTTTAAAATTCACCAGGCCACAAATGAATCTGATCTTTCTACTTGGTCCACATAATCTTTTTAGTAAAGCTTGTCTGTTTTTATGATAATTCTATCAGTAAATACAGAGCAATAAAGCTTCCTGAAATTCAGCTCTCATGCTACATGTCTTTATATCACGAATATTTGTTCCAACATGATGTTAAACACATATGATTTTCAGTGTAAAGAACTAGTTCTTACTAACACTTCACCACCATAACACTGGAATGATATTCTATAATTCAATTCTTTGGTGTATTTTACCTATGTACAATGATAACAGATATATTTCCATCAGGTTTTTCAGACAATGTAACCTCGGTCCCCAAGGTTCCTGAAGGCACTAAAGGAGCCTAGGAAAGTAGAACTGTTTTGCTTTTCATTAGTTTACACACTGTGACTCTGTATAACTTTTAATTTGGGAAACCAAGGATCATTTTAATTTTTTTAACCACCAGTTATGAATTATCAATAATGTTTAGACCAGTTTATCCAAGGGCTCAAGTTTCCTGAGGTTTGGTGTAGCAGACTGCTGAATCAGTAAAAATTACAAGTGGTATGAAGAAACAATGTGGCATTAAATTTAGAACCTGCTATGTTTACATGAATATAGTTTGTGAATATATATATACACCATCCACCACTTCATTTAACCAAAGACACCTTAACTGGAAACATGTCAGACCATAATTATAAAGGATACAAGTCATTTTTATATTGTTATTGTCCAACCTATACTCAGTGTCCATCTTCTGCTTCCCTCTGCCTTTAAAAAGAAAAATGTGTGAAAGAACTCCACCTATTTGGGAATGACAAGGATCTGAGAGGCTCCAAAAACCTAAATCAATCAATCAACAATCTGCTCAAGACTCGTCTTGTTATCGTCTTTTTAAGACCCTGATTTGTCATGATCTCAGACCAACAGGAAGCAAAATTGAAAGGATTCGAAGAATCAAAACCCAAGTTTGAGACAAGGTGGGTAGCCCAAAAGCAGAATCTGGACACTATATAGTTGAAGACTCCTCAAAGGTCATCTAACCCCCACGCCTCATTTTACAGACGAGGAGGAGAACTTCCTGGTTCACACAGGTATTCCTTTAGCTCCCAGCCATCTCAGAATTTACTAAGGAAAATTTCAGTTCCACAAGTGAAAGCTAATGATGCACTGACTTTTCTCTAGTAAGTTTTTGTGGATTTAAGGAGCTCACAATCAGCCTATATTCCCTGTTAACCAAGGCAGTGAAGTATTTTCCTTAATTGTGCAGGATCAATATGACCAACTTTCTGACTAGGGAGGGTTATCAAGCTACTTTGCCATATCTTTTCAGAAAACTTAAACATTCCCATACTTTTTGTGTCTAACCAGGGGCATTTCCATGTTTGGGGAACTAAACAGTGTTTATAGTTCTGATGTCTGAAGACTGTGAAAGGTCAAGATCCAGATGATCAATGCAACTTCCTAGATAGGAAATTCTGCCTCCAAATTAGACAAGGGGCCACCTCTCAGCCCAGACCTCCTCCCATGAGCTCTTATTGCTTAGAGGTGAGGATTTCATGGTCAGCACAATTATTATTTCTTAAAAATCCCATAAACATCTGTCAAACACTAACTTCCGGCAGGGTGTTTGGTCTCTAGTGGAGAATTCTTACAGAGTCTGGATGACCTTCGTGCAAGTCAAAGTCCATCCCTCATCTATAAAATGTTGGGAATACTTTTATGGCAAAATATATAGAAAACAAACACAAATGGCTAATAAAAATATATCACCAAAGTGTAAAGATAGTTGATCCTTTAAGGACAGTCATTCCTAGAATGGTGCAAGCTTGGGTATTTCAACCAGCTGCCACCAAAGACTCTTTGAAAGGAAGTCACGCTGTTGACATCATTCACAGGCTCCTTAGGATACCATTTATGGCAGAAACTTTGAAATGAATTGCCCTTGTGTTCATAAAAGGGACTACTCCAACCCTGAAAACCATGATATGGCAGGCGCCCCACTCAATAGATAGCTGGCCTTACTAAAATTGTATAATCACCCATGATGTTAAATCTAAGATTGAGCCCATTTTCAGTTTCAACACCTCAGTCTAAGAGGCTGAATATCTATCCTCATCTTCTCGATATTCATGTCTAAAACTTAAAAAGAAAAAAAACTAACAGCTTTCAGGGTCATTCAGAGGCAAACTAACATCCCAGAATTTACTCTACAGCTACAAGGCATATAGCTTTATATGGATGCAATGATGAATCAAATACAGACCCTATCTCACAAGTTCTAGTACTCTACCACCATGCATTTTACATTTGAATAGCAGTTACCAATTTTTGAAAATGATTTAACTTACTACTCTTCACATAATTATTAAAGGTGAGTTATTTACATACAGTTTTCTTCATTTTACAGACAAACAAATAGATTTCAAAAGATTAAATCACCTGCCCATAGACATAAGCCTTAGGGACGTAGCCTCCAAAAATAGATAAAAATCCTTGCAATCAACTCAATGATACACAGAAGACAACACTAACACCCCCTTCAAATGGCTATGTGACTGCTTTCCTCTCCTTTCAGGCCTTCAGATCAAACACTGAAAAGTAAAAGCTCCACAGCTATTAACATATAGTTCCACTCAGGCCGAACTAATGGTCATTAGCGTTCATCAGCAAAGCTCAGCCGACACATGCATTTGAAATAAGTGCTGACTGCATCTTATTATCTTATATATCTGACTGCATCTTATATCAAATTACATAAGCTCGTTTTCCATTTAATTAAAATGCTTTGCATTGAGAGTTACAACTCTTCAACCAACATTCAGATAAAAAAACAATTGTGAGTCACAGAGCCAAGGGCCTTTCCTGATGTCGGAACAGAGTGGCACAGGGCATGACCACGAGATGACATTCTGCTTAGGAAAGCAAGACGAGACAAGAGCAAGACCGTTTCTTGGTTTGGTTTTAAGTAAATTTGGCCTCTGATGAAACAAACTCCTGAAGGGCAGAAAATCCCAAATGGGATAAAATCCACAAATATTCATGGTCCAAGGAATTCAGTATGTGCCTTTCTTACACTAAGAGTTTCCTAACAGAGGCGTAATGTCAATATTTTCTATGGAGACCTTTCAATGCTTGGTCTGCACACACAGTATGAAATAAAGAGCGAAAGCAACTCTTCAGACAGAAACAAAATGCAATCTTTGGCCTTGATTTTTTTGGATATTGTAAACCCAAGGAACTTTGAATCATAACATCCCCACAATTTTCTCAATTCTCTGAACCACCACGTGAGTACTGTATATTAGACACCTCGGTAAATTATCAAGAAGCAGACCATAAACAGTATTTGCGGGACTCCTGGATCCTCTGTGTGCCATTCCCACAACTGAAGGGCAGTGACTCAAGGCACACATATACAAATATATAGGCATTAAAAAAAAAAAATCACACATAAAAATCACCTTGACTTTATGCAAGACATAAGTTCTTTTTATTCTACTACTATATTTCTTTCCTATACAAGTCATAAGATCACGACCAACTACCTACTACGTAGATTCCAAGACCCAATCTTGATGAAGCGAAAGAAAGTGAAAGTCACTCAGTTGTGTCCAACTTTCCGGGACCCCCATAGACTATATAGTCCATGGAATTCTCCAGGCTAGGATACTGGAGTGGGTAGCCTTTCCCTTCTGCAGGGAATCTTCCCAACCCAGGGATCGAACCCAAGTCTCCTGCATTGCAGGCAGATTCTTTACCAGCTGAGCCACAAGGGAAGCCCAATCTTGATGAACAGCTTGGGAAAAAAAAATTAATTCACTGGGTCTCACAACAACGCACAGTGGACCCACACCAAGAAGAAGGCTCTACCACAGGCCATCATAGTTCCCCAGGGGGAACTTGCAGTATTTTCAACTTTCTTAAACATCTATTTTTAAAACTCTATGTACATTATTCCTCTTCATCTTCACAATCGCCCTAAAAACAGATACTATCATCTGCACCTGTTTATAGATGGGAAACCGAGGCTCAAAAAGATCAAGCAACTTGCCCTAAGTTACATGATCGGTAGCCGAGTTAGAATGCACAAGCAAAGCATGTGACTACAAAAGGGACTCAAGGAATGGTATAATCATGACACAGCACATCCACGATCCCTTATCTGAGTCAAAAGTAATTCGGAATTCAAAATTCTTTCAGAATTTAGTAAAGTAACAAACAGCACGAGGTCCTCTTTAATCCTCACAGTGGTGCTTGGGTTAAAACAGTAGACAAAACAGTAGCAGAAACAATGAGCACACTACGTCAGACGAGTCAAGGCTGTAGGTAGCCTGACTTTAGCGGAGGTCAGGATGACTGCCAGGCGATCTGTTTGGCCAGGCTCTGCCCACCAAGGAATTACTATAAAAGAAAAACTTTCCTGAAGCTTTTAATCCAAAATACGTACCAGTACAGAGATGCAGACCCGTACAAAAGAGCACAAGTTGAGATACGGGTGATGGAACTGGTTTCACAGGCACTAACTGGACATCAAGAGGCTGTTGATCTTCTATCATCAGGAATTAGAAGATACTAATGGTGGATGGCATTACTGACTCAATGGACGTGAGCTGGAGCTAACTCTGGGAGACAGGGAAGCCCAGTGCTCTGCAGCCCACAGGGTGGCAGGGTCAAGACATGGCTTAGCGACTAACAACAACAGAAGATACTAAACCAGGTACCTGAAGACATTTCAGGACACCACTGGGTGGTTTCTATTTCAATAAATATGTCTGATTCGTAAAGCCTCCACTACTGGAACATCAAAAGGTCAGGCTGATCAGAGGGATGAAATCACTTAGCCAGACCATATTATCATAAGACTGTCGCTATTATACCATCACTTTGTGTTTGAAAGGAAACTCATCTTTCTTCCAGTGGTTAGTGCACAACCCAGTCTAGATGAGAGCAGGTCTGATGACCTGTTCTCAGATTTGGCTGTGCTCTGGAAGCCTCTGGGGCACTTTCAGAAATCTCAATTCCCAGGTCCCACTCCTGAGGCTGTGATTCAGTCAACATGGGTTCAGCCTGGTATTCGCCAATTTCAAAAGCTCCCCAGAGGGCACCTACTGTGCAGCTAAGTTTGAGAACTGCAGAGTTATAAGACATACGCCAAGATGTGTCTCATCTTGTCTCAAAGAAAGGCCTTGACGATGTCATAAACAGAATATTGTTTTCCAAAATATCATCATCTGGAACCTCAAACTAGCTAATAACTGGCCTCCAAGTGATCCGGCATAAGAAAAGGTTCCTATTTATAAGTTTCAGGGAGTGTGAGAAGGCAGGGTTAAAAGTTTCTAAATCTAACCACAAGGAAACAAATGTTGGCTCCAGCTCTGGAGCAGGGCGGCTTCAGACCCCAGCGCCGACCCCACACCCCCACGTGGACTGTACTGAGAGCTCATTCTTCTGCTTATTTTTGGTCCCTTGCTTTTTTAAGGCACCCTGCAGTCAAGTGCCAGGTACAGGAAACTAAAGAGCTTTCTGGTAAATAATTTGCCTTTCTTTGTCAAGAAGAATAAATATATCTTACTTGCTCAATGTAAACAGCCTCTCACTCCTCAGAGGATCAAAATGAGGGGCTGAACAGCCTCACTTTGTTTAGTGAAGAACATGATTTGTAACTGCATTTTCCCAAAGGCAGAATGTGGTCCCAAATTGCCAAGGGAGTTAGACTCAGATCCCTTGGATGTTCAAATGGTACAAAGGGCAAAAATGAAAGGCCGGCTCAGATAAAACTAAGACAACAGCCTCCAGGACTTCTCTGCATGCTGTCTCTTTTTTCTTTTCTTTCTTTCTTTTATTTTAATGGCACGGCTTGGAAAATTAAATCTTTCGAACAACTTAGTTGCATTCTTTGCCTCTTTAAACATGAAAGGGAGGTCTCTTATGTGAAGCCAAATATTCTCTAACACTTCCACAGAACAGGGTTTGGTCATACTATGAGAAATCAAGGACAAGGCCAGCTAACTGTTAGCAGGAAGCTAATCCTCCACTTTGAAAAAAACAATTACATTAACAGCCTTCATTAAAAGAACATGCAGCTCTGAAGTTCCTGCTCTGTTCCCACTTTCAAACAAGAATTGTATACGTTACACTTTCTCTAACTCAATGTCAAATTAGGTCTCCAATTCACATTATAACCACAAAATTCACTCCTTCCTGGAACTATATATGACCATTAAAATCACTTTAACTCCATAATACAATTCAAATCCTGCATATTAATCTGGAATTAAGCTTGCAAAGGGAATTTAGAAGTGGCATTGTGAGAAGACTGTATTATAAAAACCTGTATTGGCAGAACTATGTATTCGTTACGGCCCTAGGAGGAAAACCGGTTAATGGGTATTTTTTCATT
The DNA here is from genome assembly GCA_006410615.1 of Neotragus moschatus. Taxonomy (NCBI): domain Eukaryota; kingdom Metazoa; phylum Chordata; class Mammalia; order Artiodactyla; family Bovidae; genus Neotragus; species Neotragus moschatus. Next base: position 676,806 of record SJYA01000404.1, on the reverse strand, counting down.
ATAGAGTATTATTTATAGTTTCTAAACTAGGAAAAGAGAAAATTTCCATCTCCTTTATAGATTACTATTTCCATCTTCACCAGTTTTTCCTCTGCTTGAGACCTAAAACAAATGTCCTAGTTATCAACTAAGGTTGACAAGTCATAGACAACAATCTTTTAAATACTGACATCTAAATCCTCAAGTAAGAAAACAGCCAATAATATTGGCTAATGTTTATTGACCAATTACAACATAACAGACCTGTTCTAAGGGAGATATACATGATCTCAAATTAAGAAACATGCTCAATTAATACCATGACTAAATAGGCAAAAAAGAAAACCGAATCCAAGCCTCCACTTTGCAAGTATATGCCCTACACACTGCATTAATCAGCCTCAGACAGCACCCACCTCTCAAATAGCCACCTTCATCCTCTGCAAGAAAAGATGGACAAGGTTGTCCTTAATGCTAAGAGTTGTTCAAGTTATTTGAAAGTTTTAAAGCAATAATGCAGACACAAAGCAAGCATGAGGGTAGAAAAGAGGAAAGAAATAGACAAATTAAGACATTCATTTTCAAAAAGCTTTCACAGGAATAGACTCAGCAAATCCCATGCCTCCGTTTAATGTACTGTTTCAAATCCAACAGCAGGTAACTCATCTGCAATTCAGCACAGAGCCAAGCATAGTGCATCCCAGATTCACTGTGGTTTTCTAGGACAATGCTATGCTGCTCTGGGAAATTCTCTGGATGCTTACACTGCTCCCATTTTACAATGGAAGAAATTCAAGGACTGAGATATTAAAAGCAAAAATAAAAGATTACGAGAAGAAAAAAGTAGTAAGAAAAATTAGAACATGTATTTTCTGACTCAAATTGCATGATCAATTAAGCACAGAATTTGGAACTACTGGCCCCTTCAAGAGGAGTACAAGGACACATGAAGTTCAGCACTTCTTTCCAGTTTGACCAGCTACTCAGAACCCAGGCCAGAGAAGCTGAGGCCAAGGGAGTGCAGAGGAAAGCTCAGGAACGGTGGAGAAAGAGAGAGACATGAACTGGGGGAGAAGAGTGTAGACAGGCACGCAAACATTTAGAGGGCATGCGGCAAAGGAAATGCTGACGGAGACGCTAGAGAAGAGAAGCCAGCGTCGGGGTAACGGAGGAGGGTGGAGAGGCAGCTCTGTGCCACCACTTAGGGAGTGTGGCTTCCCAAGGCAACACACTCAGTTTTGATTCAAGAGATGCTGCCTGCCTCTTTGGTGTCACACACAACAGCAGGTCTGAAATGGCATGTGTGTAGGGCTCCTCAGACCACAACAGAATTGGTGAACAGCAGGGGAGAAGGCCGGAGCAGGCAGAAGAGTCTGGCCATGAGAGCGTCCCACATTTAATTGTCAAATCTGGGCAAAGGGAAAGAAAAACAAATCAGGTGCTACAGTGAAATTCAGCAGAAATGGAAAACTCCTCTTGACTGAAAGAATAGTTGACTCATGTCACTTTTTCACCACCTTCTTCTGATCACATGATATTCCAAGTGGTCATTTATTCAAAGGCCACAAAGCATTGTGAATGTGATGCCCAGCTTATTATATATCATTATTACTGCATTTGTACCCTAAATAAGACACCAACTTCAACAAACTCATCATGTTACGTTAGATCTCCCTACTGAATCAATTGTCACCGGCAGCTGCCACCAGCAAATTACCCATTCACCATCTTTCAAGCACTCACTTTAGCAAAAGTATTATTCTATAGGGGAACATTCACAACTACGATTCAAAAGAGCACTGCCAAGCAGAATTATAAGGTGAGCCACATATAGAACTGAATTCACCAGTATCCACATCAAAAAGTAAAAAGGAAGTGAAATCAATTTTAATAACATTTTAGATATGTTGGTTTAAGTAAGACATATTATTTAAACATGTAACCAAAATAAAAGCTATTAATGATACAATATGAAAAAGAATGCAATCTTTGTTTTCAAATCCTGATTATATTTTATACTTAGAACATACTCCAACCCAGATGCTAAATTTTCATCAGATATACTTATGTTTAAATGTCACAAAAGATCCAGTTGAAATAGGGCAGCTTTACACACTCAAGTTGTTTCAAACATAGTTTATCTGTTTCAAAATTTAATTAAAGGTGAAATGAAATGAAAATGTCTGCTCTTTAGTTAAACCAGCCACATTTCGATGCTCCACAGCTATGTGAGCATTGTTCTAGAACCAAACAAACCCTCTCTTGAGGAAGCTAGGCAGGAATATATCAGGGAAAGTTTACTTGTTAGTGTAAGGTGTCAAGGGAAATAATGAAGTCAGAATTCTGCACAGTCTCTCAAATAAAGACGTCACTGTTAAAGCAAAGCCATGACTCTTCCATGGCTTCTCAGTCAGAGGCTAAATCAATCCTTGCATGATCACTTGGGTTAGCAACTTAAGAGCAGCAGTGTAGATCTGGGAGCAGGGGTTCTGCAGACTAACTGCCTGGGTTTAGAATCCAGATCACCAGACATGGCACCTTGGGCATGCAGCTCAACCTCTCTGTGCTTTGAGTTCCTTACTGGGAAAATGGGATGATGGTGATGAAAGTACCCATGAAATAAGGCTATTCTGAGGATTAAATGAGCTAAAACACATAACTGAGCACTGCTACTGGGCTGCACCACCTTTCACCAAGAAGTAAAATGCTGCAAGGCAAAAACCCACTGTGTGCACATGCACGCACTGGAGAAAGACCACAGCTCTCTAAGAAAGGCCAACCAGAATAGACCCTACACTGTTAACAACTTTGGCAAACAAAATAACATCTGCATAGACAGTTCTTTAAACAGCGTATACAATCAGAACAGGGTGCCCAGGATCAAAAAAGATGCAGCCTAACTACACAGGATGAATCGTGGGAGAAGCTCTGTCAGTCTCCATGTGCAGAAAAGGAGGAGGTAGGGAAGGGCCAGAGAGTGAGAGAAGTACCGCTTACCAAACGGAACAAACTCAATCCCAAGTGTGAGCACATGTGGTCTTTATTAAGTCTGAGGAGTCTGGTTACATCTATTTTGAGACTTTTGTGTTTTTGTAATTTCAGTTTGCCAAAAGGAATGACGATCCATCAAGAATTACTGGTGAGCAGGTTCAGCACAGAGAGAAATATTTTGGCACTTCCAGGAAAAAATCAGTGGGATGGTGGGGTGGATGGGCAAAGTCCATGATCCCAGCTCTGCTTGGTGGGGAAAGAAAAAAGTGCCAAGTTACCAGGAAAAAACGAGAAGTGAGATTTTTGCCCAGACACCAGGCTTCCTCGGGGGTTAAGCTAAGGTGATATCAGTCTGGGGAAGAAGTAAACACAGGGTGAGAACACTATGACTTCTCTCATGGCAGAAGCAGTCCCCACTGGCTCTATGTGAGGCTTCCCAGGCTGGAGGCAGCGGGGCAAAGTAAGAAGAAATGATCTTCAGCAGCACCAGAAACTTCAGACACAAAATGCGAGCGGCCTGATACTCAAGAAGAGAAGCAACAGAGTCACCGGCGCCAACTCAACTCTACAAAAAGATGTGACCAATCCTCCTGGCCTCCAGCTTACAGCACCTGGAGTGAACAGCGGATGTTGCTGTGCTTCTTTGGGTCAAGCTGAGAATAGATCTCTTCTGTCAAGTACAAAGGAGAAACTCTATAAGAATTTACCATGCTCAATAAAGCTGGAAAAAATAAAAAAATAAAAAAAAGAATTTACCATGCTTAGAGTTCCAGAATACCACAGTCACTGGGCTGTCTACACCACCATCTCCTTTCCCAGCAGCCCCTCAACATTCAGGAAAACTTGAGAGGTCTTAGGAGGGAGAAGGCCAAAGGGGGCCAAGTGTCATCAGAATGGCCTGATGCCATTTTCATTTCATCAGGTGACTTCAGGTCCACACTTCAAATCCAGTTACTGGCCAGACTCCTGGCTTGATGACTCAATCCAAAGTGGTCCAGACTGTGTCTAGCATTACTTAAGAGCTGAAGTGGTAACTGGCAACAGAGAGACTATAAAGGGTTAAGGGAGAAAGAGAATTCCAAACTCTTCTTGGAAATTATCTCCGTCTCCCTTGCGGCTCAGCTGGTAAAGAATCCACCTGCTATGCAGGAGAGCTGGGTTCAGTCTCTGGGTTAGGAAGATGNGAAGTGGTAACTGGCAACAGAGAGACTATAAAGGGTTAAGGGAGAAAGAGAATTCCAAACTCTTCTTGGAAATTATCTCCGTCTCCCTTGCGGCTCAGCTGGTAAAGAATCCACCTGCTATGCAGGAGAGCTGGGTTCAGTCTCTGGGTTAGGAAGATGCCCTGGAGAAGGGAAAGGCTACCCACTCCAGCATTCTGGCCTAGAGAATTCCATGGACTGTATAGTCCATGGGGTCGCAGAGAGTCAGACACGAATGAGCGACTTTCACTTCAAGAAAATCCAAAAGAGAAAATAAACTAAAGAAATGAAGTTTTGCTGACAGTGAAGATGTTTTCTCTAAAGGTGGTTTGCAGAATGATAGGGAGTCACCTCAAGGCTGGCTCAGCCCTGGCCCATTGAGAGGTGCTGCCCCTCCGTCATCACAGGGAGGAAGACGTAAAGAGCGCCAGATGGAGGTGCCAAATGACAGGAGGCAGTCAGGGCTCATGGACTGTCAAGGACTGTGTCATTTTCCAGCCTCCCAGAATCTTTTCAGTTCTTCCAACTCCATTTTCCTCATTTGTCTACTAGGAAATTCGTCGTCATTGTGCCTGCTTAATCGTGTCTGACTTTTTGTGACCCCATGGACTACAGCCTGCCAGACTCTTCTGCCCATGGGATTTTTCAGGCAAGAATACTGGAGTAGCTTGCCATTTCCTACTCCAGGGGATCTTTCCAACCCAGGGATCAAACCTGGGTCTCCTGCACTGGCAAGCAGATTCTTTATCACTAAGCCAACAGGGAAGCCCACTAGGAAATGAAGGTTCAGAAAGACCCAGGTCATGGGACTAGTTAGAATAAAATGAGGATTAGATCCCAAGGTTTCCAATCCTTGCCCAGTGCTTTTCCCCACAACATCAAGCTGCTTCTTGAAACAACAAACCATAATACTCTATTTAGCAACTTCCCCAGTAATCATTTGGTCCCTCACAAACTCTCATCTCCATCGTTCACTGATGCTTTCATGAAGGAAAGCCTTCTAATCATATCTGCATGTTCCCAGAAAGGAAAGGAAATTCCAGGGAACCCCTTACTTTTGCTGTGGATATAAGGCCACCAGTGTCCTGGTGCCTGTACATTAAGACAAGTGTGTTGACATTCTTCTTCCATGGAGGAATTATGACCTTTCTTAAGAGAAGCCAATACTTCCAGCTGACAATGCTGAGCCTTCTATTCACTGTGCAAACTGTTTAATTTGGGCAAGGGGAGAACAGATCCATTGTTACAATCCGGCACAATTACTGGGGTTAAAGTAAAATATGTCCTCAAAGAGGAGCAAAAACAATCAAAACATAGCACCATTTGTTGTCGTTCAGTCGCTCAGTCATGTCCAGCTCTTTGCAACCCCATGGGCTGCAGTATGCCAGGCTTCTCTCTCCTTCAATATCTCCCAGAGTTTGCTCAAACTCATGTCCATTGAATCAGTGATGCCATCCAATCATCTCATTTTCTGTTGCCGCCTTCTCATGACACCATATTTGAACTCATATCTGAAAGTCTCATTCAGGATACTAAAAGGGTCACGTCTCCCCTCATCCCCCTGGATTCCTTCCTATACTATGCCTTTATCCAACTTGAACCACTTAGTCCTTGTAGCCTGCTGACCTGGAACATCCCAGTAGTGTACTGGCAAATCTACCTAGTTCTGCTTTGGGGCTCCTCTGTACTGCCCACCAGATACAGAGTAATACTTACAGTTTTCCCTTCTCCTGCACTTCGTCCTCCAACACATCAGACTGTCTCATACCTCAGTGCCTTTGCACATGGTACTCATCTCCCAAAAATGCCCTGTCCCACAAGTCTCCCAGCTCCACCTGAGAGGTCTCGCAACTTCCTCGACAGCTGATCGCTGGCTCTGCGCTATGAGCCCTTGCTGGTCCTTGTTCACACTTCTACCGCTGTACTCAACACACTGTGACAGAAGTCATGGAGGACTTCTCTACCAAGCCGCTTACTCAAGGAGGATCGCGCTTGTGGTTCTTTTTAAATCTTTGTACATCTTATGCCTAGCAGTGAGGAGGTAGTGTCTAGAAAATAAAGTTAAGTTCCTAACTCTATAAGCTTCCTGAGGCCAGAGATAAGGGTACTTTTTTTTTTTTTTCATTCTCCCCCACAAAACAGCACAAATGTCAAAGGCATAAACAGCAACGGCATGCACACGGTAGCTTATTTCTCTACGAAATAGGACAGGCAATACCCAGAGCGGCTCTTAGGGAAATGCTCTCAACCTCACTGAACTAGAGGACTTAGCATCTGAACCTCCTCCTTGTGGACCGATCTGTTTCCCCTTCATTTATGCTAACTCATTTTACACTCAATCAAGTGTGCGCTAAGATCTAGGATTATCCTCTAGGGACAGGACAGTGACACAGAAATACTAAAAGCTCATCAACAGGCAAATGCCAGGAGAAACCTTCCAGAAAGTGTATTCTGCTCTCTTCTCCCGCAAACAATTTCACTGGAGTGGACAAAGTTCGGTTCATAAAGATGCATTCCCAAGGAGTGACAGGAACCTTGAAAATGATCATACTCAGCAAATGGGAGCCAAATAAGAAATGTCTGCCTCAAGTTTTTAGAAAAATTATAAGGCTAAAAGAAGAACATGTTTAAAGCTAGCCAAAGAAGAAGATAACAAAAGGACTCGGCAATCAGCAAAAAAAAAATAAAAAATAATTCAAATAAGTCTGCTTAAAGCAAGAGAGGGGAAAGAAAATACATATAGTGTTTGAACTTTAACCATCATAGAAGCCAAATACCTAATTCTAGATTTAAAATACTGTTCTTCAAGGGAGAAGGAGCCAGAGAATGGAAAATAATATTCAATTATTTACTAACTAATTCAATTCAAACTAAACTCTGGATGAATGGTACTGGTATCTCCAAGAATCCCTAACAGAAGAAGACAGTCTCAAAGCTGCCTTTGCACAGCAAGCTCAGTGCTCTTAAAGTGAGAGACACAGGAACAGCAATATTTTCCAAAGCCATTTTTACTCACAGTTTACTTGAGACTGAGGAAACAGTCACCGTCTCTTTCAAGCCTAAACAAAAGAACTTCAAAGTCACTAATGAATCTTGCCACCTCTTGGTACCACTGATACGGAACACAGGAGGCAAACTGCACTCGGGCCGTAAGGATATGGCTTTGGAGCAGATGTTACTGCAAGCTTTGGAGCAAGAGCCCACTGGTTCAGATCCCAGCTCTGCCTCTCCTAAGATGCGTGACCACGGGCAAGTCACTGAACATCAATGTCTTCAATAGTAAAATGGGTAATAAGCGCTGTTCCCAAGGTGGTGTGAGGCTTAATTCCCATCTGCCATATGAAAAATACTCCTAGTTATTTAAAGAGTCAAGGAAAAAATATCTTACTCTCGTAAGTATTTCAAGTATAATTTCCAGAAGCATAGACTTTTATTCAGGGCAATGACTTTTTCCACAATTCTATGTTATATAACAGGCAGGTTTGATCACTCCTGTCCTGGCAATTAGAAATCAGATGCACCAACTAACTAGCTGGTTGGCTCAAGGTCACCAAGCTCATATGCTGAAACAGGAAAAGAGCAGAGATCTCCCAACACCCAGCACAGTGCTCTTTAGAGGATCATGAATCTGTAGGGACTACAAACATCCAATTGTTGATGCGATTTTTTTTTCCTGAATATCAAAAGAAACATTCTTTATAAATCCAAGCACAAGGGCTCTATTATGAAGAGAGAGAAAACAAGCCACAAACTGGAGGAAGCTGGATACTCTATATTGCTCTGCTTATGTGGTGGCAGAAACACGAGATCCAGGTTGAAGCCACGACATTCGGCCCCCCAGCTGTGTGGCTCTCAGCAAGTGAGCTGACCTTTGAGTCTCTTCTTATTAGCCAAATGGGAATCACTTCTCTTCTGTCTAATGCCCAGAGTTCTGTATGATCCAAAAGGAGCACGTATTCAGTAGTCTTAAGAACCTAGAAAACAGCAGGTACTGATTTGGTTTTTTTCTTTATTTGTGCTTGTTTCTAACAAATTTCTGTATGATATGAAGAGAAAACAAATTTACAAAAAGCCAGCACAGATCTGCTCCTGAGGAGCTTTGGAAAATTCTAATAACGAGGTCACCTACACCAATTAAATGAGCATGTCTGGATGTGGTAGCTGAACATACGCTCAGTCGTGTCCGATTCTTTACAGTTCCACAGGCTGCAGCCCGCCAGGCTCTTCTGTCCATGAAATAGCTCTCCAAGAAAGAATACTGGAGTGAGTTGCAACTTCCCACTCCAGGGGATCTTTCTGACCCAGGGATCAAACCTGCATCTCTTGCACTTCTTATATTGGCAGGTGGGTTCTTCATCATTGTCACATGGGAAGCCTGAACATAGGTGGTTTTTTTCCAAGATCCTCCTATAATTGCAACGTGCACTAATGTCTGAGAAGCACTGGTCTATGCTAGTCCCCACTCAGTAATGTCTTGTTCTTTTCTCACCGTCTCTGTTAATACATGCTCCTTTATGAAACTTCCGGCAGTGCTAGCCAATATGGCAGCCACCAGCTCCATCCATGTGGCTATCTAGTTTTGAACTAATTAAAACTAAAATATAGTTTCTAGTTGCACTGCCACATTTCAAGAGTTTGAAAGCTGCACAGGGCTAATAGCTTACTGAGCTGTGCCAATAAAGAGCATTTTCATCATGGAAAGCTCTATTGGACAAGCACTGCCCTAGCCCGCACTTCTCTTAATTGTCCATTACAAATACACAGGCATTCATTTTTATAATTACTGGGCTTCCCTAGTGGCTCAGACAGTAAAAAAATCTGCCTGCAACGGAGGAGACCCAGGTTCGATCCCCAGATCGGGAAGATCTCCTGGAGAAGGGAATGGCTACCCACTTCAGAACCCTTACCTAGAGAATTCCAACATACATCTTCAGTTTTTTAAATACTGAACATGCATAAAGTCTTGTCTCAACATCTAAATCTGGGCTGTCCAATACAGTAGCCACTAGTCACATGGGGCTACTGGTGCTTGTAATGTGGTTAGAGGGACTGGTGAAGCGAATTTTTAACGTTACTTTTTAATTCAAATTTAAAACAGATGTTCACTTCAGTTACTGGGCAACTTTAGTATATGACTACTTTTCCAACTCTGATTTTGTAGTCTAAAGATCCAGTGTTGCCAATGAAAATTTAACATACGAATTGAAATGTGCTTTAAGAGTAAATCAAACAACAGATTTTGAAAAGTTAGTATTTTTTTTAAATGTAAAACTTTATTTGTAGTTTGTATACTGAGCACATGTTGAAATAATATTTTTATATTGGGGCTATTTATATTAATAAGCAATTGAAAGAACAAAAATCTGGACTTAACACCATTAAAATTAATTTCACCTGTGTCTTTTATCCTTTCTAGTAGCTACTGAGAAAGTTAAGGTTATGTGATTCACACAGTATTACTATATACAGTTCTCCTCTAAGTTATCAAGATTCTACATAAATACTGACTCAATTTATTTCAATACATAGCCAAAATACCTTGATCATTCCTAGCTTTGTTTACACAGGAGTGAATTTTAACTGTGAGCTGTGTGTTAAAAATGCAGATTTCCATCCAGAAGAAATAACGTATGCATGAACAACATAAGGTATGCAGGAACAACATTTCCTTCATTCTTTCGTTTTATTTCATCTGGAAGGACACTGCACACATAATTGCTACTTTAAAAAAAATAAATCAACATTTGAAAGCAAATAATTACATTAATTATCCATATTTTAATTTAGCTACTCCTCACCCCCCCGTTAGTCCCACATGGTTAGCAGCACTATCATCACCAGAAATCATCAGAACCAAGTAAGAGAACATGATCATCACACATGCAAGTAAGCCCACTGAAAAAAGAAGGAATTCTCACGACTTAATTTACGGAATAGTTTTAAAATTTAGACACCACATACAAAACTGGCTTAAATTGAATCAAAGATTGTTATTAAAGTACCTAACACAATTCATCTTATACTAAAGCTCTTCTTCTTCAAATCTTCAAATGAAAGCTAGTAATATAGTGTGTCTGTTTTGTTTGGTGATCAGCGAAGCAGAAGGAAATTTTGGTAATTTCCAATTCAAGTGTATCACTGCTGTGACAGCTTAGAGCTCACAGAAACATCTGTTATTTTTAATACTGCCTCCTCTGGTCCAGGTTAAATTCATTTAATTATTTATAATAGGAAGACTCCTATTATAAGAGGAACTCTAAATTAACTAGCTATTTAAAGCTCTCCTCTCAATAAAAATTGATGTCTTCCTTTTCGGCCACAAAGTTGATAGAAAATTAATGAAAAGTAGAACACTAAAATAAACAGAAAAATATTTCGGCTTCATAAGCTTGTTAATAGTTTCAGTTCCTGCTATAAGATCCCCCAAAATGAGAAAAGGCAAAAATCAATCTCATAAAATAAATCCACTCCTTCGGACTTAAACTCTCCAGGAGGTCTAGGAAATAATGTAAAACAACAAAGACTCTATTTCAATCTTAACAAAAGCAGAAATTAAAATCATGGCATATTCATGAAGGGTCTCATTCCAAAAATGCTTGGTTCAGTGGGAATTCAGATTTGGGGGTATTTGCATTCCGGTCATCTAGAAGAACTAGTGATGGAAAAGGGCACTAACAGCTCAGAAAGTTTCCTCTGCAAGTTCCCAAGAATTAGCCATCTTCTGTTTTTCAAATCTTTTCCACAACAGAATTTCTGCTTTTGATACATCACTTTAGGTCCCTGAAACACAGAAAAGTTAAATATAGTAAATCTAGAGGCTTGCCCACTTTGCCATCTTAATAGGTTATTTCCAAATCACTGTTGATCTTACCCACTTCCACCAGGGTGCACAGACTGGCTCTGTCCGTCACTGAACTTTCAAAAACGATGCTGCACCATTTGGTGCCCTGAACTCTGTTATGTACTTCTCACAAGATCCTCTTCCTCTTTAGATTCAAACTCTCCTGCAGAAAACCGAGATTCATACCCCACCTCGCCCTCCGCAAAAAAACATCATAATCTCCCCTACAAGGACAACCTGATGTTCATCACTATGGAAGGACAGGTCAGTCACCTCCGCTTTCAATGAGCTCCCGGCACAAGCTGTGTGTGATGCCTCTATCAGCATCACCCACAGGGTCTGTTAAAAGCCAAACTCCCGGGCTGCATCCAGGCCATTCAATCAGTCTCTCTGAGGGCGAGTCCCAGGACACTGCCTTTCTAACAAGCACCCTAGTCTAGATGAGAAGCACCCTATGCTAGATGGGAAGATAAACACACTCATATGAAAGTTAAATAATAGGGCTTCCCTGGTGGCTCAGCAGAAAAGAATCTGCCTGCCAATGTAGAAGATGAAGGTTCAATCCCTGGGTTGGGAAGGTCCCCTGGAGACGTATTCTTGCCTGGAAAACCCCATGGACAGAGGAGCCTGGCGGACTACAGTCCATTGGGTTGCAAAGAGTCAGACATGACTTAGTGACTAAACAAAAACAACTAGAGCCAGGGAGCCCTGTGCCAGAACTACTGGAGCCTGCACTCCACAATAAGAGGGGCCACTACAATGAGAAGCCTGTACCCCCCAATTACAGAATGGCCCCCACTTGCTGCAACTAGAGAAAAGCTTGTGCAGCAACCAAGACTCAGCACAGTCGAAATAAATTTTAAAATTAAGAAATAAATTATAAAGCCATTAAATAATAGTAATTATGAAGACGACCAATGTTGCAGGATTTTATAAGGATGGACAAAAATAAAAGAGGATGTCTTGGTCTGGCAGGGATACGGCAGGCAAAGGAATGTGTAGAAAGAACAGGGGACAGGTGGCCATGGTAAAGACACACATCCAACCAGAACACAGAGTTCTTGATCAAGACCAGGATGGGAAAGGGTGATGAAGGACCTCCTGTGCAGTGACCCAAGTGCCTGGCCAAGCAGTATTCCGAGCCAAGGAACGACCTAGCAAAGACGACAGTCGAGCAATTGCGGCAGTGATACAAAAACTTGAAGGAAAATGTATCTGGAGGCCCATTCACCCAGGTTAAGAACCATAGGCCCAGGAGAAGGAACCCAGTCCTCCTTTTCTGACAGACAAAGATGTCTACATTCTAATCCCCATGAACCTGTGACTATGTTACCTGATGAAAGGGACTTTGAAGTTCTGATTAAAGTTAAGGACCCTGACATGGGGAGGCTATCTCAGCTTATCTGCGTGGGCCCAATCTACAACATGAATGCCCAGAGTTAGAGATCCTTTCAAGACCAGGGCCGGAGAAATGACAGCATGAGAAGCACTCGTCCTGACGTTACTTGCTTTGTATATGGAGAAACGAGGCCAAGAACCAAGAAATGTGGCAACTGGAAGAGGCAAGGAGGCTAGCTCTCCCCTCCAGAGCCTCCATGAGGAACACCAGCATCTTGACTTCAGCCCAGGGACACCCATGTCCAACTTCTGGCCTCCATAAGTGTAAGATAATAAAGCTGTGTTGTTTTCGGGCAGTAAGTCTCTGGCAATTTGTTATAGCAGCAATAGAAAACTAGAGCATCTTTTGACTGCTTTTTTTCTTACCAAGACCTTTACTATATACCATCCTCTCAGACCTGTACTCACCCACCACAAAGAGCTATGGAGAGATCTCTTGATACAAACTCCCAACTGTGTGTAATTGTCACTACTTTCAGAGATTTAAAGTCATACGTGTGAGTAAGGGGGAGTTAGGAACCACTCTAGTTAGTGTACCACTAACATCAGCATTAAGACTTCTTCCTTGTATCACTTCTCCCGAAAACAGTGGGGAATCTTGGAGCAATCTACACCACTACAACTATGTTAATGTTTAAAAACACGTGTTAAATGGATAAAGAGGATATGTACCACATACACAGTGGAATAGTACTCTGCCATAAGAAGAATGAAGTAATGCCATCTGTAGCAATTTGGACAGACCCAGAAATTATCTTACTAAGTCAAGTCTGAGAAAGACAAATATCACATATATCATTTATATGTGGAATTTTTATTTTTAAAAAATGACACAAATGACCTTATTTACAAAACAGACTCAAGGACACAGAAAACAAACTAATGGTTACCTACCAAAGGGGAAAGCAGCGGGGAGGGATGAATTAGACCTCTGGCATTAAAAGATAAACAATGCTATATAAAAAAAAGATAAGCAATACAGATGAACTGTATTCAGTATCTTGTAATAATGTAATGAAAAAAATATATATAGGTGAATCACTCAGCTGTATACCTTAAACATATTATAAATCAACTATCTTTCAATTTAAAGGTAGATAAGCATGCATCTGTTCATGTTTGTCGCCGCATTTTATCATGAGCTCCATGAAGAACTGTGCTATATTCACCTTTATTTTGCTAGATCCTAGCACAGTGCCTTCAGAGAAGGCAATGGCACCCCAGTCCAGTACTCTTGCCTGGAAAATCCCATGGATGGGAGAACTTGGTGGGCTGCAGTCCATGGGATTGCTAAGAGTTGGACATGACTGAGCGACTTCACTTTCACTTTTTACTTTCATGCATTGGAGAAGGAAATGGCAACCCACTCCAGTGTTCTTGCCTGGAGAATCCCAGGGACGGAGGAGCCTGGTGGGCTGCCATCTAAGTCGCTTCAGTTGTGTCCGACTCTGTGAGACCCCATAGACACTCATTTATTAGACCTCTTCAAACCTCATTTACCAAATCCATGATTCTAAGAAATGAGGCTAATGAAGTCTTCCTCCTTCCATTCACAGGATAGTTGGAAAGAAAATTTAACATAGGAATTTACCAAAGAAACAGATCTACTGGGAGCTTAGAACAAACCTCCTGGCTTGACATGTTCATCTCAAAACATTCCTTTCCTGCATGTATCTGATCTGCCTTTGCATCCAAATGCATCAATCAATACTTATGATGCACCAAAATACACTGAACTCCCTGGACATTATCCAATGGGGAAACTATGCCATGAAATACACTGGTGGTCCCCATTCCAGCGATGTCCCAACCCTCCAAGGTTCAATCTTTTAGAGCACCAGCCTCAATTTGCAAACATAAACCTGCCCTCTGCCCTACACCAGCTGAAACTCTCCTCTGACACTTCCATTAATGTGCCTGTCCTCATTTTCTGCCTATAGATTTGTTAACACCATCCTTTCTTCTAAAGGACTTCATCTGATTTGATTCCATTTCCTTATTTGTTTTCTCTCCCTAAGGCCTTGCTCCTCTTGCCTTTAAAAGGGAGCAAATCCCCACTCCCACCCATTTCCAGTGCACTTTGTATCTGCTTGTTCTTTTCCTTTCTGTTCACCTTCTAGCGCAGTGTCGTCCTGTGCCCTTCCTCCCAGGCCTCCTTTCTGGCTGGTCATATAAAAGGAGGGTTACCTCCCCACTCCAGGGGTCCCCTCCAAGGGATCTGATCAGAAGAGAAAACCCTTGAGGTGGGCTTTGAATAATACCAGGCCTTCTGTACATAAAACCTTCTACTCCGGTATCTAGGGGGTATCTAGGTGGTGGTGTTTAGTCGCTAAGCCGTGTCTGACTCTTCTGCAACCCTGTGGACTGCAGCCCACCAGACTCTGTCCATGAGATTCTCCAGCCAAGAATACTGCAGTGGGTTGCCATTTCTTCAGGGTATCTTCCCGACCCAGGGATCGGGCCCATGTTTCTTGCCCTGCAGGTGTGTTCTTCACTGCTGAGCCACCAGGGGAGCCCCAAGTATCTAGGGGCTCTACATATCTAGTATCCCCACAAAAGCCTGGAGACCCTTCATCATCTCTCTGCTTCAAAGGGAAGAATCCGGATAGGGTTTCCTGGCCCTGCAGCAGCATGGGGCTCCTCCAGGCACACTGATTTTTACATCCAAGTACAAACAGCTACAGGTGGGGAGTGCTTCCCCCAGGGTCAGTCCTTTCTCTGGTTATTTCAATGGCATTAACAGCCACCTTAGGTCCCTTCCATGGGCACGCTGATTAAACTTCCAATCTTGCAGTGGCCCTTGAAGACAGGAAGCCTGAGCTTAATGAAAAGCTACTGGGATCTCCTTAATGCCCACATTCTTTTCACAGCACGCCAGCAGTGAGCAAATCGGAGTGGATAGCAGCAGCAGTAAGACAAAGCTGGTCATCTGACAAGATTCAGAAAGCATCCAAAGCCAGAAGGGAGCTTTTCCTGTGCCTTTTGCACTCTGTTACCTGTGATCCCACAGGATTTTAACAGTTCTTTTTCAAGTGAAACATGACACCCACACAGAAAGAGAGATTTCCACTTGATGTGTGAGGATTTTCACCTAGGTGCCTCCAAGTATTGGTGATAAGTCTACAGTCTTAAATTTAAGACAAGGCCAAAAAAAGATTAAGAAAATCCTGAAAGCAAGCCTTCATTATTGGTTGACTGCACATCATCCTCTCCCCAACTACAAAGAAAGAAAAAAAAAAAAGACTCTAATATTAACTTGTTCATTTCCTGCTGTATAATATCTGAGCCATTTGAACAAATCTTACGTATTTTCCATCGCATTGTCCTATTGTTCAAGTTTTTGAAAATATTTTCTTGGCCACAGGAGAACCCGTTTTGAACATGCATATTGTTTAATAAGGCTCTAAAGCCTTGTCTTTTTGTTACAAAGACTCTCCCTTTCGCTTTCTGTTCCTAAAGGTTCTACCCTCAAAGAGCCAGCATGCGAGGGACAGAAGAGAGTCCAGTCTAAACTCATCGATAACCCAAAAGGATCACACAGATCTTCACCTTCCACCCTCCTGACCCACCCAGCTAACCTTCAATGCAAGCTGCTAAACCAGAAGGGAAACCAGAAGCTGAATTTTAACTCCTTTTGTTTGTTTCCTCCTCTAACAAAGACGCTAATAAGCAGTAAAACAGCCAGAAGGCTGGGCCGCAGGGGAGGCAGAGAACAAAACAGGCCTCCTGCAATCCCCAAACTGGACTGTCCACTCCTCTCTGGGACCAAGGGCTGATGATTCTAGACACCCGCCCCTTCACGCCAAGTGTTAACATCCAGCAATTCACCTTTCAAGCCAGATGCAGAAAGCTCTTTTTAAAATATATACATAAGGGGTATTTCTTAGCAGACCACTCCTAATTAAGGAGTCTGTTCATAAACACACAGGGTCAGCCCCGCCCCGGAATCCAATCCTGACCTTTCATACTGCCGTGTTTTCTTTCTAATCCTGGCCCACACTGAGGCTAAACTCCAAGGTTTACCCTTGGACTGAGCAGCTGAGAACCCAGGCTTGTGGCTTCCACACCCACCCCCTCCACCGCCTAATTCAACCACTAATTGCAGCTCACCTGGCACAACACCCCTCCCATCTGGTCCTGACAAAGGCAGCCCTGGGCCAGAGGCAGGCCCTCCTCTGCAGTTAGGACAGTTGCTCAGTTACTGCCCCTACATCCTCAAACAGGACCCTCACCTGAGAGTGAGAGTGTGTGTTTGAGAGAGAGAGACAGGAGAGAGAAAAGATATTCTAAAGTGTCCATGTGGGAATGATCTNAGCTGAAACTCTCCTCTGACACTTCCATTAATGTGCCTGTCCTCATTTTCTGCCTATAGATTTGTTAACACCATCCTTTCTTCTAAAGGACTTCATCTGATTTGATTCCATTTCCTTATTTGTTTTCTCTCCCTAAGGCCTTGCTCCTCTTGCCTTTAAAAGGGAGCAAATCCCCACTCCCACCCATTTCCAGTGCACTTTGTATCTGCTTGTTCTTTTCCTTTCTGTTCACCTTCTAGCGCAGTGTCGTCCTGTGCCCTTCCTCCCAGGCCTCCTTTCTGGCTGGTCATATAAAAGGAGGGTTACCTCCCCACTCCAGGGGTCCCCTCCAAGGGATCTGATCAGAAGAGAAAACCCTTGAGGTGGGCTTTGAATAATACCAGGCCTTCTGTACATAAAACCTTCTACTCCGGTATCTAGGGGGTATCTAGGTGGTGGTGTTTAGTCGCTAAGCCGTGTCTGACTCTTCTGCAACCCTGTGGACTGCAGCCCACCAGACTCTGTCCATGAGATTCTCCAGCCAAGAATACTGCAGTGGGTTGCCATTTCTTCAGGGTATCTTCCCGACCCAGGGATCGGGCCCATGTTTCTTGCCCTGCAGGTGTGTTCTTCACTGCTGAGCCACCAGGGGAGCCCCAAGTATCTAGGGGCTCTACATATCTAGTATCCCCACAAAAGCCTGGAGACCCTTCATCATCTCTCTGCTTCAAAGGGAAGAATCCGGATAGGGTTTCCTGGCCCTGCAGCAGCATGGGGCTCCTCCAGGCACACTGATTTTTACATCCAAGTACAAACAGCTACAGGTGGGGAGTGCTTCCCCCAGGGTCAGTCCTTTCTCTGGTTATTTCAATGGCATTAACAGCCACCTTAGGTCCCTTCCATGGGCACGCTGATTAAACTTCCAATCTTGCAGTGGCCCTTGAAGACAGGAAGCCTGAGCTTAATGAAAAGCTACTGGGATCTCCTTAATGCCCACATTCTTTTCACAGCACGCCAGCAGTGAGCAAATCGGAGTGGATAGCAGCAGCAGTAAGACAAAGCTGGTCATCTGACAAGATTCAGAAAGCATCCAAAGCCAGAAGGGAGCTTTTCCTGTGCCTTTTGCACTCTGTTACCTGTGATCCCACAGGATTTTAACAGTTCTTTTTCAAGTGAAACATGACACCCACACAGAAAGAGAGATTTCCACTTGATGTGTGAGGATTTTCACCTAGGTGCCTCCAAGTATTGGTGATAAGTCTACAGTCTTAAATTTAAGACAAGGCCAAAAAAAGATTAAGAAAATCCTGAAAGCAAGCCTTCATTATTGGTTGACTGCACATCATCCTCTCCCCAACTACAAAGAAAGAAAAAAAAAAAAGACTCTAATATTAACTTGTTCATTTCCTGCTGTATAATATCTGAGCCATTTGAACAAATCTTACGTATTTTCCATCGCATTGTCCTATTGTTCAAGTTTTTGAAAATATTTTCTTGGCCACAGGAGAACCCGTTTTGAACATGCATATTGTTTAATAAGGCTCTAAAGCCTTGTCTTTTTGTTACAAAGACTCTCCCTTTCGCTTTCTGTTCCTAAAGGTTCTACCCTCAAAGAGCCAGCATGCGAGGGACAGAAGAGAGTCCAGTCTAAACTCATCGATAACCCAAAAGGATCACACAGATCTTCACCTTCCACCCTCCTGACCCACCCAGCTAACCTTCAATGCAAGCTGCTAAACCAGAAGGGAAACCAGAAGCTGAATTTTAACTCCTTTTGTTTGTTTCCTCCTCTAACAAAGACGCTAATAAGCAGTAAAACAGCCAGAAGGCTGGGCCGCAGGGGAGGCAGAGAACAAAACAGGCCTCCTGCAATCCCCAAACTGGACTGTCCACTCCTCTCTGGGACCAAGGGCTGATGATTCTAGACACCCGCCCCTTCACGCCAAGTGTTAACATCCAGCAATTCACCTTTCAAGCCAGATGCAGAAAGCTCTTTTTAAAATATATACATAAGGGGTATTTCTTAGCAGACCACTCCTAATTAAGGAGTCTGTTCATAAACACACAGGGTCAGCCCCGCCCCGGAATCCAATCCTGACCTTTCATACTGCCGTGTTTTCTTTCTAATCCTGGCCCACACTGAGGCTAAACTCCAAGGTTTACCCTTGGACTGAGCAGCTGAGAACCCAGGCTTGTGGCTTCCACACCCACCCCCTCCACCGCCTAATTCAACCACTAATTGCAGCTCACCTGGCACAACACCCCTCCCATCTGGTCCTGACAAAGGCAGCCCTGGGCCAGAGGCAGGCCCTCCTCTGCAGTTAGGACAGTTGCTCAGTTACTGCCCCTACATCCTCAAACAGGACCCTCACCTGAGAGTGAGAGTGTGTGTTTGAGAGAGAGAGACAGGAGAGAGAAAAGATATTCTAAAGTGTCCATGTGGGAATGATCTCAGCAGTCACATCTGTCCCATTACAAAAGTTCTTTTTAAAAGACCTTTTTTTTTTTTTTTTTTTGCACAAATTCCTACCAACCCACAAATGTCTTTGTAAAGATGTTTTTGCTCCATCAACCTACTGCGTAGTGGTTTCTGTCCACAAAAATAAAGCGGCAGCCCGGCCTCATCCGCCAATGGTGACCCCCGGAAGTAAAATGTGCATGTGAGAGGCAGACAGACAGACTGACCGTTCTGAAATGTGACCAAAGACAGGCGGGACATTAGGCACAGAGGCTGCCTTCTGTAGGCATTGCTGGTGGTTCAATGAACCCCGCTCCTGAGAAACTGATTTAAAAGATCAGTGATCTTCCTTCAGCATCTGTAAGCCCCTTAACCATCTCTTGAGATGTGGAGAGGAAAAAAGATCCTAACACCTGGAGTGACCAAAGCAGCACACTTCCCCACCGAGGAGGAACGAGTGAAGGCGACAGGGAAACCCTACTCTGGGCCAGGTGACCATGGGCACTATCCTGACGCAGGAAATCAATGGTCCAGAGACTTCAGATCAAGGCCAGGGAGCACACTTGGCCACAGTCCTTCTGGGTTTGGGGGCAATGGCTCTAAGCCTTGGTTTTCCCAACTTTGTGGCCCAGTCCCTCCTGCTCCAGTCCTCCTCTCTCTGCCCATGCCTGACATGCCCCATGCAGGCCTGGGCTCAAGAGTAATGTAGGGACACCTTAAGCCCCAAACTGAAAGTTCAGCCAGAAGTGTATACGGAAATGTCGGACGGCTGTGCTTCTCCCGACAAGTTCCCAAAGCCACCTCACTGTGTTAATGCATGGAGTGTTTGCGGACTCTGCAAGCCTGGGAGCTCAGGCTCCTGGCTCTACACTTACTCACTATAACATCTCGGATAAGAGAGTTCACCTGCATGCCCCAGTCTCTCACCTGTAAGATGGTGCTAACTAATAGCACGGACATCACTCAAGTACAACTCAAGTAAACTAATATGCATGAAAGTGTGAGTCACAATAAATACTCCATAAACATAAGCCCATGAACTGCAGAACAGCAAGTGATTGGAACATAAACATACATTTCATGTATTTTGGAACAATATAAAAGCTTTAAAAAACAGAATGATGAAAGTTCAAAGTTAGCACCTCCAGCAGAATATGAAGGAATGCATAGCATTTTCATAGTTACCTGATTCCATGGCTTGCAAGAAAGTTTTTTCTTAAAGTCCTGGAACATATTCAACAAAATCCTATTCCAAGTTCAAAAGGCAGAACAAAAGTGGAGCTACTCCAACTGAAGCTGTGAGGATAGGGGTGAGGGGACTGAAAACCTGGGACCCAGCGGCCCAGACACATCGGAGACGCATCTTTGAAAACCTTCACCACAGGCCAATGGACACGCAGAGCAGGGACTCGATCTCATGATCTCATCCCGTGCTGTGACATGACAACAGTCAATGGTTTTGAAGCGTGGAGCAAAGAGTAAGAGGGTGAAGACAGAGGCTGGCTCTGAGATTTCTGTAAGCACTCAGGCAGGAGACAGCGAGGTCAAGAAGCGGAGACTCAGGGCTGACTTATTCAGAAGTGGGGAGCTGAAGATGATTGCTTTCTGGCCTAACTCTATGAATGTGTATGTTATGGATATGCTAAGTCACTTCAGTCGTGTCCTACTCTGTGCAACCCCACAGATGGCAGCCCACCAGGCTCCATCGTCCCTGGGATTCTCCAGGCAAGAACACTGGAGTGGGTTGCCATTTCGTTCTCCAATGCATGAAAGTGAAAACTGAAAGTGAAGTCACTCAGTTGAGTCCGACTCTTAGTGACCCCATGGACTGCAGCCAACCAGGCTCCTTCCTCCATGGGATTTTCCAGGCAAGAGTACTGGAGTGGGGTGCCATTGCCTTCTCTGGTTATGGATGTGAAGGCTGACCAATTACTTTTTAACAGGAAAATTTTAGGGAAATGGCTTTGTAAAAATAATCAATCTAGCTAAAAGTAGAAAAGATTTGGGGTTTTCATCCTTAAATATAACACCAACCTGTATAAAGTCTCCAGTTATTATAATTATGATGTGTGGAGAGCGTATAATATCTTAAGGTTCTATCCAGTCAATTCTCACTGTCGAATACCACAGAAGTAAAAAAAATGTAAGTTGGTCGTGTCTTCACGACCTCATGAGTTTACTCAAAGGTAATCCTGTGTTCTTATTAAATCCTTCCTTTTATATTCTCTTATATCTTCTCTTTCCTATCAATGTAAAGCAAAAAAAATGTGATGTTAACTAGAAGTTCTGATTAATACAGTTTTATGTATTTGGGTTTGAAATGTAGATAGTCATCTGCAGTATATTTGTCTAATTGTTTTGCTAAGGCAAATATTAAAGTTAGTTTTTTACTCCCTGAGCATTTGGTTATCGAAAAGCCTCATGGGGAGTTTTTCAAGAATTAGATTATTTCCACATGGGTAACTGAGAAAGTGCTATAGCTACAGAGGCCTTAAAATTAGACGACAGCACACAGAAGTGGCTAGGGGTAGACTTGGAAGAAGGTATCACTCAGCTTTGAAATATGTTTGAGTGAGGGAAAGTTTACATCTGGGTGGTAATAATTCTTCAGACCACTGCAGGAAATCACAGGGATTTTATGTGGTGTATCAACTACATGCTTCAGCCAAATAGATGTGACACCTTATCAGAGAAGCTTCTTCTAAGATCAAGTTTCATTTTCAAAACCTTTGGATTTTTAAACAACTGTCTCTATCCTAAAAAGCCACAACTCTTATATAAATCTATTTGCACTAGGTGACCAGGCAATGAAAACAAGACCTAAGTAGGAACACTTAATCTGTGCAACCCCAAAGTTCTGCTCAAATGGTAAGAACCTCACTGGAAGGTTTTCCATCTGCTCTAGGCTAACAGCAGGCCATTTCAAACACCTGAAAGAGGCATTTACCATGAAAGCCTTGATTGGTTCTTCCCGACAGGGTTGGGAGCCCCATGGTTCTGCCATAAAAAGTACAGATTACTTGGAGGGGTATGGGGCGGGGGAGGGTCAAGAAAAGAACTAAGAAATCCTACACTTGTTAACTAATTTTGCAGAAACCTTTAAGATGGCAGGGAAATCCTGAAAAGGGATCTTATATCCCAGTGTCTATGAGTGGAGAAAAAAAAGAGAGAAGAAAGTAGGCCCAGACAGTCTGCTCCCTGCATATAGCCATGGATTAAGCTTAAAGGTTACACATCTAAGATGCCTTCCGCGATAAACACTTGGTCATCTGGGGGAAAGAAGCCAAAGAATGGAAGAAAAAGGGAAGTGTATCCATAAAGAGATGAAATCTAGTCCTTTCTAGTAACTAAGAGGCATGATGTATTCACAACGAGGGACACATTTGACAGCCCCCCTCTGGTGCCTTCAATGTTGAACCTGACTGAGTGACATCTGACCCAGTGACACTGAGGCTTCAAACATGCCTTTGTCAGGCACAGGTCTTTTGTTTTTCTCACCAAGCCAAAGTGCAAGGCTTAAAAGCACTAAACAATTCTGTATTTTGGAAACTCTTAAAGGGACAAGTGCATGAGACAGAGAAAAAATCGAGACACACACACTGAATCGGTTATCTGGGTGCAAGCTTATATAGATCTTACCAAAGCAGCACTCCCCAAGGATCTTTTTCAAACTTTTTTTTTTTTACATAGTGGTCACTGACCTACTTTTAAATCCATCACTGAGAAAAGTCCAAGACTTCAAGAGAATTGCAAAGGTGTTTGACAAATGCTTTGGTGAATGCATCCAGGCTTGGAGAGCATGCTCAAGTTATAATAGGTTTCCTTTTACATCGTAAAAAACCCCCAAAGAGAAAACCCCCAAGAACTGTACCCCACGTTTCACCTGTCCTTCCAAGATTAGTCAAAAAAGGAGAGATCCTGAGCAAACTTGCTGTTTTGACTGAGGGTCAGTCTAGGCTTGTCCTGACAATTCATTCCACGTCCCTGGAGAATTCTTATACGTTACTCTTGTTTGAACATTACTAAAACTTCACACGAGACAAAGATGCCACATCCTTTAAAATGCATACACACATACCAGGGCCAAGCAGGTATAAACACTTGCTTGACTAATGCTTTGCACATGCCCTTAGAAGCAGCTCCATAAAAGGATAATACAAACCAGTAGTAGTATCCAAAAACATAAAATCAAGCAATGAATACTTAAACACCAAGGACTACTGAAACAATCAAATACAGAACAGTCTTTTTGTTATTAAATTTTTTTTCCCCAAGCCCCAAAAGCTAGGTGCAAAAATCTCTGCTGCAAAATATTTATTTTAAGCAATTCCCTTAAAGATGCAACGAGGTTCAATGAATTCTACAGGTGTAGGAGACAGTCCAGAGATGCATTTGTAACCATTAGTATAAACTGCAATGTCTTATACTGACAAGGATTCCAGTGAAAAACTTTTCCTCTGAAAAATAAACCCAAGTAGCATCTGAAAGATTTCACAGACATTTTCAACTGAATGCCAGCAGTGTCAGGTACTTTAAGAGAATAACCAGCTGTTAGATGTGGTTATACTATCTGTGTGACTGGCAAATAAAGGTGGCATACATGTCATAAAAAACGAATCCTGAGTCACATGGTCCAAGCACAGAAGACAAAGAAGAGGGAAATCACTTGAAGGAAGGGGAGGAGAAGGGACAGGGCACTACTCACAGGCAGTAAACCAGGCAGTGGGGGATTTGGACTGAAATAGCGGGTGCAGGTGATGGAGTACAGAAATGGGGCAGAAATACATTAAAGGGACATTTCAAGTGGGGAACAACGGATGACAAATTGGCTATATCAAAGGGAAAGAGCAGGATTTCCCTGGTGATCCAATGGTTGGGATTCCATGCTGCCAATTCAGGGGGCAAAGGTTCGATCCTTGGTCCAGGAACTAGGATCCCACCTGTCTCGTGGTGCCACAAAAAAAAAAAAAAAAAAAAAAAAAAAACAAAGGAAAAGGGTAGGCCTAGGTTATATACTATAAATTGGCATGACACACGTGGCTGTTTAATAAACCACTTCTTGTAATTATCAAGAAAATTTTAAATACTCAACTCCTACTATCTAGTTAAAGAAAATCTAAAACCATTTCCTAAACCAAAAAATAAGTTGAATTTATTCATACAGCCTTTTGAAGATCAAGAAAAGTCTTTTTTTTTTTTTTTTTTTAAATAAAACACTCCTCTCTCCTCCTTCAGGTGAATATCATCACTCTCCTGGAAAAATGTAAACTCGGGCACCCAGGAAGGTTTAGCTGCCTACAGATGGTGGTGATATGATTTCCCACCATCGCCCCTTCTCCCACACTTCTTTTTAAAACTCTTCTATGTCCAAATTAAGGACAATTTTGACACATCAAAGTGAGCACCATTGTGCTGGGGATATGTATTTGTAAGAAGAGTTATCTTTAGCCATGTGCAGAAGAATTAGCAAGAGTATATTTCCCCCTCCTTAAATACCACACACACATACAAAGTACCTCACTTATTTGCAGCTTCTTCATGAATGACACTCTGTAATCCCCTATACAAAAAAAAAAAAAAAAATAGCTATTTTCTTCTATTACTTCAGAGCATCTTTTAAATCAAAATTTTATGCCAGTTAAATTCCCTAGAGTAAAACCAACAAACTACTTTCCATTTGCAGCTTCGACTATTCACCTGGCACTTGATTGTAGCTGTTGTTCAAAAGCGTCCAACTCTTTGGGACCCCATGGACTGCAGCACGTCAGGCTTCCCTGTCCTTCACGATTTTCCGGAGTTTGCTCAAACTCATGTCCATTGAGTTGATGATGCCATCCAACCATCTCATCCTCTGTAGACCCCTTCTCCCCATACCCTGAATCTTTCTTCATAAATCACTTTGTAAAAATGCTATATTTAGTTTCTCTAAGAGGATTTTTTCTTATTCTGTAAAATTTCAAACAATCACAAAAGTAGACTAATGTAATGCACCTCCTGTGGACCTTCTACAATCATCCATTTTTTTCAGTCTTGTTTCATCTACCCTCCCTTACCCAATACTCGAAAATGGAATTTCAGACAGCATGTCACTTCATCTGTAAACACTTCAGCTTGCATTGTGAGAAGGATTTTTTTTATAAGCAATCACCCACAAGAGAATGCTTAGTTATTATAGAAACTGTTTTTTTTTTAATGGAATTTCTGAGTACTGAAAAATGATTTTATCTTTTGCTTAAAAATAAAGGCTACTGATTAAAATTAGATTCTAGGGACAGTCCATTTGAGCCCAGTCCAGCCATCCAGAATGAATGCAGAAATGCAGAAATCATTCGCTACAGTATAAACTTGGTAAAAACAAAATTACTAATATTCTACTTATACCATACACGTGGTGAATTTCTTATAAGGTTAGAAAATGAATTAATAAAGCTGTAATGAAAAACAAAGTCTGTTCAGGGCTGGAACTTCCCCAGAAGGCCACTGTTTCAGCTACTGCGGCTGCTCAGAAAGTGTCATGAGTCAGCTTTAAAGATGAGCTGTGCCGATTTGGAAAAAAGGATCTAGTGTGGTGTTGAGGAGTGGGGTGAGGGAAGAGGTACTAGGCTACTTGTCCAGTAGCTGACCAAGGGCCCTGAGGGGCTGATGGCATTTCCATCTGTATTAATTAGTTGAAAACTGAATGCTGAACACAAGTCTACAGTGGTAGTTCTCCAAGTGAGATCTTCCCCAGACCAGCACCAGTACCTGAGAACCTGTCAGAAAAGCAACATGTCAACCCCTAAGCCAGACCCACTGAATCAAACTTTCAGGGCCGAGCAGCCTGTGCTTCAGTCCTCGTCAATGATTCTGCTATATACCAGAAATTGCAGAATTGCTGGCCTAACACCATCCACACGAGATAGTGACTAACCACACGTCACTATCTCACTTGAAATTTAAAGTGCTCACATGTGCTCCATCGCTTCAGTGATGTCTGACTCTGCAACACCATGGACAACCTCGCAGCCCGCCAGGCTCCTCTGTCTGTGAGATTTTCCCAGCAAGAGTACTGGGATGGGTTGCCATGCCCTTCTTCAGGGGATCTTCCCAACCCAGGGATCAAACTCACGTCTAAACTAAAAATAACTACAATTAAATAAAATTTCAGACTCAGTTAGCTGTGGCTACCATATCAGTCAAAACAGATTACAGAACATTTCTGCCATCCCAGGAAGTGCCTATGGGCAGCAATGGTCTAGAGCATTTAAAATGAACTTCAGTTTACCATCCACAGAATGCAATGCTTCTCTAATTCTGGGGCACCCAAAGGTGACATTCTGATTATTGCTGGGTCTCAAGAGCCTATAGCCTCCAGGTATCATATGATTGGATTCCACAGTGGGAAACATCAAGAGAATTGGGGTAAAGAGGAAAGCATGGTGACTGTCACCCAACTTGGCCACATAGGCCAGGTCTGGGCCCGTGGAAAATAGACATGGCTACAGGTAGCCGCGGAAGCTACTGCTTTCACCAGGCACTTTGTGAAACAGACTGGAGTAAGTAAAGCTCTTTGTTTCATTACAGAGATGAGACTGATGCACCAAGATCAAAGGGATCTGATTAAATTGGCTGCCAAAGCTCTGCAGACTGAGATGCACTGAGACTCCTGGGGGTTACCCCATCCCCCAGGAAGGCCCCCGAAGTCACAACAGAGGTAAGACACATCCCGCCGATGGCTCTGCCTGAGGAGAGCACGGCACGACTGTGAACCATGTGTGATATCCTCAGAGATAATCAGACAGTAAAGAATCTGCCTGCAGTGCAGGAGATCCAGGTTCAGTCCCTGGGTCAGGAAGATCCCCTGGAGGAGAACATGGCACNTCTCTAAGAGGATTTTTTCTTATTCTGTAAAATTTCAAACAATCACAAAAGTAGACTAATGTAATGCACCTCCTGTGGACCTTCTACAATCATCCATTTTTTTCAGTCTTGTTTCATCTACCCTCCCTTACCCAATACTCGAAAATGGAATTTCAGACAGCATGTCACTTCATCTGTAAACACTTCAGCTTGCATTGTGAGAAGGATTTTTTTTATAAGCAATCACCCACAAGAGAATGCTTAGTTATTATAGAAACTGTTTTTTTTTTAATGGAATTTCTGAGTACTGAAAAATGATTTTATCTTTTGCTTAAAAATAAAGGCTACTGATTAAAATTAGATTCTAGGGACAGTCCATTTGAGCCCAGTCCAGCCATCCAGAATGAATGCAGAAATGCAGAAATCATTCGCTACAGTATAAACTTGGTAAAAACAAAATTACTAATATTCTACTTATACCATACACGTGGTGAATTTCTTATAAGGTTAGAAAATGAATTAATAAAGCTGTAATGAAAAACAAAGTCTGTTCAGGGCTGGAACTTCCCCAGAAGGCCACTGTTTCAGCTACTGCGGCTGCTCAGAAAGTGTCATGAGTCAGCTTTAAAGATGAGCTGTGCCGATTTGGAAAAAAGGATCTAGTGTGGTGTTGAGGAGTGGGGTGAGGGAAGAGGTACTAGGCTACTTGTCCAGTAGCTGACCAAGGGCCCTGAGGGGCTGATGGCATTTCCATCTGTATTAATTAGTTGAAAACTGAATGCTGAACACAAGTCTACAGTGGTAGTTCTCCAAGTGAGATCTTCCCCAGACCAGCACCAGTACCTGAGAACCTGTCAGAAAAGCAACATGTCAACCCCTAAGCCAGACCCACTGAATCAAACTTTCAGGGCCGAGCAGCCTGTGCTTCAGTCCTCGTCAATGATTCTGCTATATACCAGAAATTGCAGAATTGCTGGCCTAACACCATCCACACGAGATAGTGACTAACCACACGTCACTATCTCACTTGAAATTTAAAGTGCTCACATGTGCTCCATCGCTTCAGTGATGTCTGACTCTGCAACACCATGGACAACCTCGCAGCCCGCCAGGCTCCTCTGTCTGTGAGATTTTCCCAGCAAGAGTACTGGGATGGGTTGCCATGCCCTTCTTCAGGGGATCTTCCCAACCCAGGGATCAAACTCACGTCTAAACTAAAAATAACTACAATTAAATAAAATTTCAGACTCAGTTAGCTGTGGCTACCATATCAGTCAAAACAGATTACAGAACATTTCTGCCATCCCAGGAAGTGCCTATGGGCAGCAATGGTCTAGAGCATTTAAAATGAACTTCAGTTTACCATCCACAGAATGCAATGCTTCTCTAATTCTGGGGCACCCAAAGGTGACATTCTGATTATTGCTGGGTCTCAAGAGCCTATAGCCTCCAGGTATCATATGATTGGATTCCACAGTGGGAAACATCAAGAGAATTGGGGTAAAGAGGAAAGCATGGTGACTGTCACCCAACTTGGCCACATAGGCCAGGTCTGGGCCCGTGGAAAATAGACATGGCTACAGGTAGCCGCGGAAGCTACTGCTTTCACCAGGCACTTTGTGAAACAGACTGGAGTAAGTAAAGCTCTTTGTTTCATTACAGAGATGAGACTGATGCACCAAGATCAAAGGGATCTGATTAAATTGGCTGCCAAAGCTCTGCAGACTGAGATGCACTGAGACTCCTGGGGGTTACCCCATCCCCCAGGAAGGCCCCCGAAGTCACAACAGAGGTAAGACACATCCCGCCGATGGCTCTGCCTGAGGAGAGCACGGCACGACTGTGAACCATGTGTGATATCCTCAGAGATAATCAGACAGTAAAGAATCTGCCTGCAGTGCAGGAGATCCAGGTTCAGTCCCTGGGTCAGGAAGATCCCCTGGAGGAGAACATGGCACCCCACTCCAGTAGTCTTGCCTGGAGAATCCCATGGACAGAGGAGCCTGGCGGGCTACAGTCCATGGGGTTGCAAAGAGTTGGATACAACTGAGCAACTAACACACACCAAGATAAGCCAGAGCAGTCAGAAGAGGACTGAGGGGCTGCCTCCCACCGAGGAGGGCCCAAGGCATTGGCTCATTTCTGTATGAGTGCTGATACCAGCTCGGGTGCACGCTCCCACAGGGCAGTGGGGCAGGGGACTGCCCGTGTGCTGAACACTCACCGCATTCTATCCTAGTTTAATGTCATCTTCAAACTGATCGCAAGGAAATGGCTGCAAAAACTCTGCTAATAAGATGCAGGGCCATTGATCTGCACTGAACTGAAAGTTAAAGGAGGCAAGTTGAGAAAGGGTCATCACATCTCTGTGCACCTCCCTCCCTCACCACCCACCATCTCAGTACCTCCCACCAGGATGAATGGGAAGCAGAGAACTCACTCACTCAATGGAGTCTAGTTTCGTAATGTGTTATGGCTCTGAGGAATAGCTTTAATAGTAATATTGGAAAACAGCCCAAAGATATCAATCTTTGGGCTTCCCTAATGGTACAGTGGATCAGAATCCACCTGCCAATGCAAGGGACATGGGTTCAATCCCTGGTCCAGGAAGAGTCCACATGCCAATCTGTCCACAGATTGACTCAAGCCTGTGTGCCTCAACTACTGAGCCTGTCTCGAGTCTGGGAGCCACAAGTACTGAGCCTCTGTGCCTCAACTATGAAGCCTGCGAGCACAGAACCTGTGCTCCACATAAGAAAAGCTACTGCAATGAGAAGCCTGCTTGCGGCAACTAGAGAAAAGCCCTCTCGCAGCAACAAAGACCCAGTAAAATCAAAAACAATACATTAAAAAAAGAAAGAAAGAAATCCTTAATGCTGGAAACTCAGGCCCTTGTGGGCTATAACAGAGAGACCCCACGTGGTCCAAGTATAAAGCTGGCCACTGTGGGACAGGCAGGCAGACCACCCCATGCTGTGGACCCATGCCGTGGTCTCCTTCCTTCCCATCCCATATCCTCATGGAACATTCCTCTATCAACATTTCCCATCCTTCTAAACCTCTGAGTCTTCCTATTACATCTAAACATGATCAAGCCTCTTCCATCACAATGAGGAAAAAAAAATCTTCCCCCAGACCTCATGTCACCCACTCTCCCCTCTGCTCTGCCTCCTCTCTCTTCCAGCCGACCTTCTAGAATACACTGTTTAAACAGTCTGTCTCTACCCTGATCCTCCCTAAAGCCAGTACTGTCTGGCTTCTTTCTCTTCCCAGCCACTGAAAAATCTAGGTCATGGTTAAAGCCACAGTGTCTAGCACAGAGCCTGGCCCCACACAGGCTCGGTCAACACTGAGTGCATGGGGAATTTCTGTGCTCTCAGATGATATGAACGCTCTCTCAGTGCTTACTTCCCTCATTCCCAGTAGCACCTCCCTCCTGAAACAGTGCACATCCGTTTTTTTTTTTTTTAATCCACCTCTCAAGCTGCTCCTAATCTTCCTCCTCCAGCTTTCCTTGATTCCTGTGACCCTCGTATCCATACATGACTATGTGAGAGTTGGACTATAAAGAAAGCGGAGTGCAGAAGAATTGATGATTTTGAACTGTGGTGTTGGAGCAGACTCTTGAGAGTCTCTTGGACTGCAAGAAGATCCAACCAGTCCATCCTAAAGGAGATCAGTCCTGGGTGTTCATTGGAAGGACTGATGTTCAGGCTGAAACTCCAGTACTTTGTCCACCTGATGCAAAGAGCTGCCTCATTTGAAAAGACCCTGATGCTGGGAAAGATTGAAGGCAGGAGGAGAAGGGGACGACAGAGGATAAGATGGCTGGATGACATCACCAACTTAATGGACATGAGTCTGGATAAACTCCGGAACTTGGTGATGGACAGGGAGGCCTGGCATGCTGTGGTTCATGGGGTCGCAGAGAGATGAACACGACTGAGCGACTGAACTGAACTGTGATCCTCAGGATTCTGTCCCTGGTTGTCTTTTCCTTACACATTTTTCTACCCATCTCATCTACTCCCAAGGGTCAGCTCCCAGTCCCACGCTGATAACTCCCAAAGCTGTTACCAGCAGCTTCTCTCATCTCTGAACTTAAGGCCAATGTCTCAACAAAATGACTTAGATGTCTCAAAGGCACATAATCTCATCACCATACTGCCCCTTGATCACTCACGAAAAAATCTGATCACTGTGTGCTTTCTAGTGAATAGCACCACCACCCACCTGGCTCCCCATGTAAGAAGCCAGGGCTTTTTCCTTGATTTCTCATCTCTGACCAATCACTATCTCTCTTAAGCATCTCCTGATAGACCTACATCTTCTCTTCATCACCACCTGACATAGTGATTCAGCTTCCAGAGTGTTCTTCCTGCCTCCGATCTTGCCCACCCACCCATCCAAACCCATTCATCTTCACTTCAGCTTCAGTGGCCCTTCTCAACGGGTAATTCTGCAAGTGGGGTCCTCAGATCAGCAGCAACACCTGAAAACTTGTTAAAATGCAAATTTTCAGGCTCCTCCCCAGACCTACTTAATCAGAAACTCTGGGGTTGGGGCCCAGTAACATGCTTTAACAAGCCCTTAAGGTAACTGTGGATAGCTCAGCAGGTAAAGCTGAGAAGGCAATGGCACCCTACTCCAGTACTCTTGCCTGGAAAATCCCATGGATGGAGGAGCCTGGTAAGCTGTAGTCCATGGGGTCATGAAGAGTTGGACATTTACTGCGCGACACACTTACTGAGCGACTTCACTTTCACTTTTCATTTTCATGCATTGGAGCAGGAAATGGCCACCCACTCCAGTGTTTTTGCCTGGAGAATCCCAGGGATGGCGGAGCCTGGTGGGCTGCCATCTGTGGGGTCGCACAGAGTCGGACACGACTGAAGCGACTTAGCAGCAGCAGCAGCTGATAAAGAATCATCCTACAATGCAGGGAGACCCTGGTTTGATTCCTTGGTTGGGAAGATCCCCTGGCGAAGGGATAGACTACCCACTGCAATATTCTTGGGCTTTCCTGGTGGCTCAGCTGGGAAAGAATCCGCCTGCAATGTGGGAGACATGGCTTAGATCTCTGGGTTGGGAAGATCCCTGGAGGAGGGCATGGCAACCCACTCCAGTATTCTTGCCTGGAGAATCCCAAGGACAGTGGAGCCTGGAGGGCTGTAGTCCATGGGGTCACAAGGAGTCGGACACGACTGAGTGACTAAGCACAGCACAAAACCAGGTAACTGTGATGCAGTGTAAGAACCACGGCTTTAAAATATCAATCTGCTCACTCCACTTTCCTGATTGAAAGCCTTCAGTGGCTTGTCACTGTCCCTACAACAAAGATCGAGTTCTTCAGTATCATTTATTGTAGAAGTCATTATCCCCAATATGAGAAATGATGGTTGAATAGGGACTAAACAGACAAAAAATGTCTATGGGTGAGACCATGAGGAAGGTATTACTGGCAAAAGCAATAGCATATGGAAAATGAAGAGAATTATGGCACACTGAGGAAACTGGTTCACACCTAGAATGATCCCTAGAATGATCAAGAAATGAGACCAAGAAGACAAGCTATCTAAACACATAGTGGAAAATAATACTTTCTTCCTTTCTCAGGTGTCAAAATACTACCTGTTCTTCATCCATTCATCCTGTCCCCCTTCACCAACCAAAAAACCTGCCACAACACAGAGTTACTATACAGAACTCCCTGGCCACTATTTCCTGCTTAAAACTCCTAAGTGGTAAGAATTTACACTCTCAACATTTGGCCCTATAAATTATACACACACTTCATTTGGCCTTCTGGGTTCTCACCGATTACTCTTTTCCCAGCACAGTGCTATATCTTCTTTAGCTCTGGTACCCCAAGTCCCTCATCTTTTGCTAAAACTGCTTCAAATCCCACCTCCTCCCAGGAAAAATCACTACAATCAGGCAAACTCTCATCACTCCACAGATCCTCAGTATTTAAAGGAGGTGTGTATGTGTGTCTGTGTAAGTATCACTTGCTGCACCATCAAACTCAAGACTATTTATAAGACACTTGTATCTATCTATTCAACGGTATGACTTCTCCAAGGGCAAAACTGCCTCTCTTCTCAGTTGCCTTGTTTTCAAAATAAGCAGGAAGAATAAAATGACAACTAAGGTCAATTCCAACTCTAAAATTTCATTACCTATAATCACATTTAGTGCTCTGCATATATTAAACAGTCCAGAGGACTTGCCTTCCCAATTATTTCTCTCTCTGAAAAAAGCAAGGTAAAGGCAGTTTTTCTTTGATTTCCACCTTTTCAGAGGTTTACA
Organism: Neotragus moschatus; assembly: GCA_006410615.1. Lineage (NCBI taxonomy): Eukaryota > Metazoa > Chordata > Mammalia > Artiodactyla > Bovidae > Neotragus > Neotragus moschatus. Next base: position 643,497 of record SJYA01000404.1, on the reverse strand, counting down.
TTTCAATCATCTTGTAGGCGGGTAAGATTTGGCCATATTTCATATTTAAGTAAACAAGAACTTAATAACCTTTCCATAATAGCGTTCTTATCACTCCCATAAAAGTAGTCTCCCATCTCTGGCAGGGAAAGACCAAAGAAACACTTCAAAGAGAAAGAATGAAAACTTGTCAGCATCTTCTACAGGCAGATTCTCCCCTAAGGACTCACAGCTTGAAAAAGAAAGTATTTTCCACACGGCTCTATCTGTAACAAATTATTCTTTTTTGTTTGTTTTTTAACCACAAGTTTTAGCCACTGCTGTGAACTACAGATATGTATCAAGGAGGACTTCTGAAACTGATGTCACAAGAATTGAATCCTATGTGAGAGTTGGACTGTGAAGAAGGCTGAGCACCGAAGAATTGATGCTTTTGAACTGTGGTGTTGGAGAAGACTCTTGAGAGTCCCTTGGACTGCAAGGAGATCCAAACAGTACATTCTGAAGATCAGTCCTGGGTGTTCTTTGGAAGGAATGATGCTAAAGCTGAAATTCCAGTACTTTGGCCACCTCATGCAAAGAGTTGACTCACTGGAAAAGATTGATGCTGGGAGGGATTGGGGGCAGGAGGAGAAGGGGACGACAGAGAATGAGATGGCTGGATGGCATCACTGATTCGATGGATGTGAGTCTGAGTGAACTCCAGGAGTAGGTGATAGACAGGGAGGCCTGACATGCTGCAATTCATGGGGTCGCAGAGTTGGACACAACTGAGCTACTGAACTGAATTGAACTGATGAAGACAGTTTCAACTTGACCTTCCAAAAAAACAGTGTTTATTCTAAGGCAAAAGGAAGAATTCCTGAGCCGAAACATAGTCAGTCATGCCATTTCCCTTGTCCTTATCAGTAGTGTGTTTGTCAAGAGGCAGAAGGACATGTCAGTTTTTATAGCCACACTAACAAGCAGAAGATTTTGGTTCTTTGCAAGCATAAAGTCACAGCATGTACATTTATTAAACTTTTCTCTTTTCCATGTCTTTCAACAAGCAAGCAACTCCATAGCTGAGTTTGGTACTAAATGCCATAGTAATGGCCCAATAAAGCCATCACTGGGCCTCCCTGGTGGCTTGGTGGTAAAGAATCCACCTGCTAATGAAGGAGACCTGGGTTCAATCCCTGGGTCGGGAAGATCCCCTGAAGGAGGAGATGGCAATCCATTCCAGTATTCTTACCTGGGAAATCTCATAGACAGGGGAGCCTGGCAGGCTACAGTCCATGCGGTTGCAGAAAGAGCTGGACGCAACTTAGCAAGTTAACAACAACAAAGTCCTAACTCTTTCATGTGGGAAAGCAGGCTGACCCAAGGTTCTTGTAAGCCCACTCCTCACTTTGTGGCACTTCCTCAGATATTCTCAGCAGAGGATCCACTGAGCAGTACTGCACTGCAACGTCCTTATCTGCCTGCTACTAGTGCTTAAGATGTGATCAAAATTCACTTATGGTAAAACCAATCTACCCAGTTCAGTTCACAGCCGGACAGGACTAAGCGACTGAACTGATCTTGCAGATTGTCCTTTAGCATTAAAGGAGTAACTATATCATTCACTTGCTGCAATGCTGCTGCTGCTGCTAAATCACTTCAGTCGTGTCCGACTCTGTGTGACCCCACAGACGGCAATCCACCAGGCTCCCCCGTCCCTGTGACTCTCCAGGCAAGAATACTGGAGTGGGTTGCCATTTCCTTCTCCAATGCATGAAAGTGAAAAGTGAAAGTGAAGTCGCTCAATCGTGTCCAACTCTTCATGACCCAATGGACTGCAGCCCACCAGGCTCCTCGGTCCATGGGATTTTCCAGGCAAGAGTGCTGGAGTGGGGTGCCATTGCCTTCTCTGACTTGTTGCAATACCTGGCACATAATAGGGACTTGTTCCTTTCTTCAGTGTCTTTAGGGTCAAAGACATCAGGACACTGACTTCTAAGAAGGTTACCGTACTGATCCTAGCTGGAGAAAGAATATAACTTGTAATGTGCAAGATACAGGAAACTGGCATGACTGAAGTGACTTAGCAGTGGCAGCGGCATTCCCAATTTACAGATGAAGGTTCCCACAGAGAGACTATGGAGTACAAAGGTCACTTTCATACCTAGAACGATACACCTTTTAGTAAAAATGCATGTTTTAAAAGCTGTTTTATTTAATTTCAATACCCATTATGTAAAATAAAATAAAATTTGGGTTAGACTGAAAAACAAAGCACACCCCAAAAGATTTTTCTTCTCTTAAGGAAAATAAATCTTGACCCTGACATAACTTGCATTCAGTTCCTGATGTGAGAGTTCAGGATTTTTTTTTTCTTGGAGTAGTTTGTGAGATTTTTCAATCCTCAAATTAGCAATTTTTAAATAGACACTTAGACAATTTTAATAGACACAATTTTTAAACAACATTCCTAGTTTCTTTCTAATTATATTTCATCTTTGTCAATTTCCACATCTTACATGGTCATTTCTTTTTCTGCGCTAAGGAACTTTTTTCTTCTAAATGCCAAATCTCCTAAAATGATACGGATATTAATCCTAGAACACTTAAATTAGCTATGGCAACTCACACAAAGAATTAAACTGAATTCAATCTATTTGATAGACCAGTTAAGAATTTGTTTTTAATTTTACTTTCTTTTCAATAACTGAATAAATTATAAACTGGTTATGCTTTCAATCCCAAATCAGTCAGTCAGTAGTGTTTGACTCTGCAACACCACAGACTGCAGCACACCAGGCTTTCCTGTGTATCACCAACCCTCAAAGCTTGCACCAACTTATGTCCATTGAGTTGGTGATGCCATCCAACCATCTCACCCTCTGTCATCCCCCTCGCCTCCCACCTTCAATCTTTCCTAGCATTAGGGTCTTTTCAAACAAGTCAGTTCTCCGCATCAGGTGGCCAAATTGTTGGAGTTTCAGCTTCAGCATCAGTCTTTCCAATGAATATTCAGGACTGATTTTTTTTTTTTTTTTTAGGAATGACTGATTGGAGCCTCCTGCAGTCCAAGAGACTCTCAAGAGCCTTCTCCAACACCACAGTTCAAAACCATCAATTCTTTGGTGCTCAGCTTTCTTTATAGTCCAACTCTCACATCCGTAACATGACTACTAGAAAAATCACAGCTTTGACTAGACGGACTTTTGTTGGCTAAGTAATGTCTCTGTTTTATAATATGTGTCTAGGTTGGTCATAGCTTTTCTTCAAGAAGCAAGCATCTTTTAATTTCATGGCTGCAGCCACCATCTGCAGTGATATTGGAGCCCAGAAAAATAAAGTATCTCACTGTTTCCATCATTTCCCCATCTATTTGCCATGAAGTGATGGGACCGGATGCCATGATATTAGTTTTCTGAATGCTGAGCTTTAAGCCAACTTTTTCACTCTCTTTCACTTTCATCAAGAGGCTCTTTAGTTCGCTTTCTACCATCAGGGTGGTGTCATCTGCATATCTGAGGTTATTGAGATTTCTTCTGGCAAAATCTTCATTCCAAGCTTGTGCTTCATCCAGCCCAGCATTTCTCATGATGTACTCTGCATATAAGTTAAATAAGCAGGGTGACAATATACAGCCTTGACGTACTCCTTTTCCTATTTGAAACCAGTCTGTTGTTCCATGTCTAATTCTAACTGTTGCTTCTTGACCTGCATACAGATTTCTCAGGAGGCAGGTCAGGTGGTCTGGTATTCCCATCTCTTGAGGAATTTTCCACAGTTTGTTGTGATCCTCAGTCAAAAGCTTTGGCGTAGTCAATTAAGCAGAAATAGATGTTTTTTTGGAACTCTCTTGCTTTTTCAATGATCTAACAGATGTTGGCAATTTAATCTCTGGTTCCTCTGCCTTTTCTAAACCCCAAATAAACCTTCTTTATTACTGATTTCCCAATCTCAAGTACTAGAAACTTATATGTAGGAAACTGATGATTATGACATTCCTATAAAGTAAATAAATTTTCAGTTTATGGAGTATCAAATAATAGCAGATTCTCCATATAGCCCCATAAATTTATACATGCAAAATAACATTAGCACCCTGAGATCACGACTGCAAACACTGAGCCTTTTACTTGGACAATACGCTGCTAAAGCAGGGAGCCTTCCTGTCCATCCTGTGTCCAGAAGCAAAGATGGCATTTCCTGCCACTAAAATGGAAGCCACAGTCCAGCAGCACCCAGGAGAAATAAGACATGCATATCAACCTTCACCAACCTACACAGTATGCGTCTCTCTCCCAAACAATCTAAAGATCTGCAAACACTGGCGCTGCATCTCTGTCTAAAGCCTACTTTCTCTCCCTTCCTCCAAAGACTTGATCTCTCCCCTACCCTCTCCTCCAAGCCTGCATCACCCACTTAAGCCAACTGTATGGCTCCTGCACCCCTGAGTCTGTCCCTTCTGCTTCTAGATACAAGAGGAAGCTGGCCAACTACTTCTGATTTCTCAATGACTGTGTCCAGAAGGAAGATGAGTCAACATCATGACACCATTTTCTATTTATTCTATTGAAACCCAATGCTGAACAGGCGGTCTCACTCTCCCTAACGTCTGTGTGGTCTCATGTGAACACATTTCCCATTTTCTAGCCAAACTTCCCTTTTAATGTGTCAAATGCTAGCATTTGGGCATCCTGCCTTCTCATTTTGGCACTGAGAGAAGACAAACTTCAAGGGCAAATTTCACTGAAAACACCTCCCAACATGTCCATGTAATTCTCTTTCATTTGTTATGGCCAGATTGAAGGAGAACATCTCTCTTGTTTCAAGTATACATTTCATAAAGACTCTGGATTTTTCCTCCCCATATATTTTAGCGTCTTTTAGAACACGTATGAGAGGTTCAGAACTGAGTACATGGTCTCAAATTGCCCTGTTTCAATAGACACACCCAAGAAACAGCCAAAAGATAATGATATTTAAGGACCACTGTATGATTCTCATAGATGTGATAAAGAATGGACAAAGGGGACTACTGGATCACTTTTTGTTTCAGTTGCTTGAATCTGGGATTTTTACTAATGGACCCTGATGTCTTCACTGTTCTCATTGCCACTAGAATTACAAAGAATTTCAGCCAAACCAACAGACTATAAAAAAGCATAATAAAGATTTATCTGTTTTCAAAAAAGCAATATTAAGTCAATCCAGTGACCTGCTGCAAATTAGGGAAGGTTTCATGAAGTTGGTGTTATTTTTGCTGGGCCAGAGCATCTTTTTCACCACAAAGAGGGCTCATTCACTGTCATCATTCCACTGCTTGGCAGCTAGAGTCTGTTTCCTCTTGCCAGTGTACTCTCATTCTCTTTCATTTGATCTTTACAAAGATCTATGCAAACAGGCTTGGCAGGTAGTAAAATGTACCCCAAGACGTTTACAATTGGATCCCATCTGAGATACATAGTGGCATATCTAATGCTTAGTCCCGCAATATCCAAATACTAGATTCTTGGAATCTAGTCCAGTCTAGATTCTTGGAATGTATAAATGTGGCCACAGGGGATGACCTGTCCCCCGGGATGCTTACTTCCTCTTCATACTGTCAACTTGTCACTGGGAAATAGGTTTCTAACCATGGCACTATTTCCTAGGCTCTTTGCATCTCCTATTTCTCAGCACCAGAGACAACTAGGGGAAGTGATACACATCACTTCTCAGCTAAGCTGGCAAAGAAGTGGAGTCCCTTCACCCTCTCATTCCCATTGGCTAGCTAAACTCTGAAGAGTCCAAAGCTGAAAGGACAGCAAGGTAGCAAAAGAAAGAAGTCTGGCAGCCCACTCACCTAACAAAAGTATCTATACTAAACTGTAACTTGAACAGATGAACGATAAGCCAGCGAAATTCTGAGACAGGGTACAGCAGGTGGCGTTCAGTTCCTAACTTACACTAGGTTTGTAACGGGGTCAGGAAGCAGGGAAAGATAGGAATTTATCACGTATGGGACTGCAGTACTGCATGGCGCTTTCTGCTGGAGAAAAAAATCTTCATTGAAAAAGATGAGATGGGGTAAGAAAAAAACAAAACAGGTCTTCTGGTGGTAGGGACACTTTTCGTACACACTGGAATACTGCAAGAGTGGAGGGAAGGGAATGTGGAGGGAGCAATCTAGTTTGTCTCTTAATCCCAAACTCCTAATTTATTCTTCCCTCAACCCTTTCCCCTTCAGTAACCATAAGTCTGCTTTCTATGTCTGTGAATCTGTTTCATAAATTCATTAGTGTCATATTTTACTTATATATCCCACATACAAGTACAATCATGTGATATTTGTCTTTTTCTGAGTAAAGAAATCAAACCCATACAATTCCAGTGCCTCCAGAGACATGCAATGTAAGAACACCTTCTAGGCAGCATCTGTGATCTATCTTGGAGACTGACAAATGCTCCAAACCTCCTTGGCCACAACCGCACAGCCTAGATAGTAAGTGCCAGAGCCCACTCAGCACTCCCGAGCATGTGCCTGTGAACTTTGATGGGAAAAACAAGCACGTGAGTGTGCTGCTCGGAGGGACCGGCCCAGGGATTAGTATCACATTCATGCTAATCCTGCAGCTGGCCTAACCAAAGAATTCCTACCCAAATCCAGGCCCCAGAGCTCTGAATAGTCAGCTTATGCTTTCCCAAAGTGGCATGAATAATTAAAGGAGCTAAGCCTACCTGCCTAACTACAGCCAGTAACAAACCCATCAGGCACCTAAAGCCAACTGCCAGCCCACTAGGGCAAGCAGGACTCAGGCTGGTTCATAAACCCACTGCAGTGTTCTGCAGGAGCCCCTCAGCTATACAGGAAGATCCCATCATCACGAAGGTACCAGCTCATCACTGCACACAAACTAGAATCAAAGACCAGCAGGGGTCCAGATACATCGAAGCCGGGGAAGCACTTGGCTTTCTGCATATTGCGTAAGATGCATGAGATCAAATGTCTAATTCTTATACCTAGTTTGATTCAAAGAGATTAAACTCTCAAACTCAGATTCAGCTGCAACTAGAAATAAGAACCCCAAACATGCAGTTTTCAAAGTGCCACCAGATCATACACAACCCTAACGCCTCCATCCACCTACAGCCCCTGGCATCCGTACATTCTAAAAGGGCTGATCTAACATGGAAACTCACTGTGCATACTTTCCTGCTATTCAACCCGGTCTGCACAAAATTTACATACCTCACCCCTTCCCTCCCGTGCTGCTCCAGGTCGAAGCAGAATTTTGTTAATGGCTACTATGCTAATTACTAGACAACTTCCAACAGTCGGAAGATTCCTTCTAAAAAAGTCAATGGAATAATCATAGTTAAGTTTCTCACTGCTCAGTTTTGCCATCACCAGCCAACTTTCCCCTCATAAACGTCCTTCTGTTTCTACTCAAAATGGGCTTTCTCCTTACATGGCATTAATAGTACCAGTTTCCTCTAGTAATAATTCATTGTTTGGCCTTGCATTTGAGATTTTTCAAAGCTGGGGAAAGCAGAGCAGGACACAAATTTTCTCCAGACTACATCAGACTAATTTTCTCCCACTGCCATCTACAGAGCTTTCTTTAGAAGGGTGGGGCCGACAGTGGGGAGGGACCAGAATACAGTGGTCAGGAAGGAAAACGCTCACCCTGCTTTCTCCACCACCCTCGGAACACAGGCTCCATCAGCCAGGCACAGCCAGCGACGTGGTGACACGTTTTCCTCAAGGACTCCTAGGCATCCTCAACAACCCCACTTACTTTTTCGAACTTTTCCTATCATCTCACAATGAAACATCATACTCAGAAGCAATTTAGCTTTATGGTCAGACCAACCTTCATACCCTGTTGTTGCTATTTAGCGTCTAAGTCGTGTCTGATTCTTTTGCAACCCTGCGGACTACAGCCCACCATGCTCTTCTGTCCATGGGATTCTACAGGAAAGAATACTGGTTGACATTTCCTTCTCCAGGGGATCTTCCTGACCCAGGGATCGAACCTGGCACCTTCTGCTTGGCAGGTGAATTCTTTACTAGTGAGCCACCTGGGAAACCTAACACTGATAGCCTTTCCACACTTCATTAATAGTCAACAGGGACATAAGACAAGACTTCCCATTGACAGTCAACCCTGCGGCCTGGTGGCAGGAAGGGAAGAGGTGGGTCAGGTTTATTTTCTCTCCTCCGGGATGAACACATCAATTTCCTTCACTCACCTTTAGGTTTGTCTATGGACATATGTAACCTATATGATTTCTCCCCGTAAAATGAGTTCTCACCAACAAGGGCAAGCCACTAATTTAAGACAACCCACATTCTCCCTTGGCTGGATTACAATAGTTAAAAAGTGCCTAAGGCAATGGATTACACAATGGATGATAAAGGAGCTAATAAAATTATTCACGTGATTCTTTTTCTGATTCTCTGCTTGGTAGCACACAAGGTTCCTTCTTCCCTTGGTTCGTCCTGAGCCTCCTGTTCTTAAATGCAGAGATTTAAAAATGAGCTCTTAGGAGGAACCATGAACCACTTACTGAGCACCCATTACATCTGATCAGTTCTGGGCTGCTACTACCTAAGGCCTCATTCAATGCTAACAGCTCTATGAGGTAAGGTCTGCTAGCACACAGCAGAGGCAGAACCCAAACCCAAGTCTGCCTGACTCCAAGACAATGCCTTGTCTCCTGGGCAGCCTCAAAGCTTCTTTCAAAGCCAGCCCTCAGCAGAAGCATACTGAAGCTTCTATATTCTCTCACACTGCAGGACTCAGGAAATACCATAGAATGTTCTCCAGTTTCAACGCATCTTTAAATTTGTTGACAGTCGCAGGAAAGCCTACGCTACATAAACCTGAGAAAGAACAGCCAAAGAACTCAATTTATTTATGACAACAAAACACCTACTGGCGATGGCCTGGAAGTTTACTCTCAGAAGAGATCTGCCTTTCTCCAGGCTAAAGGTCATACAAGGTACAAATTTAGAGCTTTGGACAGCCATCTGCTGATGCATCTGGAAAACAAAGGGAGGAGACAGGAAAAGAACAGAAGGCAGCCAAGTCCCTTCAGATGTCCCACTGGCTCTGTGTGTGTGTTTCCTGGTGAATCTTTAGAACAATACTATCAATTAAGATAGATGTGTCAAACCTTAAGAAAACTGGCATGATTCTCATGATGCTTCTGCTCCACTTCGAATTATTGCAAAATCAGAAGATGAATCACGATGTCAAGCTTTCACATGCTCATTCAACAGAGGCAATACCAGAATGAAAGTAAAGTGGCCATAAAAACTCTTTGCAGACTCTCTAAAGAATGGAACCACTGATCCCTATTTATGAGAAGAAAACATATATTCAGCATATGAGGTCCCCACTTCCTTTTACATAGGTATTAGCCAAGTACAGATAACAAATGATAGCACAAAGCCCATTTCATATAACTTCACACACGTACAGACGGGGAGGGGGAAACTTTTCAAAAATATTCAAAATACTTCTCAGATTTAATCTTTAAAACAGGCACAGGCACATGGCATATTAATACCTCTTATTTTGTCCTGTACTTCAAGTTTTACAAACTGGTTAAAAATCATAATAATACAAAGTATGCTACTCAACCTAAAAAGAATATATCTGACGTTTAAATGGCTAATTCAAAATCACAGTAGTTTCAAAAACAGGTTACTCATTTACTGTAGCAGCTAGAAGAGAGAATGTTTCATTTCCACCAAAAAGAAAAAAAGAAAATGAATCTTTCTCCCTTTGCTGAAAAGCAGAGCCTCTTGGATTAACTGAGCACAGGCAGCAAGCTGGTAGACAAGACACCTTTTAAATTTTAGGTTACTGAAACACTGATAAGTAATCCTAGATTAACTCAATTTCTCTTAAGTCTAATTTTCAGTCTTCACATCATTATCTCAACTGAACTTTATAATGAACCTATGAGGGTGTGGATTAATTTCCTACAGTTTTGGATGAAACAAGACAAAACTAACTTTCAAGGAAGATGATTTAAACCAGCAGTTCCTAAAGGTGATCTCTTTTCCTTGGTGCAATAAAGTAAATAATAATTGACCTTAAAAAAAAAAAATCATTTTCCAAATCTGCAGAAACCAAGAAAAAAAAAAAATCAGCTTTCAGCCCTCAAAATCACTTTGCCTTTGTAAAGCAAAACACAAAATCCAATCATTCAAAAGAGATGCAAAGCAAGGTCCATTTTTAACCATCAATGAGCAAATAAGAACCAGAGTTTTGTAAATGTGAGGATTTGCTGAAATAAATCCTGAATCAAACTTTTAAAGAAAGATGAGGGATTAATGGAGCTGAAAGCAGGTATATGAACATTAACTTGCCCCACAATGTTCACATCTTCAACTGGCCCCCTCCGCCTGGGCTCCTCTATGCCATCACGCTGCTGCTGCTGCTGGTAAGTCACTTCAGTCGTGTCCGACTCTGTGCGACCCCATTGATGGCAGCCCACCAGGCTCCCCCGTCCCTGGGATTCTCCAGGCAAGAACACTGGAGTGGGTTGCCATTTCCTTCTCCAGGGCATGAAAGGGAAAAGTGAAAGTGAAGTCGCTCAGTCGTGTCCGACACTTAGCAACCCAATGGACTGCAGCCCACCAGGCTCCTCTGTCTTTGGGATTCTCCAGGCAAGAGTACTAGAGTGGGGTGCCATTGGGGCCATAGGAAATGATATTCCACTTTCATTTCAACTAAATGATGTGAGTAAAACACATGCAGCACAAAGTTGGTTTAGCCAAAACAGAACTTTGATAAACAGAAGTAAAGGGGTGAGCACACATTTAAATGCATGCTGGCGAAGGGGTGCCTTCTGCCAAGGAACAGACCAAGAATCACATAGCCCCAAGCTCCAAAGAGGGCTAATATGAGAACATTTCCTACACTCAGGCAGATGACAATCTCTCCATCTCCACATGGAAGATGAACATCCCTGCGCTTGCCAGTGAGAGGATACTTAGTCACTGTTTGATAAAACCAGTTGTATAAAAATTCTCAAGTTATTAGCTGTTCAGAGTGCATATCTGCCGCCACATACTGCTTTTTGAAGATTCAAGACAGACACACAGACGTGATACATGCACGGAACTGCTGAGCTGAATGAAAAAGATGGAGCTCATTTAGTCTAGTCCCTTCATTTCAGAAGGTGGAAGAAGACTACAGAGAGGAAAAATAGACATTTCAACCTGAACATAACATTCATGGCCCTGGGGAGCAAGCTCCAGTCCTGGATTCCTATCCTACAGTGTTAGTTCAAAGACAAATCTTAAAGAATCAATTTCCTAAATACTTAGGAGTTAAAAATGAAAAAGAATTTAACCAAAACTGAAGACAGGTTGAAAACAGATGCTGCAAAAAAAAAAAAAAAAAAGCCTTAGAAGGGAAAGAAATAAGAGAAGTGGCTCACCTAAGGGAACTAAGAGTAAATACCAAGCACATTGATTTGGCCATGGTTCTTCACTGCAGATCTGGAAAAGCCGGCAAATTCAAATACTAAGCTTTTATCCTTTTCTTCAGGAGGAGGAAACTGCAACCCACTCCAGTATCCTTGCCTGGAGAATCCCATGAACAGAGGATCCTGGCAGGCTACAGTCCATGGGGTCGTAAGATTCAGACATGACTTAGAGACTAAACCACCACCACCATCCTTTTCTTCCCTTTAAATTTCAATAGTCTCTATCTCTGAAAGGGTGTAGAAAAGAAAATAACGTTCTGCCTCTGGTGATTAATTTACCAATTTATCCTTCAGTTTTCACAGTCAGCTCCTTAACCAGATTCTAGAAAGGGAGATGGAATTTAAATGCAAAAGGCGGCAGGGGTGTTAGCCAGAAGGGGACAACTTCATGTGATCACAACTGGACAGACACTGCACACTGCCTGAGACTTTAAGCATTTTCATACAACAGGGTTAGGTAAGTTGACAGATCAGAAAAACAGCATCAGACCTTAAGATGCGACATACTATAATAACCAGGAATATTTTCTACCCCACAACTTGACCTCCATCCAGAGTCACAATGATTAAAGACCAACAGCCATGTTACAAAATTATAAAATGCGATTTAGTTAAAACACAGGCTTTCTACAAAATTTGTTAAATATTTACTTACTTTTTATTTGGCTGCATCAGGTCTCAGTTGCAGCATGTGGTATCTTTTTTTTTTTTTTTTTTTAATTGCAGCAGGTAAGATCTAGTTCCCTGATCAGGGATCTAACCTGGACCCTCTGTATTGGGAACATGGAGTATCTTAGCCACTGGACCACCAAGGAAGTTCCTCTTTAAACTTTTGCTTCAAACTATTAGACATTTCTCACCTTTCCAACACACTGTATATTAGTCCCCCTCCTAAAATAGAAGAATAAAAATGGTATCATTTCAGAAAAGTTTTTAGAAGAGTCTCTAAAGACAGGATATCTGCTATTTATTCAATGTGTCTGGAGGGAAAGGAAAGGCTCTTAAATTTGGAGATGAGGTTACTTAGAAGGTGCAAGAAGAAATCAAATGGAAAACATACTACAGGTAAGAAAAATGCTGCAGCAACATAAGCATGAATAAAGCCTACTTATGTAGCATTTTAAGCTTTAAATTAAACTACACAGATTACTACAGTTGCCCCTTTGTTTCCAAGATAAAGTTATGCATAAAGTAATTGTGAATTGTGATTTGCTTACTTTTCTGTCCCTCCCTCTCCATAAACCATAGGCTTCTATAACAGCAGGAAATATGTTTCTGATTTACTGTTCTTTTCCAGCAGAGAACACATAGTAGTCACTTAAAACATTTTTTTAATGTTATGAAAAAGTTATTTAACTGTAGAATAATTACTTAAAACATTTTTGGAATGAGAATTTTATCAAACAATTGCCAAACCTTTGATAATATGCAAAGTTGGAAAGAATAGGGGGAAGGAAACAAGTATTTACACCATTGGTAACATAAATCAGTACCACTTTTTAAAACATATTTATTTTTATTTTTGGCTATGATGGGTCCTAGTTACAGCATGCAGGATTTTTCACTGAGGCACAGGCTTCTCTCTAGTTTTGCAGGCTTGCCCCAAACCAGGGATTGAACTCAGATCCCTTGCACTGGAAGGCAGATTCTTAACCGCTGGACTACCAGAGAGGTCCCAGCATACCACCATTTAAAGGGTAATTTGGCGATATGGCCACACACTTCACCATTTAAAAACAATTGGCAAAGTTGCCATTATACATACTGTTAAGTGGAAAAGACAGAGGGTAGCACAACACATTGAGTGTGAACCTATTTTGTTGTGTTTTAAAGGCAGTGTATACTTATTCTGCATACAGAGCAGAGTCGGGGGCCGGGGGTAGAAGTCATTCATAGTGTAACCTAAATGTAATCCACATATCCAATCCTAGGTGCCCTGCCTGAATACATACCCAATTCTGGCAGGATTTACAAAAAAGTTTCACACAGGCTACCTGGAATGGAAATACTGGGGAACGAAAATTGTCATCACAATCGAGGAAAAGTCTTCTTTTTCATTACCTATGCTTTTGAAGTGTCTTGCCTTCACATATTGAAGTTTTAAGCTCCTTTTTAAGAGAGATGTTATGTTAGGAGAAAAAAAGAAAGGTAATTTTAGAAAATAAAACAAATGATTTTAAATCATATCCCCCTCCCCCGCAACACCCTCCCCAACCCCTGCACTAAATCCCCTAATCCACATATTTTCAGAGTCAGTGGTTAGAGCACTGGCTTTCCTTTTACACTATTTGGGGCCTAAACAGAATCATTTAACACATTTCCAATCATGCCAACACTGGAGCGGGAAAAACAAACCGAGCTAACACAATCCTCCACGACCAGGGGTAAGGAAAGGCCCACTGAGGGGTTCCATGATGTAAACAACAAGCCTGCCATTACCTAAGGCACCTGACTCGCAGGGCGGAGACCGGGAGGCCAGGCATGAAGAGTGTGCCTGGTGAGCAGCAAGTGCCTGATTTTTTGTTTCTTCAGATGGGTCAGTTGTGCTTAAAATTTCAATTTTCTTACAAATACCTTCTAGATATCTTAGAGATATTTGCCTAAATGTGAACAGGGTAATGAACTTAACCACTGAAGTAGATTTCCTTATGGTAGTTCAAACTAACAATAGGAATAAGCTACAAACAGCTTTTCTAAAACTGTCCAGTAGTGAGTATACGTAAAATAGATCATTGCTTTATACACCTCTTTGTGTTTTCTAAGAAAAAATACGTCTCAACTTCAGCTGCCCGAAAGAATCATCTTGGGAGCTTTTAAAAAATCCCCATAACCTGGGTCCCACACTTCAGACCAATGAAATCAGAACTCTGGTGTCTCAACTGATGATCAAATAACGTTTCACATCAAAGCTGAGTAGGTAATCATCCCATTACCTGATGAAGTGAGGGATAAATTTTCAAGAATTATACAAACATTTCTTGGGCACTTAGAGGGTCCAGGAACATGGCCTTTGTCTTTGGGGCTAAATGCTAATGAAGAAAGGAATAAAACAAGCAATACAAGATACTAAGATGCTACAGCAACCACCATTGGGGTGTTGCCTTTTTAGGTTTCTTCCCACTACCTGCGTGACTGTGCTGCTACTGATGCTTAGAAATGCCTTCTAAATACAGAAGCGCCTTCACAGACTACAGCTCCCAATGCCAACAGCTATTCTGGTGTTTCTGCACAGACAACTACAAAAATAAACAGCCTTTAATCACAGTTCAAGGACCACTTGTGGCCTGAAAGACTGTGAACTTCTCTTCCTCATCTCCCATCTCCATACACTAAGATGCCCTGACATTTAAATCATTTTACATGTCAGCAATGAGGCAGGTGGGAAAAAACCCTCATCATCCTTGAAATGAGGCACCACTAACATAAATCTGCCACAACATGGGACCAAATGCCAACAGAGATTATGTGCAACCTGTGAAGTCACACTCCCCCAATCGAAAATCATTAACAAGCCTTACAACTCTCTCCATGTGTTCTAGTCAAAGATTACACAGTTTGTTTCTTGGAACATTCATCTCAAGGAGAGGGGGGTGGGGGTCATTCAGAAACTGTCAAGAAATGTTCATTGGAAACATATGGAAAACCACAAAAGGCACTACCTTGACTTATGCTAACCTAAGGAATGGTTCGTATCTCTTACAAATGTTACAGACATGCCCTAACTAGAACACCATTCAAGATGTCAGGGGAGGGGGCACAATTTCACACACACACACACACACACACACACACACACACACACACAAAACCTGGTGAAAATGTGACTCAAACTCTTAATTGATTTTAGCATAACAGGATATAATATTTTATTTCCATTATAAATAAACAGGATCCTCAGTACAATCATCTCGGAGAAGGCAATGGCACCCCACTCCGGTACTCTTGCCTAGAAAATACCATGGACAAGGGAGCCTGGTAGGCTGTAGTCCATGGGGTCGCGAAGAGTCAGCTACGACTGAGCAACTCCACTTTCACTTTTCACTTTCACGTATTGGAGAAGGCAATGGCAACCCACTCCAGTGTTCTTGCCTGGAGAATCCCAGGGACGGGGGAGCCTGGTGGGCTGCCGTCTATGGGGTCGCACAGAGTCGGACACGACTGAAGTGACTTAGCAGTGGCAGTAGAATCATAAGTAGGAATCATTTTTACTTTTGGCTTCTGTTTGGAAATTAAACCAAGGAAGAATTCAAGAATTTTGGGGAAAATGTTGTACAATAAATTGACATGTTCCATAACTATCATTTATGGGGATTTTACCAACATTTCTGATCCATACACTGGAATCCTTATTAAGTCTGCCTCAGCATTACTCAACAGCACAGAATGAGATCAAACCACAAAGCTCTTTGCAGTTACTTGATATCAAACAGCCCTATCTCCACCCCCATTCACTGCAGCAGCAGAGGGTGCTCGGACCTAGAAAGTCATCTCTCGCCGGTCTGTGTCCTTAGCTTTTTAATCAGGTTCTATATTACACTTTTTTGGATAAAGAAACACCAGAAAATTAAGTCAGAAAATTGTACTGCTTCTTTCAACAAACTCCTCCCAGTACTTTGGAAAACTGACTTCAACATTCTAGGCTACATATATAAAATAAGCAGACTGTGCTTAAAGATTTACTGAAGTTCTTTGCAGCTTCAAAAATTTCTCCTAACTCACAGCTGGAGGGCGGGGGGGAAGGACACCTGAAAAGTTGAAAGTGAATACACATCACGGACTTGGCCCTACCACCAATGCAAAGATCTTTGATCAACGTTCCCTGTCTGAGACATGCATGTTATACCAGACAGGATGGAAAACAGAAAGAAATGGGTAGCTTCTTACCTCTACAAACAATTTACAAATGTAAGTTTTTAAACACGTATAGGAAGGCAGTTAAGTTGTACAGACCAAAAGGAACCAAGAAACAGGGCCATCTGGGGTTGAAATGTGGCAGGAGGAGCTATCTACAGAATTGCCAAGCACCATAAACGATACTCAGTGCTCTAGTTTCATCCCATTTAAACCACAAAGCAATAAGGAGGTGGCTAGTGCAACTGCACACTAAGTACACTGTAATAGCTCCAAGGTTAAACAGCGTGATCTAGGAGGCATCTCATAGAGCTGATAAAGAAAGCCCACTTCAAGGAGGGGGGGAGTTAAACTTAATCCTATACGCTGCATTGGCCTTTGTTGTTACTCGAAACTGCATCTGTGTAGGGGCGGAGACCAAGAAAGTTTCTTCAGCCAGGCACCTGACCCATTCTACTTACCAGAGAAAAGTGAAAGTGTTAGTCACTCAGTCATGTTTGACTCTTTGCAACCTCATGAGCTGTAACCCACCAGGCTCTGTCCATGGGATTCTCCAGGCAAGAATACTGGAGTGGGCAGTCATTCCCTTCTCCAAGGATCTTCCCAACCCAGGGATGGAACACAGGTCTCCTGCATTGCCAATGGATTCTTTACTGTCTAAGCCATCAGAGAAACCCACTTATCAGAGAATGTCCCTCTCAATAACTAAGGCACAAACCCTGAAAGAACTATTTCATACATATGCAAACTCAGAGGGACAAACAAATGCTAAAACCTCAGCCCACAGTTCCCACAAAGCTTCCCATCATCACCCAAACCACATCATCCTCTAAAAAGAGGTGTCTATCACACTCCAGAATTGTCCCTCTTCTGGTTCCCAAAGCTCAGCTCCGCTGCTCCACAGGTCAGGCCAAGACTTAACACCCAGGACTTGAAGGTTCTAGCAAACATAGGACCAAACTATGATTCGAACAGATACAAACCCTCTGAGAGCTACAAGGAGAGTACTGGGCCAAATATCTTCATTTTTTTTTTCCCTAGATAAGAAAAGCTCAGAATGCTTGATGGTTCTGACTCTGCCGCTGATCCAATACCATGAATTCTTATGGTCTTAGGACAGAGGTTGCTAAACCACGAGAAAGAAAGGCCTTTCTACCAAGTGAAGTCATCATCAATGTTACTTATCTCTACAAAATGTGGCTAAGTTTGATGCCTAGCTCATGAGTTTGAAAGAAAGAAGCTGATCAAAACAAGAATAGAGAAGTCAGACTAAGAAATCACTGATCAGGGAAAAAGGATTTTTATTACATTTCAGGTAATCTCAGCATCCAGGACTCAACACGAGTTCAAATGTTGTTCCTGTTGTTGAATTTATAAAACTAATAGACAGAAATTACTTACCAATGTTCTTATCAATGTAGAGTCCTAAATCCATATTTTGCTTTTCAAGTATGCAACCCAAAAAACCCATAGGAGTTGGTACAAGGAGGAAAAAAAGTAGTGGAGTTTCAAGTTTAGCAGCTTTCCAAGTTTCGCCACATTCCAACAGTTCTGACAGATAACCCTGCATTCCACATACTGTCTGATTCCCTCTTGAGCATGTTCTTGTGATCTTTGATAAGTTAAGATGCCCTCAACCAATGAAAATCTACCAACAGCAATATGAGGGCTATACCTGACAGACTGAAAAGATGGTAGCCCCGGCTAACTCAAAAAAAAAAAAAAAAAAAAAAACCAAAGCCAGTATATTTGAAATGAGCAAAAAGCAACTATTGAACACCAAGTACATTACAGATTAAGTAGGAAGGGTCAAATTCTCCTACCAGAATGCACTAATCAATTAATATTTATTAAATATAAATGTGAACACACACCCAGGAAGAGGGTGTCTCCTTGTTTATACTATTACTCAATTCTTCCATAACCGTTGTGTGCCCTGAAGACACAGGGGAATGCTAAGTAAAAACTAGAGTGGCAATTTTCCCTTTGAGGCTAAAATGGAATTATTATCATGGTTGGCATTTTTCACATTCTCCCATTTCCAAACATTTTGTTTCTGATAGGCAGCTGAACTCAATTACTCTACTATCATTATGGGCTTGCCTCCCCAGAAATCTAGTACCCTGAGAGATCAAGAGATCACGCCTAAACAAAGAAGGGGTCCCAGGCTTCAGAGTAAGCAAAGTCAATGGGCAGACCCCTAAGAGTCACAGCATAACCATATGCAAGAGAAGGGTGATGGGACCAGACCAAGGGCAGGACACAGGGCAATGGACTGGGCCCAGTTCTTCCCCCAGATCACACCAAGCCAGGTGCCTCAGATTCTCACTAAGGACATTTTGACCAGAACACACCTTACCTTCAACCACCTAACAAACACCGTCTCGGGTAAGGAACCCCTAGTACAACGCCCTACCTCTTTGGGGTCCAGTTTGTA
The DNA here is from genome assembly GCA_006410615.1 of Neotragus moschatus. Classification (NCBI taxonomy): domain Eukaryota; kingdom Metazoa; phylum Chordata; class Mammalia; order Artiodactyla; family Bovidae; genus Neotragus; species Neotragus moschatus. Next base: position 624,764 of record SJYA01000404.1, on the reverse strand, counting down.
AGCCAAAGTAAATTCCGTAAAAACAGGTTTCACTCCCTTTGACACCAAGGTAAAGGGAGAGTGAATAAAGTGACGAATCCTAGGTGATGAACAGTGCTGCATAAACCACTAGGATGGATTTATCTGACTTCCTCAATACCTTACACTGAGGCATCAAAGAGCAGGGTTTACTAAAGGTTCTGACTCCTTCCTGGAGGGCACGAGCTCACTCTTTCTGATGCTCTGAATCCTGGCTGACTCCTGCTCCTCCTACTCCTGGTTTCATCAGGTGCTTCAAAATATTTAGAATAACATACTTTGATCTCTGACTTCACCATTACTAGCACCGGGACGATACTTAACTTTTCTGTACTTCTGTTTCCTCATTTGTAAAATATAAATAATACGAATCCTGTCTCAAAGAGTGTTATCAGGGATCAATGAACTAATGAATAAGTTGGTCATCACAAAGCACTTGACTTTCACAAGGCACTTCAGAACAGTGCCTGACACAGGGAACACTGTATTACGTGTATGATAAAACTGAAAGATCATTTCTTAAAAAAATGGTTTCTTCCTCTTTCAGTTTTAGAATACCAGATAGATCAGGTTTTCACAGCAGGGGTGTGTGTGTTAGTCACTCAGCTGTGTCCAACTCTTTGCAACCCCATGGACTGTAGCCCGCCAGGCTCCTCTGTCCGTGGAATTCTCCAGGCAAGAACACTAGAGTGGGTTGCCATTCCCTTCTCCAGGAGATCTTCCCGACCCAGGGATCAAACCCAGGTCTCCCGCACTAGAGGCAGAACCTTTACCATCTGAGCCGCCAGGTAAGCGCTCAAATCACATGGGAGTCCCACAAAAGAGGAGTTAAATACTGAGATAACGGGAGCAAAATTTATTTTCAGCACAATGGAAATGCTTTAAAATTAGACTGTGGTGACAGTGGCATTTCTGCTCGTTTCCAAGGCAAACCATTCAATATCACGGTCATCTAAGCCTATGCCTCGACCAGCAACGCTGAAGAAGCTGAATGGTTCTATGAAGACCTACAAGACGTTTTAGAACTAACACCTAAAAAAGACGTCCTTTTCATTATTGGACTGGAATGCAAATGCAGGAATCAAGAAACACACGGAGTAACAGGCAAACTTGGCCTTGGAATACAGAATGAAGCAGGGCAAAGGCTAATAGAGTTTTGTCAAGAGAATGCACTGGTCATAGCAAACACTCTCTTCCACAACACAAGAAAAGACTCTCCATATGGACATCACCAGATGGTCAACACTAAAATCAGACTGATTATATTCTTTGCAATCAAAGATGAAGAAGCTCTATACAGTCAGGAAAAACAAGACCGGGAGCCGACTGTGGCTCAGATCATGAACTCCTTATTGCCAAATTCACACTTAAATTGAAGAAAGTGGGGGAAACCACTAGACCATTCAGGTATGACCTAAATCAAATCCCTTATGATTATACAGTGGAAGTGAGAAATAGATTTAAGGGACTAGATCTGATAGACGGAGTGCCTGATTAATTATGGACAGAGGTTCATGACATTGCACAGGAGACAGGGATCAAGACCATCCCCAAAAAAAGAAATGCAAAAAACCAAAATGGCAGTGTGAGGAGGCCTTACAAATAGCTGTGAATAGAAGAAAAGCAAAAATCAAAGGATAAAAGGAAAGATCTAAATATCTGAATAGAGTTCCAAAGATTAGCAAGGAGAGATAAGAAAGCCTTCCTCAACGATNGTGTAGTATGGTGCCATGCCCAGGAGAAAGTAGGTTCTACTCTTTAGGAAGAAGTGGTATTTGAATAGTGGATTGGTCCTCAGTGGTCTGTCTCAGCAACCAATGCCTTTTGCACACAGTTGGCATTCCAGAAATACTAATTGAATCAAAATTTTAAATTTTCATAAAATTATCCTAAAAAAAAATTATCCTGTATCATAGAATTGTAGAGAAACAAAATGCCTATTTCTGAGCCTTACTACTCTGCTTAATTCTTGCATGAATTAGTTTAAAATATACGTTCTAAAAAAATGCTGTTGAGTGACTTCTCTGTCGTTGTTAGCAGTCACTCAGTCGTGTCCAACTCTTTGAGACCCCATGCTCTGCAGCACCATAGTTTTCCCTGTCCTTTGTCTCCCGGAGTTTGCTCTAACTCATGTCCATTGACTTGATGATGCCATCCAACCNGTGTAGTATGGTGCCATGCCCAGGAGAAAGTAGGTTCTACTCTTTAGGAAGAAGTGGTATTTGAATAGTGAATTGGTCCTCAGTGGTCTGTCTCAGCAACCAATGCCTTTTGCACACAGTTGGCTTTCTAGAAATACTAATTGAATCAAAATTTTAAATTTTCATAAAATTATCCTGAAAAAAACAAAATAAAATTATCCTGTATCATAGAATTGTAGAGAAACAAAATGTCTATCTCTGAGCCTTATTACTCTGCTTAATTCTTGCATGAATTAGTTTAAAATATACATTCTAAAAAATGCTGCTGAGTGACTTCTGTGTCGTTGTTAGCAGTCACTCAGTCGTGTCCAACTCTTTGAGACCCCATGGTCTGCAGCACCATAGTTTTCCCTGTCCTTTGTCTCCCGGAGTTTGCTCTAACTCATGTCCATTGACGTGATGATGCCATCCAACCATCTCATCCTGTGTCATCCCCTTCTCCTCCTGCCTTTAATCTTTCCCAGAANGTGTCGTTGTTAGCAGTCACTCAGTCGTGTCCAACTCTTTGAGACCCCATGGTCTGCAGCACCATAGTTTTCCCTGTCCTTTGTCTCCCGGAGTTTGCTCTAACTCATGTCCATTGACGTGATGATGCCATCCAACCATCTCATCCTGTGTCATCCCCTTCTCCTCCTGCCTTTAATCTTTCCCAGAATCAGTCTTTTTCAAAGAGTCAGCTCTTCACATCAGGTAGCCAAAGTATTAAAGTTTCAGCTTCAGCATCAGTCCTTACAGTGAATATTCAGGGTTGATTTCCTTTAGGATGGACTAGTTTGATCTCCTTATTGACCAAGGGACTTTCAAAAGTCTTCACCAGGACCACACTTCAAAAGCATCAATTCTTCGGCCTTCAATCTTCTTTATGGTCCATATCTGACATCTGTACGTGACTATTGGAAAAACTATAGCTTTGACCAGACAGCAAACTGATGTCTCTGCTTCTTAATATGCTATCTAGGTTTTCTTCCAAGGAGCAAATGCCTTTTAATTTCATGGCTGCAGTCACAGTCCACAGTGATTTTGGAGCCCAAAAAAATGAAGTCTGTCACTGTTTCCATTTTTTTCCCATCTTTTTGCCATGAAGTGATAGGATCAAAAGCCATAGCCTTAATTTTTTAAATATTGAGTTTTAAACCAGCTTTTTCACTCTCCTCTTTCACCTTTATCAAGAGGCTCTTTAGTTCCTCTTTGCTTTCTGCCGTTAGGGTGGTGTCATCTGCATATCTGAGGTTACTAATATTTCTCCCAGCAATCTTGATTCAAGCTTGTACTTCGTCCAGCCCAGCATTTCACATGATGTATTCTGTGTATAAGTTAAATAAACAGGGTGACAATATACAACCTTGTCTTACCTCCTTTCCAAATTTTGAACTAGTCCATTGTTCCATGTCCAATTCTAACTGTTGCTTCTTGACCTGTATACAGATTCTCAGGAGGCAGGTAAGGTGGTCTGGTATTCCCATCTCTTTCAGAATTTTCCAGTTTGTTGTGATCCACACAGTCAAAGGCTTTAGCATAGTCAATGAAGCAGAAGTATATATTTTTCTGGAATTCTCTTACTTTTTCAGTGATCCAATGGATGTTGGCAATTTGATATCTGGTTCCTTTGCCTTTTTAAAATCTAGGTTGTGCATCTGGAATTTCTCAGTTCATGTACTGTTCAAGCCTGGCTTGAAGGATTTTGAGCATTACCTTGCTAGCATGTGAAATGAATGCCATTATGTGGTAGTTTGAACATTCTTTGGCATTGCCTTTCTTTGGGATTGGAATGAAAACTGATCTTTTTCAGTACTGTGACCACTGCTGATTTTTCCAAACTGGCTGACCTATTGAATGTAGCACTTTAACAGCATCATCTTTTAGGATTTGAAACAGATTAACTGGAATCCCATCACCTCCACTATTTTTGTTCATATCGATGCTTCCTAAGGATCACTGGACTTCGCATTCTAGGATGTGTGATTCTATGTGAGTGGTCCCACCATTGTGGTTATTTGGATCATTAAGACATTTTTTGTACTGTTCTTCTGTGTATTCTTGCCACCTCTTCTTAATACCGTCTGCTTCTGTTAGGTCCATACCACTTCTGTCCTTTATTGTACCCATCTTTGCATAAAATATTCCCTTGGCATCTATAATTTTCTAGAAGAAATCTCTAGTCTTTCCCATTCTACTGTTTTCCTCTGTTTCTTTGCATTGATCGCTGGGGAAGGCTTTCTTATCTCTCCTTGCTGTTCTTTGGGACTTTACATTCAGATGGATTTATCTTTCCTTTTCACTTTTGTCTTTTGCTTCTCTTTTGTGTACTGTGAGTTTTTCAGTTAAGTTAATGAATTATTGTAGAAGAATCTTTAGCAGACAAAAGGTAAAATTTTATCAGGCAGAAATGATATATACATATAAATTATATAAGTCAATACTTCTAAATGGTTCTAGCATGTTTGAAAATACATACATTTTTAAGAAGTGTAAACATTACCTCATTGATCTTATCATATTAACTGGCTAAGAAAAATTTTTTTTGTTGAAAGTAAAAGCTAAATTTAATCCTCAGCTCTGAGTTATCATGAAATGTAAACAAATGGACACTATGTGATGAAAGCTCTACCTGTACAAATATATTTACTCCCATATATATTAAATGAATATATTTAATGCATTTTAAATATTGTTTTTTTTCAGTGTTAATTTGTGATACATTTGTTGACTATTTTATACATTTTTGTATAAATTATACAAAATTCAGAGCAGAGAGAATGTCAGAGCCCTTGACTTAATCTTGCAAATAAATATTGCATGCTTAAGGGATGGTATGCTCAAGGGGAGGGAGGTGGGAGTAGGGTTCAGGATTGGGAACACGTGTACACTTGTGGATTCATGCTGATGTATGGCAAAACCAATACAATATTGTAAAGTAAAAAAAAAAAAACTGTGACACGACTGTAAAAAAAAAAAACAAAAAAACATTGTATGTTTAGAAAAGAGNGCTCAAGGGGAGGGAGGTGGGAGTGGGGTTCAGGATTGGGAACACGTGTACACTTGTGGATTCATGCTGATGTATGGCAAAACCAATACAATATTGTAAAGTAAAAAAAAAAAAACTGTGACACGACTGTAAAAAAAAAAAACAAAAAAACATTGTATGTTTAGAAAAGAGGTGGGTCAATACAATAATTCATTTGTTGTATTGATGCACTAGAAGTCAGTTATATTTAAAACACATACACACACACACACACACACACACACACAGAGCACTTAATGGCATAAGGTTAAAAGCAAAAACAACCAGACTAGCTTACTCATGGAAAAGGGAAAATTCACTTAACCACTGCAGAAATAACACTTCCTGATTTTGCAAAGAGGTCACGAGTGGGCCACCTCCGCTCTTGCCCTGGGATAATTCCCAGTGTGAGTGACGCTCTTGCTGGAGATGCAAACTCTGGTAGAAAGGTCTCCAGGGCAACAGGCTGAGAGAAACGACTTGGCCCTCTGCTGCCAAAGCTCTTTGCCAGGCTGTGAAGAGTGAGGAGGCTGTATAAACTATGATTAGTTCTTGGTATTAATAGCTGGGAAATGTGTTGCTCATCTATAAATGCCACTTGTCCACTCTGCATATTCGCTGGTCTACTTTTCCATCCGTATTAGTCAACCTTTGCCACCCTCTTCTTACCATCTCACAGAGAGAATGGGAATCTGTGATGTAAGAAATGCTCACTGCAATTAGACTACTTCTAAAAACAAATAAGATGGAATGTCGTATGCAGAAAGAATTGATATAGGCATCTAAAATGTTTGTAATTTCTCACAGTTGAGAGAATCAGTTTTCTGACTTTAATATTAAATAATAGAAAGTAAATTTTAGCTTTTGAAGACAATTTATTTTTCTACTCTGTAATGTATTTAAAACTGAGAATATATATGACTGTAAGTAAAATTCTAGTGTTTTGTCCAAATTACTTTGGACTTAACTAGAAATAAATTCTTAGAATTTATTTATAAAATAGCACATATGAATAATATTCCCTTTGTCTCTATGAAGAACAAAATATATAAAGAATGATAAAAGCTACATTTAAATGGCAACAACTGAAAAACTCCCAGTTCCTTACTATTCTGTAATTCAGTCAATATGATTACACTCTTTTTGAGATTAGCTCTTTGCAAAATTTCTCATAGAAACTATTACTTGAGATATGAATATTTTAAGGTCCAGTTCAGTTCAGTCGCTCAGTCGTGTCTGACTCTTTGCGACCTCGTGAATCGCAGCACGCCAGGCCTCCCTGTCCATCACCAACTCCCAGAGTTCACTCAGATTCATGTCCATTGAGTCAGTGATGCCATCCAGCCATCTCATCCTCTGTCATCCCCTTCTCCTAACTACTATCAAAAAAGAAAGAGAGTTCCAGAAAAACCTCTACTTCTGCTTTATTGACTATGCCAAAGCATTTGACTGTGTGGATCACAACAAACTGTGGAAAATTTTTTTAAGAGATGTGAATATCAGATCACCATACCTGCCTCTTGAGAAATCTGTATGCAGGTCAAGAAGAAACAGAATAGGACATGGAACAACAGAATGGTTCCAAATCGGGAAAGGAGAACATCAAGGCTGTATATTGTCACCCTGCTTATTTAATTTTTATGCAGAGTACATCATGAGAAACGCTGAGCTGGAATCAAGATTGCTGGGAGAAATATCAACAGCCTTAGATAGCAGATGACACCACCCTTATGGCAGAAAGTGAAGAGGAACTAAAGAGCCTCTTGATGAAAGTGAAAGAAGAGAGTAAAAAAGTTGGCTAAAACTCAACATTCAGAAAACTATGAACATGGCATCCACTCCCATCACTTCATGGCAAATAGATGGGGAAACAATGGAAACAGTGAGAGACTTTATTTTTTGGGGGGGTCTCCAAAATCACTGGAGATGGTGATTGCAGCCATGAAATTAAAAGATACTTGCTCCTTGGAAGAAAAGTTATGAACAGCATCAACAGCATATTGAAAAGCAGAGACATTACTCTGCCAACAAAGGTCCATCTAGTCAAAGCTATGATTTTCCAGTAGTCATATATGGATGTGAAAGTTGGACTATAAAGAAAGCTGAGTACTGAAGAATTGATGCTTTTGAATTGTGGTGCCAGAGAAGACTCTTGAGAGTCCCTTGGACTGCAAGGAGATCAACCAGTCCATCCTAAAGGAAATCAGTCCTGAATATTCATTGGAAGAACTGATGCTGAAGCTGAAACTCCAATACTTTGGCCATCTGATGCGAAGAACTAACTCTTTTGAAAAGACCCTGTCACTGGGAAAGATTGAAGGTGGGAGGAGAAGGGGTCAACAGAGGATGAGATGATTGGATGGCATCACCGACTCTATGGACATGAATTTGAGTAAGCTCCAGGAGTTGCCAATGGACAGAGAAGCCTGGTGTGCTGCAGTCCATGGGTTTTCAGGGGGTCGGACACAAATGAGCGACTGAACTGAACTGAACTGAATTGAATCTGGTATTTGGTCCATAATTCTGGAAGTAAAAGAACCAAAATCCAGCTTTGTGAATGAGTTTGACTAAAATTTGTAGCAATGATTCAAGCAATAATTTTCTATTACTTTTCATGAGAAAGTGATGTATTTCAAAACACAACTGTCGTATCATTACCTTAGCAAAGTAGGGTGATATTTAGTGCTATCTTCCCCACAGTTAAGTTCCAGAAGAATGAATCCAAATGGATAGGGAAGAGACCACATAGGGAAGCTAAAACACATTTTTTTTTTTTTTTTAGAATAATGTCCCTGGTATTTGGGTTTTTAAGCTATAAGATTTTTTAATATCCCTTTTGGGGTCCTCACTTGGAGAAGGCAATGGCAACCCACTCCAGTACTCTTGCCTGGAAAATCCCATGGATGGAGGAGCCTGGTAGGCTGCCATCTATGGGGTCGCACAGAGTCGGACACGACTGAAGCAACTTCGGTAACTTGTATGTGAATGCATTTCATACCTAAGGATTGACCTTGCAACCAATTGCTCAAAACATCTGTGTTATGAAAAGTGAATTATTTTGGATCATCCAGTTAAGTCAGGTCTAATTAGGACAGCAGCTCTATTCAGATTGGGGTGACTAGGATCTCTAGCACTGCCCTCTGGTGGCAAGCTTTGCTCACCCAGTCTCACAGGCGTGATTGGTGACTTTTATCAAGTCAAGTGAGCGAAGCTTTTAAATGTCTTCAAATTGGTGTCCTTACTCAATAGCTCTTCCTCTTGGGCGCTGGATTTCAAACACCATCTCCAGACTAGAAACATCAACATCACTTGCAATTTGTTAAAATTGTAACATTTTGGTGGGGCCACCCGAACTGTCTGAATCAGAAATTCTAGAGGTCGAGAGCAGTGCTCTGGATTTTGTTTTAACAAGCAGTTCAGGTGATTCTGATGTCCACTAAAGTTTGAGAACCACTGTCTTCCTGTTTTGTTCAGTGATCTGAACTCTTCAGAAACACCCAAACCAAAATGTTTTGCCAGAGCCCCAACTTCTTTCCCTTAGTCTCAGCCTTCACAAAGACCAGAATTGTATGTTTCAGTTCAGTTCAGTCGCTCAGTTGGGTCCGACTCTTTGCTACCCCATGGACTGCAGCAAGCCAGGCCTCCCTGTCTATCACAAACTCCTGGAGTTTACTCAAACTCATGTCCATTGAGTTGGTTTGCTTAATAGTAAATCTAAGCAATTGTGACAGTGCTGTTTCGAGCATTTGTTTTTACACATCTCTGCTTGTGTGTATATTTCTACAGTATAAATTTCTAGATGGTAAATTGCTGAGTCAAAGAGTATACATGTAAGTATTAATATATTTACTCTTTGTGACCCCATGGACTATAACCTGCCAGGCTTCTCTGTCCATGGGATTTTCCAGGTAAGAATACTGGAGTGGGTTTCCATTCTCTTTTCAAGAGGATCTTTCTGAGCCAGGGATTGAACCCAGGTCTCCTGCATTGCAGGTAGATTCTTACCAGTGAGTCACCAGGGAAGCCAAAAAACTAACAAATGAAAATTTAATATATTTCCTTATTTCGTCTATTCTTGATGCTCTGGAATCTGTAGGCTTTCTGACCCTGGAGAGACTATTCCTCCGAGGGTCACCTAATTTCAAGAGAGAGCAACAATTTGCCAGCAAACTCACCTTTAATATATAAATCAATCAATCTAAAGCCCATACTCTGTACTCTATCTTGTTCTTACACTCCAGCAGGAAACATTTCTCTGATCTGCTTATCCTATAGCACAGAACCCACAGAAAAAATTCAAACTATCCAGTCCTAAGTCTGCTCAGCTGCATACTCTGCCTTGCTTGTTTCTGCCATGAACTCTGATACCAGAATACTTGGGTTTAAATTCCAGCATCTCTGCTTCCTGGGTATGTGGATTTTCCTTGGTAAGTTATTTGATTGCTCCATTGATTCAATTTTTTCATCATAATATGGTTAATAATAACAAAATCTATCTCACAGAGTCTTAAATACTAATAAACATAGAATACTTTTAATAATACATAGCATGTAGTAAACTATTTGCTATCATTTTTGGTCAACTTATTTAATCAACCTCAAACAAGTTGAAATAGTTTAATCTTCATAAAGAACATTTGTAAAAGCCTATCTATTATATTCCTANGGTTAATAATAACAAAATCTATCTCACAGAGTCTTAAATACTAATAAACATAGAATACTTTTAATAATACATAGCATGTAGTAAACTATTTGCTATCATTTTTGGTCAACTTATTTAATCAACCTCAAACAAGTTGAAATAGTTTAATCTTCATAAAGAACATTTGTAAAAGCCTATCTATTATATTCCTACTGCTGCTGCTAAGTCGCTTCAGTCGTGTCCGACTCTGTGCGACCCCATAGACGGCAGCCTACTAGGCTCCTCTGTCCCTGGGATTCTCCAGGCAAGAGTACTGGAGTGGGTTGCTAGCAAAATGGAATCATTGAACAATTTTTATTAAAATTGTACTGAAGTTAAACTCTATTGAAACTGAATAATATTTTGAATATTTTCCCACCTAATTGTTCAGTCTGTCAGTCATGTCCAACTCTTTGTGACCCTTTGGACTGCAGCACACCAGACTTCCCTGTCCTTCGCCAACTCCTGGAGTTTGCTCAAACTCACGTCCATTGAGTCAGTGATGCCATATAACCATCTTATCCTCTGTTGTGCCCAGCTCTTTCTGCTTTCAATCTAATAGATTTTAAAAAGAATCTATATCAGCCTTTTTTTAGTTATAAGGTGATTGAAAAATTTTAGGGTATTTTGAGGCTTTGATTACCTTTTGCTGTGAAATATTTAATTTTTTCTCTTTTTGTTATTTATTGATGACTAATGAATATTAGTCCAGTATTTAAAATTGAAGATCTTTTTGTGATTATATCTTAACCTTTTTATACCAGTATTAGCCAAACATTTAAAATTTTATAGGGCCAACTGGTAATGCTTTTCATTTATGATTCCTGGCTTTATTTGTTTAAAAGTCTCCTATATTTTCTACTATAAATGAAGTATTCCTTCATTTACAATTCAGTCCTTCTAAGCGGGGTTTTGACCACCTTAAATTTTTTTTTTTTTTTCAATATTCCGCCAAGCCAATGTCTGTATGGTCATAAAAATTCCCTGAAACTTTCTTTGTTTACTTGTTCCTAGTCTCATCTCCAATCCTTTTTTGGCATTTTCCCGTATGTGAAATATAGGATAGAATCTCTTACCTTGGGAATATCTCAAAAGAAATTTCTTATTTAAGGAGTCTATCCATTTCAACCATTGACATAGAAATTTGTTTGCAAATTAAATTTTCCATGAGGACAATGGTCAAATCTCTGTATGTCCTGGACTTCACCCACCTGACCAAATAGATAAATTGATTTCTAATGTTCTTTTCCAGGAGTCCCAATCATGCTAATCATTTCTGCAAATCCAAAGACAACTTGTTCACCACTGGGGACTTCCTGCTTGGCTCTGCCTCATCCTTCCATTTTTTTCTTTCACTGATGCTAATACTGTTATACTGAAAAGTGATTTCTACTCAGTAAGGATTTTGTCTGATCACTATCCAAATCCTCTTCTCTGTTTCATATTTCTACTGATTTACTCATTAATTTAAACATTACATTACTGAGTAATTATAAAGGGCTTATCAATGGCAGGCTCTTGCGATACCTCAATGATGCAAGTCCCAGTGGCAGAGATTCCTGTTCTTATGAAGATTTTGTCTCCGAATTGTTATGGTATCTGGAACACAGCATCTACATGTATGTGCATAAGTAATGAAATGTGCTTGTAGATAATTGATTGGAAATGTTAATTGATTTGGATGCAGCTATGTTCTCTCTCTGTGTGTATGCTTTTTGATTAAATTAATAGGCTTAATTTTCTGGAACAGTTTTAGTTTGTAGATAAATTGAGCTGATAGTAGAGTTCACATATACGTCTTCTTCTGCCCCTCTCATCAGTTTTTCCTATTATCAACATCTTGCATTAGTGTGGTATATTTTGTTGTAACTGATTAACCCATATTGATATACTACCATTAAAGTCCCTGGATTATATTGGGGTTTATTCTTTGTGTTGTGCAATTCTACGCATCTTGACAAATATATATTGTGATGATATTTATGATTGCAATATCATACAGAATAATTTTACTACTCTGAAAATCGCTTTTGGAAACCTATTCTTTTTTTCTCTTCCTCCCCACCCTCAAACCCTTAACCCTTGGGAACTACTGATCTTTTTACTTGATGGTTTTGCCTTTTCCAGCATATTATAGACTTGGACTCAGACAGTATGTAAGCTTTTAAGGTTTATTTCTTTCGTTTATCAATATACATATTGATAAGTGTGTCTGTGTGCTTAGCTGTTCAGTCATGTCTGACTCTTTGTGATCCCATGGACTGTAGCCTGCCAGGCTTCTCTGACCATGGGAATTCTCCAGGCAAGAATACTGGAGTGGGTTGCCATGTATCCTTTAGGGGATTTTCCCAACCCAGGATTGAACCCAGATCTCACACATTGCAGCACAATTCTTTACCATCTGAATCACCAGGGAAACACAAAGCAGTAGCACTGAGTATCCCCAACTCTGTGAAGTGAAAGTTGCTCAGTCATGTCTGACTCTTTGGGACTCCATGGACTATACAGTCCTGGCCAGAATACTAGAATGGGTAGCCTTTCCATTCTCCAGGGATCTTCTCAACCCAGGATCAAACCCAGGTCTCCCACATTCAGTTCAGTTCAGTTCAGTCTCTCAGTCATGTCTGACTCTTTGGGACCCCATGAACTGCAGCATGCCAGGCCTCCCTGTCCATCACAGACTCCCAGAATCTACCCAAACCCATGTCCATTGAGTCGGTGATGCCATCCAACTATCTCATCCTTTGTCGTCCCCTTCTCCTCCCACCATCAATCTTTCCTAGCATCAGCGTCTTTTCAAATGAGTCAGCTCTTCCCATCAGGTGGCCAAAGTATTGGAGCTTCAGATTCAACATCAGTCCTTCCAGTGAACACCCAAGACTGATCTCCTTTAGGATGNATTAATGCTTTTGAACTGTGGTGTTGGAGAACTCTTGAGAGTCGTTGGACTGCAAGAAGGTCCAACCAGTCCATTGTAAAGGAGATCAGCCCTGGGTGTTCATTGGAAGGACTGATGTTGAAGCTGAAACTCCAATACTTTGGACACCTGATGTGAAGAGCTGACTCATCTGAAAAGACCCTGATGCTGGGAAAGACTGAGGACAGGAGGAGAAGGGGAAGACAGAGGATGAGATGGCTGGATGGCATCATTGGCTCAATGGTCATGAGTTTGGGTAAACTCCAGGAGTTGCTGATGGACAGGGAGGCCTGGCGTGCTGCAGTTCATGGGGTCACAGAGTTGGACACAACTGAGCAACTGAACTGAACAGACAGTGGCATAATACCCGACAAGTCCACTAAAAATCATAACACATTTTAAAATCAAAATATATCACATATAAACTAGGCCTCAATCAAGCAGTCTTTTAAAAAAAAGCATTGAGACAACTAAATAATCAAAGTCAACTATTTAGTCAAACTAATGGAAAATCAAAATTGTGAATTCAGTTGGGATCTGAATGCAGGATGCAAACCCCTGTTCCTGGTACCTCTTCACAGGACTGCATGAACACATGTGACGTCCCCACACTGGGTTATCCATGATTTAATAACTGGCAAAACATGGGAACAAGAGAAGCCCTAGGAACCTTTTGAATTCTGGGAAGAATGCTTCACACAAGCACAAAAATAATTTAGGCGCCTGGTGACTAAGAACACATGCCTCAACATGAAAGTCAGTCAGTCAGTCAGTTCAGTTGCTCAGTCGTGTCCGAGTCTTTGCGACCCCATGAATCGCAGCACACCAGGCCTCCCTGTCCATCACCAACACCCGGAGTTCACTCAGACTCATGCCCATTGAGTCGGTGATGCCATCCAGCCATCTCATCCTCTGTCAGCCCCTTCTCCTCCTGCCCCCAATCCCTCCCAGCATCAGAATCTTTTCCAATGAGTCAACTCTTCACATCTTCGCATAAGGTGGCCAAAGTACTGGAGTTTCAGCTTTAGTATCATTCCTTCCAAAGAACACCCAGGGCTGATCTCCTTTACAATGGACTGGTGGTTGGATCTCCTTGCAGTCCAAGGGACTCTCAAGAGTCTTCTCCAACACCACACTTCAAAAGCATCAATTCTTCGGTGCTCAGCTTTCTTCACAGTCCAACTCTCGCATCCATACATGACCACTGGAAAAACCATAGCCTTGACTAGACAGACTTTTATTGGCAAAGTAACGTCTCTGCATTTCAATATGCTATCTAGGTTGGTCATAACTTTTCTTCCCAAGGAGTAAGTGTCTTTTAATTTCATGGCTGCAGTCACCATCTGCAGTGATTTTGGAGCCCAAAAAATAAAGTCTGACACTTTCCACTGTTTCCCCATCTACTTCCCATGGAGTGATGGGGCCAGATGCCATGATCTTCCTTTTCTGAATGTTGAGCTTTAAGTACTTCCCCNTTATGACCAACCTAGATAGCATATTCAAAAGCAGAGATATTACTTTGCCAACAAAGGTCCGTCTAGTCAAGGCTATGGTTTTTCCTGTGGTCATGTATGGATGTGAAAGTTGGACTGTGAAGAAAGCTGAGCACCGAAGAATTAATGCTTTTGAACTGTGGTGTTGGAGAACTCTTGAGAGTCGTTGGACTGCAAGAAGGTCCAACCAGTCCATTGTAAAGGAGATCAGCCCTGGGTGTTCATTGGAAGGACTGATGTTGAAGCTGAAACTCCAATACTTTGGACACCTGATGTGAAGAGCTGACTCATCTGAAAAGACCCTGATGCTGGGAAAGACTGAGGACAGGAGGAGAAGGGGAAGACAGAGGATGAGATGGCTGGATGGCATCATTGGCTCAATGGTCATGAGTTTGGGTAAACTCCAGGAGTTGCTGATGGACAGGGAGGCCTGGCGTGCTGCAGTTCATGGGGTCACAGAGTTGGACACAACTGAGCAACTGAACTGAACAGACAGTGGCATAATACCCGACAAGTCCACTAAAAATCATAACACATTTTAAAATCAAAATATATCACATATAAACTAGGCCTCAATCAAGCAGTCTTTTAAAAAAAAGCATTGAGACAACTAAATAATCAAAGTCAACTATTTAGTCAAACTAATGGAAAATCAAAATTGTGAATTCAGTTGGGATCTGAATGCAGGATGCAAACCCCTGTTCCTGGTACCTCTTCACAGGACTGCATGAACACATGTGACGTCCCCACACTGGGTTATCCATGATTTAATAACTGGCAAAACATGGGAACAAGAGAAGCCCTAGGAACCTTTTGAATTCTGGGAAGAATGCTTCACACAAGCACAAAAATAATTTAGGCGCCTGGTGACTAAGAACACATGCCTCAACATGAAAGTCAGTCAGTCAGTCAGTTCAGTTGCTCAGTCGTGTCCGAGTCTTTGCGACCCCATGAATCGCAGCACACCAGGCCTCCCTGTCCATCACCAACACCCGGAGTTCACTCAGACTCATGCCCATTGAGTCGGTGATGCCATCCAGCCATCTCATCCTCTGTCAGCCCCTTCTCCTCCTGCCCCCAATCCCTCCCAGCATCAGAATCTTTTCCAATGAGTCAACTCTTCACATCTTCGCATAAGGTGGCCAAAGTACTGGAGTTTCAGCTTTAGTATCATTCCTTCCAAAGAACACCCAGGGCTGATCTCCTTTACAATGGACTGGTGGTTGGATCTCCTTGCAGTCCAAGGGACTCTCAAGAGTCTTCTCCAACACCACACTTCAAAAGCATCAATTCTTCGGTGCTCAGCTTTCTTCACAGTCCAACTCTCGCATCCATACATGACCACTGGAAAAACCATAGCCTTGACTAGACAGACTTTTATTGGCAAAGTAACGTCTCTGCATTTCAATATGCTATCTAGGTTGGTCATAACTTTTCTTCCCAAGGAGTAAGTGTCTTTTAATTTCATGGCTGCAGTCACCATCTGCAGTGATTTTGGAGCCCAAAAAATAAAGTCTGACACTTTCCACTGTTTCCCCATCTACTTCCCATGGAGTGATGGGGCCAGATGCCATGATCTTCCTTTTCTGAATGTTGAGCTTTAAGTACTTCCCCTGAATTCAAGCTTATTCCTCTAAATGTGGTAGGCACTCGGAGTAACACAGTAGCATTCATTATAATTATATACAAACATAATAAAAATGTACAATGATATCATCACACAAAATAAGGCAACTCAACCATTTCACTTACCACTATTCCTATAACATTATTCCCAAGTAATCTCTCCGTGCAAAAGGTAATGAACTCCATGGTAGCTGAGATTGGGTAGCAGAAGGACATACTGACAACAGAATTGAGTCCTCTTACATTTCTAGAAGTTTTAGGTGAATCCATGGTGCTGTGAATAGCAGCTGGGGGAAATTCTATGAGGAAGAGTTGAGAGAGTTTGAATGGACCAATCATGCACTCCTGGTCATGTCTGTAGATTTCACAAAGTAAGTGGTCACTTCTTCAGCCCGTCTTTGCCAGACTCTTAAATTTCATAGTTGCACCCAATTCTCCTAGACACATTAGCACTGACTTGTTGCCCCAATGTGGCTACACAGTATTAATTGTCTGGAAACAGCAATAACAAGGCTGTGGGGCTTAAAGTGTCACCAAAGAAAGAGAAGAGAACTAATTAATGGCTGGTACCTAATGTTACTGGCGTTGGAATTAGGTAAACCCCAGTAAGGTCCACAATAAGCCAACAATTTATTTTTCCAACTCCAAAGTCATTCATTCAACTCTGATGTCTTCAGAGTCAAAAACTTTAATGGGAGTTTTGCTCCCTCTGACAAGAGAACCCTTAGCGATGCCAAAAGAGGAAATGAGTTGATGAGGGCAGGGCAGAACAGAGCAGTTATTCTTTCATTTCAGTTTTACTATCTGACTTACTAATAACAATGTTTATCATTTTCTACAGTTCCAAAATGATCTGCATACATGATGCATCTAACAGTAGCCAGCCAACCTTGCAGAAAGATTAAGCAACCAACACCAGGCATCTCAGGCCAACAACAGGTGAAATGTGTCAGGAACCCAGGTCTCCTATGCCTAGTTTTGAGCTCAGTCTCATGCTGCCTCTACAACCGAGATACAGAGAAGACCCCAACCAAGTTCTTTCCACCAGTGCGTTTCTAAGTATCTCTACAGAGGCACTGTTACCATGGAAGCAGCTCCCTGCAACCCCCAGCATGAAGGTGATTACACAGACATGGATAAGGGTGCTGGGGCACATCCAATTCATTCTTCTCTTTGCTCTCGTCTGCAGATCTCCACATAATCAGCTGGAGCGACTCTGAAGCTCAGAGTTGACTGTCTGGCAACTTTCAGACTCCGAGGTGAACGGTCAGCTACTCCTGAAACACAGATGAATTTGCCACTAGTGCTCAATGGCCGCCCAGTGTCAGATGTGATTGTCACCTGCACTCTGTAGGACAAGTACTATCCAGTGTCTTGGAGGAACCTGATTAAGAGCTGGTTCTTTCAGATATGACTCAGAAATGGATGCTTCTTTCCAACAACTGCAGGTTAAAAAGTAGTAAGAAACGATATGGGTGTTTTCCTAAGGGCATTTTAAGTAATATTTCTCTTTGGTCTTAGAAATGCTTGCAAATGAAGTAAACATTTCTTTAAAACTCAGCTGTACAAAGAGTTCCACTTCCCTCTTACAAGCATTCTCTGTATCTTTCTGAAAGTTTCTATAATTTTTGGTGACCAAATTACTCTTCGCATAGAGCACTCATTTTTGCTTCATTATTCTTCGTTTAAATACTCTGGCGTTTAGTAACCGTACTCTGTCATCGCTCTTAATGGGGTGTTTTAAGATTCTTTTTCAAAGGCTTTGCTTAATCACAGCCTTAGCCTTCTGGTAAAATTGGGTCTTTTAACAAACTGGCCTGTAAGGGACAAGTTTTTAAATTACTCTCAAGCTTTCCCTCCCCCTTCAAAGTTTTCTCAACCTACTTAAAAGCCTCTCAGCCTTGGGGGGAAGGATGATAAATTAGATGATTTTTGCTCTGTCTCTGTTGCTTGGTATTACCCTGGTCTAATCCATTTTTGTCTCACCAAGAATGTGCTTCTTGCAAGCAGACTCCCTCCCATATTCTGCAGCTTGCAGAGTGCAGACTACTAGCGAGTGTCCCAGAGGTCCAAACCAGGCATGGGAAGCCCTTCAATTTCCCCCTGCCCGGTTCTCAGTGGTGGCTACTCTCTTTTAACTTTTCCCTTTCCCTTCCTATAGTGAAGGCCATGTCTGTGTCCTTGCTTCAAAATCTAATTCTTCAGGTAAAACTGGCAAGTAACTTCCAGGTGGACCCAGAAAAATGCAATGAAAAAGTCATTTAAAGGCAAAACATGAGAAAAAAAATTAGTAAGCAGGGATGCAAAACGAAACACATGCTCTGCTGAAACTTTTAAAATATGATGCGCACGTGCAAATCAAAACCACAAGATCCCGTCTGACAAACCACTCCACACCCATTAGGATGGCTATTATCAAGAAAATGCAAAGCGTGGGCAAGAATGTGGAAAATTGGAACCCTCATACATTTCTGATGGGAATATGGTGCAACCGCTGTGGAAAATTAAACACAGAATTACCTCAAAAAGTTAAACCTAGGCTGATTCACATAGTTGTGTGGCAGAAACAAACACAACATTGTACAGTAATTAACCTCCAATTAAAAAAAAAAAAAAAAACAGTTGGAGGGGTGATGAGAGACAGGAATAAAGTTGGGTCCGGAAAGCAAAAATAAAAAAAAAGTTTAACCTAGAATTATTATGTGATAAAGCAATTCCACTACTGGGTACACATCCCAAAATAATGAAAGCAAAAACAGAAACGTGTACAGCACTTTTCAGAGCAGCAGCATTCACAATAGCCAGAAGACAGAACCAACTCAAATGTCTCTCAGCAGTGAACAAACAAACTGTGGCCCACACATACAATGGAATATCATGCAGCCCGACAAAGGAACGAAATTCTGGCATGTGCTACAACACCGACGAGCCTTAAAGACATGCTGCTGACAGAAATCCACCAGACACAAAGGACAAATACAGCCCGATTCCACTTTCAGGAGGTGCCCAGAGCAGGCAAAGTCACAGAAACTGAGAGGTAGAGCAGAGGTTAGTCACCAGGGCTGGGGAAAGGGAGGAATGGAGAGTTACTGCTTAATGGGTAGAGACTTTCAGTTTAAGATGACAGCTCTGGGGGTGCCCAGTGGGGATGGCTGCATAACGGTGTGGACACACTAAAGCCACTGAACTGTACACCTCAGTCATTTAAATGGTAAATCTTGTTTTGCATATATTTTGCCACCCAAAAAAGGCCAAAAAATTCTATAAACATAAATGAGGAGAAAAGGGAAATTACCGTGCGAAAGGCAATGGAATAATAATGGGTGACTTTTCTAGGTTCCAACTGCTCCAAGAGCATCTTTTTTTTTTTTTTTTTTTTTTAATCAGTCTATTAGTTCACATACTCACTGGAGCACAAAGAAAACAGATGGAGCAGGACAAAGTAACAGTTCAGGTCAGCAAGATTTTAGCACTGACTGAGATGCACGGAAGGTAAGGTTTTATGTGAGGCAGCAGACGGAGATGGGAGTCTAGCAAGGCAAGAGAGAGATCATGTGTGGCACGCTTTCTCTCTTCTAATCTCTTGTTCTGAAAGCCAGCCTCTCAGTCCCAAGACTCGAGGCCCTGTTTCTCTCGGATAAATGTGCACAGACCACAGGAACACTTCATGTCTGCACATCTAGCAGCCCCCACACCCTGGACTATTACCTGACACCCTCCTGGCCTCGCTGCTAGCCCACCGCACTGCCCAACAGCAAGGACCCTGTGGTCTACCCAGATGACAGTTTCAGCTACCAGAAAGCCAAGGAATTTTCTATGTGTGTCAGTGTTGTTCAAAGATCTCCCAAGGAATTCCCTTGATGGTTCAGCAGTTAGGACTCAGTGCTTTCACTGCCGTGGCCCAAGTTCAATCCCTGGTCGGGGAACCAAGATCCCACAAGCCACACAGTGTGGCCACCCCTTCAAAAAAACAGAGCTCTCAAACTCTTCCAATTTAGCCAGAACCTTGAACTTTTATATCAGCAGACTTCAAGCACAAGTTCAACACAAATCTTAGTCACCTCTCAATCATTGGCCTCCAAGAGTCAGAAGAGGGACAGGACTTATCCAGGTTCACAGACAAACTCATATTTTTCTCCTCGAACTTAAGGAACCTCACACCTGTCAAATCTGTGTCTATGCTATCTTGTGTTAGCTCAGGTGACTCTGAGTTCCCTAATGAGACTGGGATGATAAATGGCAAGAAACACTGGATTGCAATTCCCTGTAGATACCCATAGAAAACAAGCTATACCTGAATCATTAAGGCTTGACTACACACATCTAGAGAGTCAAGCCAAATCCCATTACACCAGGTCCTCTTGAAAGCAGGCTGCCCATTTGGGAGACACAAGGTCTATTTCTTCAAGCTCATGAAACAGTCACACAGATTACAAACCACTGGTTGCTCTAATTAATTGCCTAAGACACACTAGTAGATTTTAGGGCTTCTTATAATTGTGGGTGTGTTTTTTTTTTTTTCTTTAAAATTCTGTTACTTGATTCACATTTTCATGCTTTGGCTGAAACACTTGGGAAATTCAAAGTCATCCCAACAAGGTATAATTAAAAGTTAAATTTAGCAACTAAAATCTCATCTCATGGAAAAATCTCCTCCAAATCGCAGAAGTGTCATTGTGGCAATCTGACTAGAAGTCAGCACGGACAAGTAAGGATTCAGGCACTTGCCACCGTGACACATCTGTCAAGGCTGCAGCTAAGCAATGAGAAGCACACACCCAACATGTTCTATTAGAGCATCGGTCCCTTGCTTCAAATGCTTTAAGAAATGAGATTTCATGGAAGCTCTGCCAACCAGCCAGCCCTCTACAACGAGGGCTAAACAGGTGCAGTCTCTCACAGAAATTAGATAATGAATTCAAGGAATTCCCTGGTGCCCCAGTGGCTAGGACTCTGCACTTCCAATGCAGGGGGCCTGGGTTCGATCCCTGGTAGGGGAACTAGATCCTGTGTGCCGCAACAAAGATCCAACACGGCCAAATAAAGAAATATTTTTAAAAAGAAAAGGAGTTCATGCATCATGAAAGTTTAAGACAGAATATTAATTTCTAGTTACTGCCACTATCTACTAATCTTGCTTTGAAAAATGAAGCGAACATCACTCTTCAAAGCCAATGCCAGGAATCGTGAAGTATGCCAACCCTCTACCCTGTCCCAGGAGCTGTCCTCGCTTCACCCTCCTTTTCCCACTTTCACGGGCACCCTGGTCAGAGAACAGCTCCGCCTCTTCTCTTGTTACCTAACGGTTTCAATAGTGCTTCTGAGTCCCGAGCAGGACATCTATACAACTATTCTTCCACTAGTTAAGAGTCCCTTGGACTGCAAGGAGACCCAACCAGTCCATTCTGAAGGAGATCAGCCCTGGGATTTCTTTGGAAGGAATGATGCTAAAGCTGAAACTCCAGTACTTTGGCCACTTCATGCGAAGAGTTGACTCATTGGAAAAGACTCTGATGCTGGGAGGGAGTAGGGGCAGGAGGAGAAGGGGACGACAGAGTATGAGATGGCTGGATGGCATCACTGACTCGATGGGCTTGAGTGTGAGTGAACTCCGGGAGTTGGTGATGGACAGGAAGGCCTGGCGTGCTGCAATTCATGGGGTCGCAAAGAGTTGGACACGACTGAGCGACTGAACTGAACTGATCCTTCCACTTAGCAGTCCCTCAAGAAGTCATTTTGTAATCATGAAAAGCCTTTTCCCATGCATGTTCAGCAGATGCTCCCAAAATGAGGTTTTCCAACACCCACAGAAGCTGCCACTGAACATGCATTTTCTGCACTCGCAACTCCAGACCAGCTGGCAGTCCTAGGAAGGGGCATCTGAATTCAGGACTAGCACTTGTCTAGAAAAAGATGGTGCTAGTGTTGCCCCTGGTGACCACATTCACTTTGGCAGAAGCAGCAGTGATAAATATTTCTCTGGATTGTCAATTCACATCAGCCAGCTGCCTTTGTTTCAAGAAACAACTTCTTGGTGATTGATCTTTCTTCCCTGAAAGTTTAAGGCAGAACTCTCTCTCCCCTCTGACTTTATGTATCTCAGAGCCCAAAACTAGCTCATTTAGAACAACCTATAATACGCTTGGAGTAGATTTCAAGTATAGCTTAGTTAAGAGTAGGAAAAAGATTCTCTTGACCTCAATAGATTAGCTAGTGGTTTCAATCTTCCACCACTTACCTCAAAAGCACATAAACCAAGGTTAGCAAGCTCTGCCCAAGGGGTGCCTGTATTCTAAGAAGCTGCCCAAATGGAAAAGGTCTAGTGAGAGAAAACAGGATGCACAGATCACATATGCAGAGGGTCTTAGTTTTCAGAAACACTTTTAGGAACCAATATGTAACTTCAAGCCTATCAAGTAAGCTGAGTTTCATTAGCCCTAATGTCTAAGTAAAGCTGACAGGGGTGATGTAACTTGGCAGCACTGGATGGTGAACTTAGGTCTTGACAACTTTGAGCTGCTTCTGCACAGACTATGTGGTCCCCAAGTAAAAGCCTGCATGATCCAAAACCTCCTGCACCATTGAGAAGTGGGTGTTTGCTTCGCCATGATAAATCTCTGGGGTTACTTTAAAAACCAGTAACCATAACAGGACTGAAAAACGCCACAGGGAGACAAAGTTCACACCTCTGCTCTAGGTTTCCTTATCAGAGCTTAAAATAACCAAAATATTACTGACCTCCAGCACAGCAGACTCTCTCTGTTAAGATTTTATAACATTTTATATGCTTCAGGCACAAAGCTCAAGAAATCCAAGATAAACTCAAAGATGTTTCCACACAATATTTCCAAGCATATATTTCACATTCCCCTGAAAATCAATGGTAGTTACTAGATACTCAGGGAGCTCTATCACGTTATTAAAAAGTTTTGTAATACTATTATGGGTAACGACCAGTGAGTGGGCGAAATTGCTTGGGCCTCCCTGGTGGCTCAGAAGGTAAAGAATTCACGTGCAGTGCAAGAGACCTGGGTTTGATCCCTGTGTCAGGAAGATCGCCTGGAAAAGGGAATGACTACCCACTCCAATATTCTTGCCTAGAGAATTTCATGGATAGAGGAGCCTCGAGGGCTACAGTCCATGGGGTCACAAAGAGTCACACAACTGAGCAACTACCACATCACAACCAGTGAGTGAGTATGGTGAAAGTTAGTGTGTATATGAACCGGAATGACATCAGAGATAAGAAAACTCGTAAAGAACAACCTTGATTCAACTGAAATAAACAACCAGAAGAGACTGGTAGAAGCTGGTAGAGTTTTAAAAATCAGAACCCACTTAAAATGTGCTAAACCCCCTCCAGCTTGCATCTTGACTCTGAAATGGGCCCTGGCATCTGGTTTGGGGGAGCCTCGTCATTTATATTTCCAGTGACAGGCTACCATGGGCCAGATCTCATGGTACACGAATAGAAAAAGCCTGCTATGGGAGAGCTGATGGCCTCATGGGGATACTAGAAAGCTTGCATCCTTCTTCTGGAGAGCCACAAACCAGCAGTGGGGCTGCCTGCAGCATGTCTCCAAGGGCAGATGATTCTGAGCAAGAGCTCTGATGACAGTTATATGCAATTTCAGAAAGTACAAGCTACCATGGGAGGGATTCAAGCAGGAAATAAGGACAAAACTGTTCCACTGCCAGTGGGATTAAGAAGCATGAACTTTTCCAAATGAAAGGAGGGGACCAAGTCAAAGAGACAAAAGGAAGAGTCTGTGCCTGACTGCAATAAGGCAAGGATGCAACCCTATAATCTCCAGGACAGTCACTAAAAGAAGAGTAAAAGAATTAACAAGTCAATAAACAGAGAACCTGGAATAACTTTTTGCTTAATCCAAAAGAAATCAAGGAGGGGGAAACAACCATAGAACAGATAGGTCAGATGGAAAACAAATTTGTCAGACGATAAACAAAATTTCAAATACACTGGTAACTACATACATGAATGGTAAACTGAAAGCTACCCAATTAAAATATTGTACAAAAACAAAAGTTGAAAAGAAGGACCTAAGTACATTTCAAAAACCATGAAAGAGAATAGATGCTGTCACCAGGGTCTGCCTCGCTGCCCACGATGAGGGCCTGCCAAGTTTTCCGGCACAGTCCTCCAGGCATCAGCATCCCTACCTTGCACAACTGATTTATTCGCTTCCATGCACTGTTAGGAAAGCAAATTGCTTCACTAGAAAAGGCCATAGAAAACTCTGCTGTCTTGCTGATTCTTTATTGAGAAAGCCCTTGTTCCTCCCTGCGAGGAATAATTCATTTAATGCATCCTTGCATATGCATATTAAACCCTGCATTGTATACTGATTATTACATTGTTTTACTGGAAACTGCTCTTTATTGGACAGCTCTTCTGGGGTCACTACTCATCATGGAAATGGATTTTTTTTTTCCTGCCCACATTCCTCGCCCCACCTTCCCCCCCAACTCCCGCAAGCCCCAGCCTCCAAGTACCAGGCTCCATTAGTGCAGTAATAAAACCACTACTGTTTGGTTAGCAGTAATGAGTTCTGAAAGCATCAATGCAGTGCTTCATGGAGCAGGGCTATTGTTAGGTGCAGCAAACTTCCCTGGCATCAATCAACAGCAGTAGATGGTAGCAGACGTTTCTGAAGCTTCCCAGGAATGCAGTGAAAAACTGGACAATATGTGCTCAACGACAAGGCGATGTGTCTCACACAAAATCAAACAAAATGACCAGTAACTAAAGACACTCATTTCCATGCACTCTAGCTCTACTGCAGGTCTGCCTTAAAATTTGGGTAACAGTTACTTCCCTAGTGTCTAGCAGTAGTGTTTCTGTGGCTGCCTGCTCACCACCCAAAGTATCAGTCGGCCTCAGCTACAAAGATGGCTTTTATTCCTTTATATGTGTTAACTCGATAGACAGAAGAAAATGGGAAACAGAAGAAAAGAAAAAGAAGGTTGGGAGGAAGAAAGGGATAAAGAGTCCAATAAAACGGCTTTATCTCAGTGCCTCCAAGGGTCAAGGGACAGGATGAGGGATCAGCCATTAGCCTTCCCCAGTCTCCATTTCCTCATCAGGTTCACAGGCTGATTCGTGTTAAGACTGATGTTAGTCCACCATCTTTTTACATATCGCAACAGCAAATCCGTAGGATTCACACAGCATTGGAAGCACTTGCTCACTTGGTTAAGATAGAACACGGAAGTAAGTTTCTATTTCAGCTTGGCTCTCTGATCATCTTCTTCAGAGATTAAATTCTTCACCTTTAAAAAATGAAATTTTCTTTAAAACATACAGCAGTTAGCTAGAAGAATTGTGGTAACTTTATACTTTGGTCAATCCAAATTTCTCCACTTTTCACTGTCAAAAGACCTCTCAGGCTTTTTCTTGGGAGGCAGTAGGGACTTTATTTGGTTTTGTTTTTTGTCTTAGGTACGTACAAAGGGACTCCACACCTGTGGATGAAGAAATACCAGGAAGACTATTACCCATGCCACCCCTGAAGATGCAAACCACCTCCATGTCAGTAGCAAAAAAAGAATAAGGAGGGAAAAAAGAAGAACAGAAACACGTCAATACCTGAGTGAGCAAGGAGAAGCTACCGAAATGAGGAAAAGGCAGCAGGCTGGAAGAGGAAGTGGGTCTGAAAGGAGGAAGAGTACCAGAAGGAAGTGGACAGGCTTAACCCTTTCCAGAAAGTCTTCATTTTGCTAGGCATCAAGACCCATTCTGTTAGAAATGCCTGTTTTAAAACTGCTGCTTCTTGACATGAGATCAAATACCTTTGAATACCTAATCATTTAGCCACAGAATATATAGTAAGACTAAAACTGAAAATTCTTTCCTTCTTTCTCTTGTCCTATATGAATTTTACTGAGACAAAAAGACATATGTCTCTTAATAGAGGCTCTGAAAATTAGTTGATCCAGGAAAAAGTTTAAAACAAAATGAAATTTAACAGTAGAGTGGATTAAATTTTGCTCCCAATTAAAAAAAAAAAACTAATATATACATAACATCCATGGACGAAAGGAAGAGAAAAAGAAATGTAAGACCAAGGAGAAGACAAGACAGAATTAGAAAATATTCTCTTCAGAAGGGCGATCAAACAACACTCATATGTAAAGCACACACTGTCCTTCCTTTCCCTTCTAGCCTGGAGAGAAAGTCTATCTTTTGATTTTCTTTTTGTGCTTTATTTAGCTCATGAAAACAATATACAAGGGTAGCCTTCACAGGGCTCCCAATCCCACCTGCCACGCGCTCAAAGACAACACAAAAGAGCAAGAACCAGTCTCATTTAGGGAGGAGAGATAAAAACGAAGAATTTACTCAGCAGTAACATGGTAAAAGAAATGAAGTTTCCAGTTTAGCATTCAAACTAATACAGAATCACTGTGTGCAAAATCTTAGGAGGAGATTAACCAGCCAAAAAGACTATGTAATCCAGTGTTTAGCTTCCCAGTGACACCTGGGACCTCAGCTGTGGGGCCACTATAAAGGGGTCACCTCCTCCAACCACAAAAGCTACACAGTAGGGCTAACACACCCCCCTGCTCATGTAAAATACCCACCGGGGAATAGCTGTACGCATAACTGAAGGCTCAAAGTCCAGAGGATACAAAGGTTATCTTGTGACATCAACAGAGTACCGCCATGAGCTCAGCTAGTCAGAAGCTTGGTCACAGCAGAGTCATTCAGGTTAAAGAGATTGTTCAGGGTGCTGGAAATTGGCTGAGATTCCACTTACATGGATGGAGGGGGAACTGGAGGCAAGGACACCACCAGGCTGCAGTGAATGAACTGAGTCATAATCCTACCTAACGTAAATGGAGGAAAGGATTTGGCTGGCCCTTGACCTAGCTCAAAGTGGGTTACCCTTAAAGAGAGCCTCTTAGGGAGTAGAAGGAGTGGATTTCACACCTCATTTCTCTTTCCTGAAGAATGCTGTCAATGAAATGAATGAGTATTATGAGCGAAAGTGGGCACTGGACAGATTCCTAAGAGAGGGGTGTACTCCTTGTTCCAAGCAAACACCTACCTCTCTTGCAATGCTCTTCTTCCCGCTGGTGGCAGGTATGTAGAATACTCACCACTTTTCTAAAGCATACAACCACACACACCATCAACTATGTCCGCTATTTATTCAGGCTTTTATTAAGGAACACAATGTCACTTTGCCTTCCCAGAGTTTCTCTCCTTTTCTCCACTCTTTTCAAAAGCTTACCCAGCTATATCTAATTCTCTCTGGACAGCATATTTGGCTGACTATCCTTAGGAAAGGACTTGCAAACTAATCAATGGCTTCAAGAGTCTTCTCCTAATAGCAAACATTTGATGCAGGTGAGGAGAGAAAAAAAAAAGTTTCATTTCAAGAGGGTGTTGCTTTAAGCAATCTTGAGACCACCTGGGGGTAGGTGGTATACTCTTCTTTAATGAGAGGCAATTATTGGGTTAGCCAAAAAAATTCATTTGGGTTTTTCCGCCAAATATCTTCCAGTATTTTCTGCGATGCTGTAGAAAGCAGGTGGAGGAAATCATTTTGGACAAAGGGCTCAAGGACATCTCTAGGCAGCTGGCCAGCTGCCTATAAGGCCATCCTGCACACAACATTAGTATTCTCTCCTAATGGGAGGCCTTTTTTAATCAAGGAAATATTTCACTGCGAAAGATTCACCCAGAAAAATACAAAGTTTGCCAAAAGGGAATAAAAACATGTAATGATTCACAGCGAATCCACAGAGCCACACTCGGACATACATGGTAACACGGATGGTGGTCAACCAGGCTCGAGCTCTTGACAGATCCACTGCTGAAGTCAAGCTTTAGCCAGCATTCTTCCCGAGTCGAAGAGAAATATGATCTGCCACAGGCTGCTCACTCAGGCCTGAGAATCCTGGGTCCTTAAAACAACGGCCTGCAGAATGCGACCCGCTCAGTATGAACTCTGCCCAAGAACCGGCTGTCCTCGTGGTCTTGAAAAGCTGATCTGGAGACATTAGAAAAAAATGGCTCCTGGCTTCCCTGGCAGCTCAGCTGGTAAAGAATTCGTCTGCATTGCAGAAGACCCTGGTTTGATTCCTGGGTTGGGAAGATCCGCTGGAGAAGGGATAGACTACCCACTCCAGTATTCTTGGGCTTCCCTTGTGGCTCAGCTGGTGAAGAGTCCACCTACAAGTCTGGAGACTTGGGTTCAATCCCTGGGTTGGGAATATCCCCTGAAGAAGGGAACAGCTACCCACTCCAGTATTCCAACCTGGAGAATCCCATGGACTATATATATATAGCCCTTGGGGTTGCAAAGAGTCAGACATGACNGCTCAGCTGGTGAAGAGTCCACCTACAAGTCTGGAGACTTGGGTTCAATCCCTGGGTTGGGAATATCCCCTGAAGAAGGGAACAGCTACCCACTCCAGTATTCCAACCTGGAGAATCCCATGGACTATATATATATAGCCCTTGGGGTTGCAAAGAGTCAGACATGACTGGGCGACTTTCACTTTCACTTTTCCTAGGAGGATCTTGTCAACCAATGAAAATAGCTGTCCTACTGCCATGAGACGCCCAGGTTAGCTGAGTCAGAGGACAATGTGGCGGTGTGATGTGTGAACCTGGGCTCTGCTGGGAAGGAGGGACTGGTCTGATGCTAGAATCAACACCCATGTGCAACAGGAGTCTGGCCCGAAAGCACTGCACTCACCCTATGTCCCACGACTGCAAGCGCATAGAGTGATAGCTGTTCTCTCAAAGCCGAAGATGAAATTAACACGGATAAAGGGCTACTGGCTGGTTTCTAGGACGAAGGGTCCATAAACACGGATGGCATAGAGCCTTAGTCTTCCCACCCCCATCACTAGCACTATGATCTTGCTTTCTCTCCAAAATCGCAATTTTAAAATCCTCCTCCTCATTTTGCCTCAAGTTCACACACCTTGTCTGTTACTTAACATTGTGGCTCCTATCCCTGAAACAGTTCTCTGGTTCAGTTCTTCTTTATCTTGATAACCTTGCCTTTAACTTAACCTTGTCTTTACTTCCAGGTTCAATATTGTACAGTAGTTTCAGATCCAAGCTCTACCCCTGACGGTATGCATGTGTTCAGTATGGTATGGTCGTTTCAGTCGTGTCCGACTTTTAGCGACCCCATGGACTGCAGCCCACAAAGGTCCTCTATCCGTGGGATTCTCTTGGCAAGAACACTGGAGTGGGTTGCCATTNTAAATTATTAATTAAAAAAAAATGTTATTATGGTTCTATGCCAAGCACTGGAGAATAACATGGGGGGTAAAAAAGAGAACAATGAACTTCAAATCAGTATGAAAGTAAGGTAAATGAAACATCAACTCAAAATGGAGCAGAATGTGGCACTTAAAAGGTATTATGGTTTAAAAAAAGAAAAAGCATGAACTCTAAAGTCAGAAGACCTGGGTTTGAGGGCCCAAATGGCAACTCACTCCAGTATTCTTGCCTGGAGAATCCCATGGACATAAAAGCCTAGCAAGCCCAGTCCATGGGGTCACAAAGAGTCAGACACGACTGAACGCCTAACACTTCAACATACAATCGGGGCAAGTTAAGCCCCGTAAGACTCGCACTTCGCGTCTGTCAAATAGAAGCAGTAATGGCAAAAGCAGTGATTCAATGTCTAACACCACTTAGACAAAAATTATACTACCATCATAAAAGTCAGACTCTAAAAGGAGAAAGCGTAGGCTGTGGAAGGAATTCAAAGTGTCACAGCTACAGAACTTGCCAAGTAGCTTCAATCTCAGTGTTTAAGACACCTGAAATGGGAAATGGAATGACGGGTCCATAACTCACACACACTCACTTTCTTCCTGTTCCCATGGCTTCATCACAGCACTTCTGACCTAACAGAGCTCTGACGACTGCCCAGTGGCGAGCTTACTCAGATATCTATGTCCATACTCAGATGCTACCAAACACAGCAGACAGCTCTGCAACTGAGGTAACCCCTTCTTTGATAAAAAGAATATTCATGGCAACAGTACAAGCCCATATAAGTCTGGAATTAAAGGGAAAGATTTACTCACATCGCAGATATTCTGGATCATCATGGGATAGATATGTAACATGCCTTCATGGAAACAAAAAGTCAAAAACTTCAGAGCTCAAAGCAGCAAAAGCAACAGTCTAATCCAGCCCCTTCTGAGTAAAGTCCCAAGAGGTAAGACTGACTTGCCCAACATCTGTCTGGAGGCTAAATTGCAACAGAATGTCCTGATTCTCAGAACAATTCTTACCCTTCCCCATCCCCTTAGTTTCCGAGGAACAACTTAATGTATGATGCCACATATTCTTAAAAGATTTGACTATATGTAGTTTTAAACATATACCAATATCAGCAGCATTCTATTTACCAGAACTTCGAATTAGGTAGCCAAATGAACTGTTCAAAAACTCTACAACACACCACAAAGTCAAGGCCACAGAACCAGGAGTCAGGAGACTCAGGTACTAGTTAGTCTCGGTTTTCACTGGCCAGTCTTTAGATCTCAAATCACTTTATTTCAACTGGGCCTCTGTTTCTAGAACCATAAAAAGGAATTGAACCAACTTGTCTCCAAGATCCTTCTCATGTCTAAAGCTCCTGGATTCCCAATCTCACAACAGATACAGAAAACCCAACAGTTTCTTTTTTTTTTTTTAAGTTACAAGTGCACACACACACACACACACACACACACACAAGATCACAGACATCATATAAGGACAATATGTATATGTATCAAAGCTATGCATGCTTTAGGGTTCTTCCACAGAAGCAAGTACTGTTTTCCAAAGGCAAACAATTCCCTCTAACCAGAGCAAGGACAGGATGTGGAGACATGAGTTATTCTGTTGACATTCTAGGTGCTGGTCAGTGAGAGGACAGGAACCAGAACGGCTTCCTACAGAGGACAGAAGACAAACTGGCTCCGGAAAAACAAAGAGGTGCTCTGAATGCCAGAGGATCTTTGCTTCCCCAGCCCTTCCTAATCCAGCCTTCTATTTAACAGTAATAGTAACACAGTGAGACTTATTGGTAATGTTCAATCTCTTTTTGGCAAAAGGAGTGAAAAGAATTTACTTCTAGAACCAGAGTTCACATGAGTAAACAGGGATGCTCCAACCAAGGATGCCCCAGGGAACGTGAAGCTTCTCAAACACCATCGGCGATTTCTTCCTTACCCTCTTTTCCCAAGCACCTACACGTTTCCCCCAACATGTCAGGATACAAATGCGTCCTTTACCGAGCACTCTTTTCAGAGGCAGGAATGAACAAAGAGCAATAAGAACCCCAACAGGCTTTTAAGAAAGGGGAAGGAAGAGGATGAGCAATGGCTGTTCCAGGCCTGTCGTGCAGAGACAGGGCCCTGCTTACCTTGTCATCCCAAACTCAACTCTTCAAGAAACATCACCACGGAACGTCCTTCACCTCATGTGATTTTGGAGCATATGTTCTATCCCTCTCGTCCTTTTCTCAAAAAAAAAAGTTTTTAATCTGTCTATAAAATATGTGTTTATAAATACATATATATTCCTGCATCTTTTCTAGGACAGTAGCTGACTGCACCCTAACATCTCACTGGGTTTAACAATATAGATAGGGCTTCTGTTCTGCCTTTGCTGTGTTTAATGCCACCAGCATGTTACCACAGACGATCCAAAAGAACTCACAGATGAAATACCCCAAAGATACTTCTGAATTCCTTTCCTTAATCAGAATTCTATGTAGTTCCCAACAGGCATCCACCCATTCATTCGCCCATCACTGGCAGTCTCATGATACAAGCCCTTGATTATGAGCAATGTAGAATTTGAAAAAGAATAGCTAGATGTATATGTATGACTGAATCACTCTGCAGTGCATCTGAAACCAACAACACTGCATATCAACCACACCCCAATGTAAACAAAAAATTTTAAAGAAGATAAACAAAATTTTAAAAAGTAATGAAAATCATTTTAAGGGTTGTAGTAACAAAAGCAGTGAGGAAATGACAGTATCCCCAAAGCTTACTTCAGGCTTTATTTTTTCTTCTTAAATGTTTTTTCTTTGTTTTTTTCTACTTAAATTCAGTTTGGTATCTCCTTTCTCCATTTTTTCCCTTTCAGTCAACAGATAAATAAGTACCTGCAACCCAATGTTATACTATGTGGAGTGAGGAGGTACAAGATAATTAACTCAGAAGAGAAAATGTTTTATGGAGGAAAGGAAAAGCTTGTCAATTAATACCCATTAAATTGATCAACTGACAAAAAGCAGCGTAGGAGTTGCATTCAGTGAACAGGCTCTGGTTCATTCAACAAACACGTACTGGGAACATGGGGAGATCCCAGATGGAAGTCCAAGATGTGCTCCAATGCCAAAAAAAGGTGGGAGTGGGCAGGGATTTACTGAAAATGAACACAGTAAAACTCTCCTACATTCATTTGATTTTACAACTCTGTTAGCTAGAGATTCATGGTAAATTTCATTCCTGAAACAAGAGTCACACAGGTGAGAACTGGTCAGCTGAGTCGAAGCCAGTCCTGAGTGCCCAAACCTCTGAGCATGTGATCCGTCACTGCTCCACTTGGGGCAAAGAGATGACAAGCACACACCGGAAGCGGAAGGGGCCCTGGAGCACCAGAAAGTTAAGACAGGGCTTCTGCGTGACACACGAGAGGAGGCCAAAGGGACACAGGGGCCAAATGCGAAGCTCCCAGTGGCCAAAGCTGGAACCATCTGAACAAAATAACACTGGATTATAACCCAAGGAATAAAATAAATATCCACGAGTCTGCACTGACATATATAAATCACTGAATAAACAAAGGAAGGGCAGTGGGGTGTGGCGGGGTGGCGAGCAAGACACATCTCCCATGCAGGAGAAATCCAAATAATTGATGTAGTTCTCCACCCTCAAGGCTCTGTAGCCTGAATCCCTGTTCCTTAGGCGTGGACTACACACAGGGACTTCCCTCCAAAGTGTGCAGAGGGAGCGATGGAAGGCGGCAGGTGGGCCTGTGTTACAGTTTACTGAGCAGAAACCAGGCAAATGCCATCTTTGCCGGGTGATCAAAGTCAACATCGACAGTGCTAAGTCATATTAATCTTGACAAATGGTGAAAATGGTACTTTACCTAGTCTAACCATCTGAGAGAAACACCGAACAAATCAGAGCTAAGGGGCATTCTGCAAAACACCTAATGAGAACTCCTCAAAACCATCAAGGTTATCAAAAACAAGGAAAGCTGGAGAAACTGTCACAACCAAAGAGTCATAAGAAAACCCAATGACTGTCATCTGGTGTCCTGGATGGGATCCAGAAACAGAAAAAAATATACATAAGGTAAAAACTAAGGAGTAAAGGACGGACTTTAATTAATAATAATGTATCAATATAAGTATCGGCTCATTCATTGTGACAGATGTACCACACCAAGGTTAAGACCCTGATGCTGGGAACGAGTGAAGGCAAAAGGAGAAGAGGGTGGCAGAGGACGAGATGGTTAGATAGCATCACCAACTCAATGGACACAAATTTGAGCAAACTCCAGCAGACAGTAAGGGACAGAGGAGCCTGGTGTCCTGCAGTCCATGGGGCTACAAGGAGCTGGACACAGCTTAGTGACTTAACAACAAAGGTTCAGCATACAGGGAAAATCTGTACTATCTTCTTAATTCCTCTATAAATCTAAAACTATTCTATGGTAAGAATTTTATTTCAAAAGCAAAAACAAAAAAAAGAGGAGGGAATGAGAAAGAGAGTGGTGTGCATGGAAGAACAGACAGAGGCCGGCCAGTTCACTCCAGCAGCAACTGCCCTCCTCATCCTGTCCGCCTGCTCTCTCCTGCCCCCGAGGACTGGAAGACAGCAGTCAAAGCCTTGAAGGCGGAACCCTGCAGGGGTCTGAAGCAGCTTCTGGGAAGAGCTGGACCACACTGCGAGGCAAGTCCAGATTTTATTTCAGTGGCCAGAGGCGTAACAAGCATTTCCTGAACTTTTCTAAGAAACAGAGGATCCCCGGAGCCTATTCCCCAGAACCCCACTTGGAATGGGGCAATAGGCCAGGTTTGCTGGGGCTCACCTTCACCCCCACCCCCGTTCCCCGACTGAGAGCACACCCGCTCACATCTCCTTCCTTGTTTTCACCACTATTTACAAACGGGAACAACTCTGCGCATTCATGGGCTTTTAAAGGATTAAACACAATTGAAACTGCTTAGAAGTAGTTCTCTTTCTTCCCCTTATGCTTCTCTTTTCTGACAGTTTCTCGAGCCCCAAGTACAGCTTAGCAGGTCAGTCAGACCCCAGTAACCACTTCATCAGACAGCTGTCAGAAATCCATCTGAGGTTCAAAGGCAGGAGGGGAGCACCTGCAGACGTGCAGGCAGGGGAGGAAAGCCCCCACCTCAATCGCCAGTGCCTTCTGCTGACCCGACAAGCACCCCCAAATCCACAGGGAACCTGACAATACAGGTGTCACTTGAAAACGCGGACACTCCCCACATCCTCACAAACTTGGCCCTTTGGTGCCTTGCATTAAGTTATCGCTCTTGGCCTCCCAGCACTACTTCTTCCTCTTTCAAGATCAAAAAGGAGGAATTTCTCAAGCATAAAGGACAATGAAGATCTCAACTCAACTCGAATAACTCAGCTACAGGTACACAGAAACCATTTGGAACCATGCTCTGAGACCTCATGGCAATCCACTAACTGAGGCGGAACGTTCAACATGCAATTTTAGGAAGCTTTATTATGACATATGTCTGTTTTCTTTGATAGGACATATTTAAATGAATTGTTCTTCCTAAGAACACTGAAGAACTGCACAGAGTCCATGTAAAATAATATTCTTTTTAAAACTGATAAATTCCCCAAACTTCCAGAGCTGACGTTCTTCCCCTCTACCCCACAACACCGAAATCCAGACATACAATCACATCACAGGCCCAGGCCTGCTAAGAGCTGAAATGAAATCGTCTTGCAAACCCATGCCTACTCTAGTACAGGAAACCACTTCACTGTTTAAGTTCCAATGTTTTCCAACAACTATATTGGGAACTGAGTCACATTACATCTGAAGCCCAGTAAAGGGTCATGCCTTTTGTTGGCACATCTGCCCAATCATTCCTCCCTGGCTGTGGTGTGGGTAGAATATATATTAAAAAAAGAAAGAAAAACATCCCGAGTCCTAGCTCTCAACGATGGGTAACTCTGCCCCTTCCCTAGCACATATGGCGATGTCAGCAGACATTTTTAATGAGCATAAGTAGAAGGAGAATGTGTTATCCAGTGCTTGCTCGGTTGCTCAGTCATGTCTGACTTTTTGTGACCCACCATGGACTGTAACCTGCCAGGCTCCTCTGTCCATGGGATTTTTCAAGCAAGAATATTGGAGAGTTCTGCTTCTCCAGGGGATCTTTCCCACCCAGTGATCGAACCTGTGTCTCCTGCATTGCAGATGGATTCTTTACCTGCTGGGCCATCAGGAAAGCCCCAACCCACCAGCATCTATCTAGTGTGTAGAAGCCAGGGATGCTGCAAAACATCCTACATACAAAGCACAGGACAGCCCTCCACAACACAGCAGTCATCCACCCTAAAACACCCAACTAGCGCTGAGGTTAAGAAATCTT
The DNA here is from genome assembly GCA_006410615.1 of Neotragus moschatus. Classification (NCBI taxonomy): domain Eukaryota; kingdom Metazoa; phylum Chordata; class Mammalia; order Artiodactyla; family Bovidae; genus Neotragus; species Neotragus moschatus. Next base: position 589,163 of record SJYA01000404.1, on the reverse strand, counting down.
GTTTCAAAGCCTGAGAAGAAACTTGAAAACCGCCTAAGAACATATTTATGGAGAAAAATGTAAGTTACACTGATTCCTCCCCAGCTCTCTGCAGCATCTTCCTTCTGTCCCCTGCTCACAAGGTTCTGTCCTCTCCCCTTGAAACTCCACAAAACGGGTTTTCTGCTCTACTTTCCTGGATTGCCATCTCCAACCTCAGCCCATGATATCTAATCCTATAACTGATTACTTGCTGTGACCGACCTCAAACACAACCCATCAAAAATTTCATCACCAGAGCCTCTGAGCCAACTCTTCACTTCCTGCCCTCTTTTAATAAACATCTCACCACTGTCCCCATGACAGAAGTTCAACCCTCAGCAACATTTCTTACTCTACCCCCGACCAATCCAAGGGCCCAGTTTTGCTCAGCACTGAATATCCAGTAGCTAGCACTTTGCCTGTCATGTAGAACATGTGCAAATATCCATTAAATGAATAAACCCAGGAGTATAATAAAAACACAAAGGTCACATTTTTAATCCTTCATCTCCCACCCTCAAATCAACAGCAAAGCCCTGTGAATTGCACCTTCAGATATAAAAGCAGCAACTCAAATGCCTGCCTGAAAAATCCAAACAATGTCATTCATCCCCACATAAATGCCAAATCCATCTCCCTCAAGTGTAAGCCCTACTTTGTCACCACGTCCCCCTCCCAATCTCCCCCCAAAAGCTGTCAACGCCCATCAGACTCTCCCAGTCTAAACTCAACACCCACATCCAGGTTCCATGTTTCTAGCACCAGCAGCTCAAGTTACCTGTCCACCCTTGTGTTTCCTACTTGTTGTCAAGACCATGAAGAGAACGCTGACTAAATTACTCTTACCCATGTCCAGATTCACCAACATCTATGAAAAAGACACCGCCAAGGCCATCTTTGGCTCAGAGAGTCCTCGAGGCTCCCCTTACCACCGCCACGTTAACACTCTCCTGTCCCGTTTTGCCATTTTCCATTGTTCCACCTGTCAGGTCTACAATTTTCCTCTAATGTCACCACCTGGCCCCTGATTTGATTCAGTCTCTACCACATCCACACCACAGCCTCAGGTAGGAGAAGTCTTGCCCCCAAACCCCATCTCAGGTCTGGGATCCCGGCACCAATGCCCAGAGACTGCCTCATAAAGCCAGCTAAGCTGTCTGCTGGTCCCGGGCACAACCCAAGCTTGCCTATCCCTGGGACCATCACATCCTTCTCCGTCTGGCTCCATCTCTGCCTCTCCACAGCACACTCATTCCTTCTACGCCCAGCCCAGTGACACATTCTCCCTGAAGCCTTTCCTAATTTTCCCACCCAGACAGAACTGCCTGCTCTTCTAAGTCATCCCTGGTGGCTCAGTGGAAAAGAATCTGCCTGCAACGCAGGAGACTCAGGTTCCATCCCGGGGTTGAGAAGATCCCCTGAAGGGGAAGGGAGATGGCTACCCATTCCAGTATTCCTCCCTGGAGAATACCATGGACAGAGGAGCCTGGTGGGCTCCAGTCCATGCAGTCGCAAAGAGTCGCACACGACTGAGTGACTAACACTTGTACTTTAGTTTCACTTCTGTCACCTGGTCATTTTCACTTTTTTTTTTTTTAAATTGGAATAGAGTTTGACATTTAACACTAGTTTCAGGTGTACAGCATAGTGATTTGATATGCATACACACAGTTGACCCTTGAATAACACTGGGGTTAGGGCAGCTGACCCTCTCTGCACAATCGAACACAGTCTATAACTTATAGCTGGCTCTCCAAATCCACAATTCCACATTGATAGATTCAACCAACTATGGATTGTGTAATACTGCTGTATTACTAGTGAAAAAAAATAAGTAGACACAGGCGATTCAAATTCACGCTGTTCAAGGGTTAAATGTATTTCAAAATAGTTCAGTTCAGTTGCTCAGTAGTGTCTGACTCTTTGTGACCCCATGAATCGCAGCATGCCAGGCATCCCTGTCCATCACCATCCCTGTCCATCACCAACTCCCAGAGTTCACTCAAACTTACGTCCACTGAGTCTATGATGCCATCCAGCCATCTCATCCTCTGTCATCCCCTTCTCCTCCTGCCTCCAATCCCTCCCAGCATCAGAGTCTTTTCCAATGAGTCAGTTCTTTGCATCAGGTGGCCAAAGTATTGGAGTTTCAGCTTCAACATCAGTCCTTTCAATGAACACCCAGGACTGATTTCCTCATCTGAATAAATCTAGTTAACATCCATCGCCACGCAGTTGCAAAATTGTTTCTCTTATGATGAGAACTTGTAACATCTATTCTCTTAACAACTTTCAAATATACAATACAGAATTAACTATTAATAAAAATCACCAGGCTATACAATATATTCCATGACTTCACGTATTATATAGCTTGAAGTTTGTACCTTTTGACCTTCTTCACTCACCTTGCTCATCCCCTGCCTCTGTCAACCAATCTGTTCTCTGTACTGATTTGCAGAGTTTTATGTTGTTTTGTTTTTTAAATTTCACCTCTAAGTTAAATCACCTAATATTCTTTCTCTGAAATTTCACTTAGTATAATGCCTTTAAGGCCCATCCATGCTGTTGTGGCACAAATGGCAAGATTTTCTTTTTTATATGGCTAAGGTTTTTTACCAATGCCAGCTCTCGGGGAAGAACAAGAGAATCATCAGCTTACAGATGCGTTGTGGCCACTTCTCTCCAGAGACCTTACCTTGATGGATGAAAGGACTAACAGAAGGAAGAGAGGGAGAAAAGGAGAGGGAAAAGAGAGGAAGGAAAATTACCAGCTGCGTGTGTTAGCCAGGAAGTTACCTGAGGCTCACACCCTGGAACTGACCTATCACTTTTCCCAGCACATGTCAGTCTATTCATGTACATGTCTTATATCTTAATAGAAAATTAAATTTCTCTCTTTTGACCTTTCTTCTGGAAAGCTCATGTGCAATTCCAGCAGGTAATTCTATTACCACAAATCCCAACGTATTCTACACAGTTCAGAAAGTTAAAGGGAAACTGAATTACTCAGATAATTTCCCTTAAGTCTCCCNTTAATAGAAAATTAAATTTCTCTCTTTTGACCTTTCTTCTGGAAAGCTCATGTGCAATTCCAGCAGGTAATTCTATTACCACAAATCCCAACGTATTCTACACAGTTCAGAAAGTTAAAGGGAAACTGAATTACTCAGATAATTTCCCTTAAGTCTCCCCCTCTATTCTGCCCATCTGGTTTCCATGCAAACGATCCAGGCAAACCATCTGTGCTTGTGATTTTTTTTAATTCTCCAAATCCAGTCACTAAGTTCTTCCATTAGTAATTTATGGATTAAAATATACGCGTGTGTGTGTGTGTGTGTGTGTGTAGTCTCATTTTCCATCCTGAATATCCCAGGTGAAGGATTAAGTCAAATCTAAAATCCTTAAGTAAAGCAATATTAAATCCAAAGCATATCTAACCTTGGTATAGCATCTATTAACCAATTTCAGAACAGTGCTAATTGCAGTCTTAAAAGGATGACAGCATCTTCTGGATGAGCCACAGAAATAATATATTTAGTCTGGAAATTTCATGGACTACTGAACACGTCAAGTACACTGCACCACCAAGGTCTTAGGATTTCGTGAGACAGGCACCGAGAGCTTCAGAAACAAAGGCACCTGTGGTGGGTAGAGAGGGCCACAAGTTTCCTACAAATCTCACTTGAAAAGGGGTTTGGAAAATGCCATTTACACAGGAGTTACAGCTTGACTTAAATAAAAATATACTTGCTAACTGGCGAAATAAAAGAAAAAAGACAATGTCTGAAGCTTGACTTAAATAAAAATATACTTGCTAACTGGGGAAATAAAAGAAAAAAGACAATGTCTGAATGCTGAAATAACTTGCAGAAGCACCAAAATTTGCCCATAGTAGGGTCTATATATGCTAGGACCTATGAGTTACACTCGATCTTCAGAGATGAGCAGGATACATGTAGAAATGAATTCTCAGAGCCACAGAGGGTTAAGTAGCACACTTGGCTTTTATTCTTAATTGCCAAGTGTTGAAAACAATGAAATAGCCAATGACAACACTACCCACTGTATAAGATCATGAAATTATGAATCAGTTTCCTAAACTGACTAGCTAGACTCATTCCTATCTGACTTTTCAAGCCAGTTCAGCCCAAATAGCAAGGATATAGTATATGGCTTCTAAAGCAAAAAAGGGAAAAATAATCCCTTCCCACAAAAAATCAGAACTGTATTCAGCCAAGTCCTTGTTTTCCCGTGTGGAAATATTTAGTGATGGCTGTGCAGATGCTTAGTCTAGATCTCAGACACTTAAAGAAATGAGAGGGTGAGACACACGCGTAGGAGTTCATTTTTGCAGAAACGCCACGATTAAACAACAAGGCTTACGTTTATGAAGCCACATTAAAGACTTCAGAATCCCATTTACTCTCAGTAGTGACAAATATGCTTAAGCAATGACTTTCTGATTCTGAAAGCAGTTCGCAAGAATTATTAAAAAAAAAAAAAAAAGATTTCACATTACTGCTTTGCTTTCAAATTAAGAAAAAAAGAAAACTTTTTTCTTTTACTTCCCAAATTCATTTTTCCTATTCATCTTACAGTTGGGTCTTTGGTTGAAGCATATTTGAAAGAGGAGGACAAAGCCTGGGCCAATTATCCGAAGAAGAACAAGCTGTCTTCCGTTAAAGGGCTATAAAAATAAATTTGGCTTACTAACAGGAATTCAAGGAGATTTCCACACTGCCCNCAAATTCATTTTTCCTATTCATCTTACAGTTGGGTCTTTGGTTGAAGCATATTTGAAAGAGGAGGACAAAGCCTGGGCCAATTATCCGAAGAAGAACAAGCTGTCTTCCGTTAAAGGGCTATAAAAATAAATTTGGCTTACTAACAGGAATTCAAGGAGATTTCCACACTGCCCCCTCATTTCATGTGAGTCTGTTGACTTGTGTTACTCATCCCTGCTTTTCTACAAATTCATGTAGGGTGGGGGATGTTGAACAACAATTCCATTTACCATTGTAGTCTAGCTAAACACAAACACAGGTTTCAAATTTCAAATCGAAAGATCACATCTAATTTTCATTTCAAGAGATCAGTCCAGATGGTAGTTGAAGACTATCATGCAGACACAAAATTGAAACTAGTTTCCCAAGTGAAGCAAACAGCACATCTGGAGCCCAATGGACCAATGAATCTCCTTTAAACCCAAGGCACCTTGGAGTGGAGTGTTTCCTCCGGATTAAGATATTCCGCTCACCCTCTCACCTAGAACTCACGGGCAAGTTGTGCTTCCCGTCATCTGTGTCCCCAGCACTACTCATCTTTTTAAGTCTTATGCGGGGTTTCCACCTCTTGCTGCCCAGCACCATGGCAACTCAGCTTGAACATACAGACATGCCTGCGTCTGAAAGAACACTCCAACTGCGAATACAGGCTGATGAGAGGTGGGCTTCTGCAGGAGGGTTTTTCTTCTCTGAACCAAAGAATCAGAAAGGCATTTAAACAGATTTTTTTTTTTTTTTAATTACACTTGGGAATGGGAAGTTGGGATGGAAAGTAACACATACCTATCACGGACACTCTAACAGCATTTGTGCTTCACCAGGAATAGCTTGATGTTCTCAGAAAATAAAAGTATTATACCTATTCTTCATAGTCAAGTAAATTGAGAACAGCTGAGTTTTTTTGTTTTTTTTTTTTTAAGGCTTGAGAATAAGAAGCCATTCCTGAAAATTCAGTTTTACAAGTTTCAGTACAAGAAGTTTTTGCTTGTCCTCAAATTATATTTTGAATCATTTCAGTACACTGATAAAGACTAAATAAAAGATGATTCCTATCAAACCATACAGGACAGCCTGTGATAAATTACTTTATTTACAAATTTAAGTACAGTATGTTCCAAAGGCAAAAAACCTAACAGATAATGTTCTGTAATATAAACTATTAGCTGCACATTTCTCTCTCAGTGCAGGAGATGGAGCTGTCATTCTTCATTAAGAATATATATCTATATAAAACAAACTTTTTAAAAAAGAGACCAACTATTTCCACATGTATCTACTATGCCTACAGGGGTTCCAACCGACTCTCCTATAAATGCCAACTCAAATGGAAAACAGACAAGCCAAGAAGAACTATAAGTGGAACTTATGTCACAAATTGCTGCCATTACTTTCAACCCATAAATGAAAAGTGGGGACATTATCACGGTGCAAGGCTGAGATCAAAAGTACCCAGAGCACACTTGGGGAACCCAATACTAACTGTGAGTATTCAAAAACAATCGACAATTGGTTTGCTACTTGGAAGAAAACACTAAATCGAGACCTCTGAATCCCACTATACAGCAAAATTAATTCCAGATGAATACAAGTTAATTCTTTAAAAAAGAAGTCAGGAAAGCTAAAACAAGTCATGCGTATTTTGGGTTCCATCTTTAGTAAAGACCTTTTAACATTCAAAATGAAGACAAAAAAATGGTCAGAAATTTTTAAATTTTTGATTACGTAAAGAAGTTGTACTTCTGTAGCTCTAAAATGCTGATCTAAAAAGGAAAGTGAGAAAAACAGTCAAAAATGAATCGTTACTATCTATTACAGGCATTGGCAAGCTATAGCTCAAGGACCAGATCCAGCCCACAGCATCTTTTTGCACAGCCCATGAGCTAAGAATGGTTTTCACATTTTTAAATGGTGGGGAAAAAAAATCAAGAGCAAGATTAATTCAGGACATGTAAAAACGACATGAAATTCACATTCAGCATCCATATTGGAGCACAGCCACACTACTGCTTCGCCCAGCATCTGAGGCTGTATCTGCCCTGAAACAGTGGGGCTGAGCAGCTGGGACTGAATCTACAAGGCCCACAGAGTCCAAAGTATTCACTATCTGGCCCTCTGCGGAAGTGTGCAGACGTCTCATCTGTTATACAAAGGCCTTACACATAAAAAAACAATGAGGCCCAATGAAATAAGTAGGCGGAGGAGATTTTTTTTTAATATATTTCTTTTATTTTATTCTTTTATCTTAATATATATTTTATATACCTTTAATATATCTCCCAGAGTTTGCTCAAGTTCATGTCCTTTGAGTCAGTGATGTTATCTAATCATCTCATCCTCTGCCGCCCTCTTCTCCCTTTGCCTTCAATCTTTCCCAGCATCAGGGTCTTTTCCAATGAGTAGGCTCTTTGCATCAGAGATATTTATTATCTCATCAGAGATAACTTATCTCATCAGAGATAACTTGTTACAGTATCATTAATACAATAAAAAACAAGTTAAAAAAAAAAGCTTCCCTCAATTCTGAGCCTATTTAAAATTTTATTATATCTGAAATGACTATATCTTATAATCTTATACAATTTAATGCATTATTTATCTCCTGATATTAAAACGGTGACATGCCTTTTCATCAATGTTGTCTTCTTGAGTACTATCACTATAGAGAGACAACTCATGGATTCCAAAGAAGAAACATGGCTGAAGGATTGACTTACAAAGATGTGGAGAGGGTGAAGGGAACAGGGGATGTTAGGGCAGAAAGTGACCTGAAAACACCAGGGGAGGAAAGCGTGCTGCCGGAGCCCTGAGGGGTGCCCACTCGGCAGAGTGCTTCCATGGTAGATATAGCACCACCACCCAAACCACAGCAAAGAAGGCACAGGGCTGTGATGCCCGGTATCTCTCTCCTCCACCCTCAGCCCTCCGAGTCCTCCAGCTGCCCTGTGCAATCGAAGGCCTGGAACATACAGTCAGCACCACTGTCCACCCAAGAGGAGGGTGAGGAGCAGATGTGGGAACAGGAAAAGAAAAAAAAACCACATCTCAGTTATGCTCCCAAGCCTTTGCCTGAGTTTGTTGTGAGCCCTCAAATCTATCAGAATCTCCCAGAATGTCATTATCAGTTTCCAGAGTGTTTATTTCACATTCTCTACGTCACACCCATCTTGAGAGTTCATGGTCAAGTGGCCCAAAAGGAACAAGCCTCTGAATCCAATTTAGACACTAACGTCCACTTGCAGGAAAAATTTGCCAAGACATAGTGCTAAAATCAGTCTGGAAATTTGAGAATCTGTGCTTTAGCTAAAGCTACAAGAACAGATGGTAACTGAAGAAATAAAACACAATAAGAGTGTGGTTACCATTGCTACGGTATTTATTCATGCCTCAGCTCAGCCAAGAAAGGCAAGAAACAACCCTTTCAAACTAGAGTGAAAACTGCCAACATCCTATCTGCTTTTGTCTCCTACAAGTCACGTTATAATCTGGCATCACAAAAGAAAAAATAAATCAGTTATAATTTCCAAGAGGTATGTAAGAAATTCAGAGTTAAAGCCTGAGGGTCTTAAGACAAAGGGAAGTATTTCCTGTATACTGAGCCATTTTCAGGGAAAAAAACAAACAAAAAAACACCCCATTCATACCACCTCCCGGGTCAGTCTGAATTGGGAAATATCACTTAGACTCTAACCAATGATGCCATGACCTTTTTAGTTTTATTTTACCCATGACTTAGTTTCTTAGTGTTTATTGCCTCGTATTTCTAGCCATCTTAACTTTGATATTTTTAACAAGCACTGTTTTAAGTGAAGACTGATTTTTTTTTNTTAAAAAGTGACACTACCTTCCTTTATCTTGAACACCTGTGCACAAACTATTACTCAAAAGGTCCTTCAATAGCATTAGAAAGTCAACAATCTAAAAAAAAAAGCCGCGGTGACTGTGGCACTTGAATTATTCAGCTGTTATTATCAACAGCCTTCTAATTCATGTGGAATCAGGGTGAAGATAAGTGACTCAGGGAATGTGATCATGTGACATTTAAACTGACCCCTGGTCTGCCAGCATTTTTCTCTTGTGCTCCTGCACTAACCTCAACCAGGACCTTCCAACTCTAGACAACAGTACCAGGAAGAGCAACATTAACTCCACTAGAATCTTGATGAAACTCTGACATCTAAGTAAAGATGATAAAGCGGAGGCTTCCCAATTCTTAAAATAGTAGCCTAATTATCAGCAGGACAATGAAGCTTTTTAATACAGAACAAAAAATTTTTTTCTAAGGGTTCATTTACTTGGCAGCATTGAGTCTTCATTGCAGCACATAGGATCTTCATGGCGTCATGCAGGATCTTTCGTCGCAATGCAGACTTGGAGTTGTGGCAATGTTGAGGCATGCCGGTTTATTTGCTCTGGGGCATATGGGATCTCAGCTCCCCGACCAAGGATGGAACCCGCATCTCCTGCACTACAAGGCGGATTCTTAACCACTGAACCACCAGGGAAGTCCCAAGAAAAACATTTTTTTTTTTTTTGGGAGAAAATGTGCAAAGTCACAGGCATTCCAGACAGATATGAGGAAGGATTCCTTGGTGGTGAACCCAGAATGACTTTGAAGAGAAGGTCAGGAATGTGTGTCTTAGTTTAAAAACAGGCTTCCCTGGGAGCTCAAACAGTAAAGCGTCTGCCTAAAATGTGGGAGATCTGGGTTTGATCCCTGGGTCGGGAAGAAACCCTGGAGAGGGAAATGGCAACCCACTCCAGTACTCCTGCCTGGAAAATCCCATGGACTGAGGAGCCTGGTAGGCTACAGTCCATGGGGTTGCAAAGAGTCGGACACGACTCAGCGACTTCACTTCACTTCACTTCACCCTGAGTATCCTCAATAAGGCGGGATGGTAGAAGTTCTAGAACCCTAACAAAGCTCTTGGCTCTATAGATAATATTTACAAAGCTTATGGAAATCCTGGATCTCCAGGTTTAACAAGATGAGAGTAAGAGTACCTAGCTCAACAGGCAGATTTGAGAAACAAATATAAATGAAAGCTCTTCTTTTAAGATTACTTAAAAATTAAATCATCTCTTAAATACGACAATAATTTAACAGTTGCTGTTTAGTTGTTCAGTCATGTCAACTCTTTGCAACCCCGTGGACTGTAGCTCACCAGGCTCCTCTGTCCACGGGATTTCCCAGGCAAGAATGCTGGGGTGGGTTGCCATTTGCTTCTCCAGGGGATCTGAAATTGGTTTAATCACATGGAGTGACTGTTGCAGTCAGTCCGTGGCCCATCCAGGACACAAACTTCAAACTTCTTAGGAGACTGGGCTCTTCACACATATCACAAGATCAGGAAGAGTCCAGAGGAACATGGCCATCAGGAAAGCAGCTGAGTTTCCAATGAGTCCAACTCAGGAGATCGGCTCATGAAAGGCAAAGCTACCCAGCATAGAGCAAAACTGCTTTCAGAGGACAGTTCTCACTAAGCCCATGGGGAAGTGGGAGGGCCAGGAAGAGTTTTCCAAAGCTTTCCTCAACGTTCTACCCTGTGCACGTGTCGGAAAGAATAACACCTCACATGGCACCTCTGCCCCCGCTCATCAGACCTCCACTGGACAAGTCCGTTAACGAATCTTCTAAAACTCCTGTACATGGAGTTCAGATTCAAGCACTATCATGAGCTGAACTTCAACTACTGAACGCAGTGTTAACAGGACACCCAGGCTTCCTCCGATAAATCACAACCTTCCAACACTGGGCTTATTTTATAACCTTGTTTTATACTTCACATATTTTTAGAATAAAAGAATTCTCTATTTTGTGATTGAATGACAGTTCTTAGTTACAACAAATTAGGCTTTAACTATCCACACCCAGTATACTTGCCTGGGAAATCCCATGGACAGAGGAGCCTGGCAGGCTACAGTCCATAGGGCTGGAAAACAGTCAGACACCCCTTAGCAACTAAATAGCAACAAATCATACATCAGCAACCAACAAACTGCCAAACAATTAAAATTTAAGAAACATTTATCAAAGGCCCACTACAAAGCAAGGCCCCAGTCTGGTGCCTGTCGTTAAGAAAAGCATCTGTGTAGAAACTCATCCAATAGGGATAACACAAAAGCATCGTTTTCAACTGCAGTATGGTCTGTTCAACTACAGCTTTAGAGGGAGCTTGCCAACAGCACAGACTTTATAGATAACAGCTTGGGCTTCAGTATTTAACCCAGACTTTGGAAGGCATCTATGTGGTGTGTTCACCTACAAGGCAATAAAGAGCCCATTCCACTCCCTGGGAAGGGCTTAACCCCAAGACAAGCCACACTTTTTCAATATCTAGGAAATGGTCCTTCCCTCATGACCCTTTTCATTATAACTCATCATCCTTTCAAGCTTCTTGGACAAATGGTGGAGAGGAAAGATGACTCAGGAAAAAAGAACGGCAAACTCTGTCTAGGTGAGTCCCTAGGCTCATGAAGCAACAAAGTGTATCTCTACCTACTGTTGAAAGGAGTTAAACACACTCTGAAACCAGAAACCACTTCATTCTGCATTACTACGTATTGTATTTAATTAGACTATAGTGAATACGTGGTGCTAGTGGTAAAGAATCTCCTGCCAATGCAGGAGACGTAAGAAGAGACACAGGTTCCATCCCTGGGTTGGGAAGATCCCCTGGAAAAGGGCATGGCAACCCACTCCAGCATTTTTGGCTGGAGAATCCCATGGACAGAGAAGCCTGGTGGGCTACAGTCCATGAGATCACAAAGAGTCAGACACAACTAAAGCAACTTAGCATGATGAATGCATGGTGAACATATAATACAGAAATGGGGTATGGGGGAATGTCAAGAGTGAATGATTTATGGTAATGTGCTTCTGAGTTTATCCAGGTCAATGGAAAACACCTCTGTGCAGGAAGTCCTCAGGCCTCGAGGCAATAATATTAAATCAGATGACAAACTGCAGGAAGAGAAATGGTCATCAACATCTTCCAGGGAAGAACAGGCATATTTAAGGTCAAGGGCATGAAAATCAAAGTAAGACAATTAGCAAAGGAGACTGATAATTAAAAAGTGATCAAGTGAAGCCTAAAGTTTGTTGAATGAGTTAATGAACTGAGGACCAAACTACTTACCACAGACCCACACCCTACCTGGTGGAAGTATTTAAAAATCACGAACCTTATCAACTACCAAGGTGTAACCTTCTCAGGAAGAAGGTGAAGTCACAAGTGGGAACAGCAAAGATCTTGGAATAAGGAAATATCACATAAGTGAGCTAAGCTAGTTCTAAGCAGACCGCACTCAAAGGTCCTCAGAAGAGCCTTCTGTCCAGTGACACCCATGTCACACTCCCACTTACAGAGCAAGGGGAATGCACCCAGCAGGACCACACTGGGCACAAGGAGACCTCCAGGCATTCTTTCTTCCCTTTTGTGGAGACCACTGGTGAATAAATACCGGGCTAACCACCTACGATTGTGTTAGTAACAATAAATAATAACAAATAATAGACAGTAAGTTCAGCTCATCTTGCTGTTTCCCTAAAAAGGGTCCTGCCTTCTACTGTCACTAACTATGGGACCTTTCCTGGTCCTCTTACTCATAATTCCTTCCGCTCTATTAACAAGCAAGCACCATCCGTCCCTAGAAAAGGAAGGGACCTTCTGAGACCCCCACCTCTGAGAGACCGACAGGGTGTTTCCTGCAGTGCTGAGTGGATGCCACTTAGGCTGAGGGAGAAGACACTATGTCCGGGAGGGTGCAAGGCAGATAAGACACTACCGACAGCCTTTTCTTACGATGCAGCAGTCAGACTGCTGATACATTTTCACATGGTTTTAAGTTACTCATTTGAAGCAAATCCAGAGTTAAAATGCATAACTTAGGCCCTAAGAGAGACCATTTGGATAGTTCTCAAAGTCATGTAAATAAAAACGTTATGAATAAACCAGAAAGCATTTGACTATAACTCCAATTAACAGTAAAACGTAACCCATACCAACAAACTGCTTCGGTGAACGTCTGCTGAGATTACATCCATTGAACGCGACTTTGGCCCTCAGACGGATCGGATCAGCTTCGCCTTACCCTGTCTTTTCCCAGCCCAGATGCCCCCACCATGGGGGTTGGGAAGGGGGGATCCTCCCTTATTCAAACACACCAGGACAGTGAACATTATATGACCATCTGTTCTGACAACATCTTGCACATTCATGGAGTGTGGTTCCAATCACAGCACCATTTAAAGAGCTACCCTAGATCCCAGCAAGGTGCTCCTAAATGGAAGAATTTTACATTTCGCATTTCAGTTTGTTTTTATTGGAAGCATAGTTGTGAGAACACTAAGAAGTAAAAGGCCTCAGCCTGAGCTTCAAAGCTGCAAGCACTTCACAAACCCACCAAGCTCATTTTCCCAACCCCAGCCTCCTTCCCTGCCTCCTGCCTTCTATGGATGAGATTCTGTTTCATCTTTACTCTCTAAGGGAGCATGTACCTGCCAACCAACAGCAAGGGCAAAGCACTTCATTCCCATTTTAGATGCTGCTTCTTGAGCACTAGTGTGCTTTTAGCACCAAAACCAGATGCCTCATTGTTCAGGGGTCACTGTTAACTCTCCCAGCAAAGAGGCATTAGCAGAACACAGGCTCTGAGGGGAGGGGTGTCTCTCTGGAGCCTCTGGATTGAAGTTCTCACTGCTAGAGTCAGCAAGGAGTTCGAGTATGGCCTTTGGAGTTTACTGCTAAAGAAAAGAATGCCTCTTCTGACACATTTTTATTAGTCCTATTAAAATGGATTCACTTATCAGGTCAGCTGATTAGTATTTTTAGGAGTAGAAGATAAAGAAATGTCACTGAAGAAAATAAGAAAATAAACCTAGGATGCAGCTACTTTTTTTCTGTCTTGGTACATGCAGCAGGGAGTTTAAGAGATTTTAGAGCAACATGCAAGACCCTGGGCCAGGGAAGATGGTCCCCACACCAGACGTCTTCGTTTTCCAAAATGCAGATACACACCTCCTAAGAACTGAGACACTCCTGGTTGAAAGTGAACCTGAGGGACCCAGGAGGGCTGCCTTCTCTGAGCCAAGGAGAGAAGTGATGATGCTTAAAGGATGCGCTAATCGGGGAAACAGTGGAAAGTGTCAGACTTTATTTTCTGGGCTCCAAAATCACTGCACATGGTGACTGCAGCCATGAAATCAAAAGACGCATACTCCTTGGAAGAAAAGTTATGACCAACCTAGATAGCATA
>SJYA01000404.1:523768-573080 GCA_006410615.1 Neotragus moschatus | reverse complement strand
TGTGGTGTTGGAGAAGACTCTTGAGAGTCCCTTGGACTGCAAGGAGATCCAACCAGTCCATTCTGAAGGAGATCGGCCCTGGGATTTCTTTGGAAGGAATGATGCTAAAGCTGAAGCTCCAATACTTTGGTCACCTCATGCGAAGAGTTGACTCACTGGAAAAGACTCTGATGCTGGGAGAGATTGGGGGCAGGAGGAGAAGGGGACGACAGAGGATGAGATGGCTGGATGGCATCACGGACTCGATGGGCATGAGTCTGAGTGAACTCTGGGAGTTGGTGATGGACAGGGAGGCCTGGTGTGCTGCGATTCATGGGGTTGCAAAGAGTCAGACACGACTGAGCGAATGAACTGAACTGAACCACCTGTTAAGCCTGAAAGGAAGCTCCTCTTCTGTACTGAGGGGGACCAGCCACTGGACCAGAGGACTCAGCTGCCCTCTTGTTAATGTCAGCCCTCTGTCAGACCATACTCCCCACGAGCTGACTTCTACCCATGATCAGTCCCTGACCTGGCCAGCAATACGGACGTCCTCACCCCACTGCCCCAACCCTACCTCAACGTTTCCAACTTCTACTATATTCCACAAAGGCTGGTAACTCAGAGTCTACTGTGAGGACAAGGCACGATAAAAGGAAATACAGGAAATGTATAAGCTAAACCAGTATAGTAAAGAGAAAATGGGCTTTGTGATCCTCGATTTCAACCTGGGTGCTGTTAGTAATCTGTCACAAGACTTTGCGTAAATTATGTCACTCCTCACAATCTCAGTTTCCTCATCCCTAGAAGATTAAAATGCCTGCTTTGCCAAGCTGCTTTGAAAATTAAATAAGTATATATATGTATATGAAGTAGTCATTAAGTGGTAATTAATATTGTTATTTCTTTATTATATCAAAGGGCAATTCCAAAAGCACACCAGTTAAGACTGAGATTTTACTTGACACCACTGTGACAGTATGACTCTAGAAAAGTAAAAGATAAATTCTGTGTAACATATGGTTGCTATCCTGATGCAGGAAAAAGAAACACACATAATAGTTTTACAAATTCCTAGTTTATGATGTCAAAATTCTCTAACAAAACAGATGCTAATGATCAAATCACACGATAACTTTTGCTTATTTTTTCACTAAATAATCCAGACCCTCAAAGATGAAGTAGAAGTCCTAATTTACTTTTTCTAAGTGTAGGGATGGCTCGGAGTTCTTCATTGACCATTTCTGATTTCAAAGGTTAACTGTGACGGTAATTTTCAGAAGGAAAAGAGCACCGAGTCTGCTACAACCATTCGGGAAATATAATAATAACACTATACGGTTAATAAAGTATCTACTACATTCAGAGTTTTATACGAGTAAATTTTATGCAGAGCAAATTAATGATCATCACTACAAATTTCAAAGGAAAAATAAAATGTCTTTTTTATAAAGGAAATTTTATGAAGAAACCACAATACTGAGCTTCCCTGGTGGCTCAGTTGATAAAGAATCCTCCTGCAGGGCAGGACACCTGGGTTCAATCTCTGGGTCAGGACGATCCACTGAAGAAGAAAATGGCTATCACTCCAGTATTCTTGCCTGAAGAATTCTAAGGACAGAGGAGCCTGGTGGGCTACAGTCCACGGGCTAGCAAAGAGCTGGACACAACTGAGCAACTAACTAACAATATTGGTTCCCAAACTGTGAAAGCAAGGGAAGAAGGGAGAGGGGGGGAGGCAAGGAAGAAAATATTATCTTACAAGTTTACACCTAAAAGCTTCCTCTAGATTGCTACAGCCCACTTGCCTCACCCTAACAGAAGAGAGCTGGGCATCGGTGTCTATCCTCTCCTCTCAGAAATTAGACTTCCCTCTCTTGGCCTCCTTGACCCTCCTTCACTACATTCCCTTTTTTATTTGAACATTTATTTTACTGAACTATAGTTAATTTACAGTGTTGTATTAATTTCTGCTGTACAGCAAAGCAATTCAGTTATACAAATGTATATATTCTTTTTCATATTTTTTCCCATTATGGTCTATTATAGAATTTTTTAAAGATATATTTATATTTTTCTTTATTAATTTGGTTTATTATAGAATTTTTTAAAATATATATTTATATTTTATTAATTTGGCTTATTATAGAATTTTCAAAGGTATATTTATATTGTTCTTTATTAATTTGGTTTATTCAGAATTTTTTGAGATAGATTTATATTTTTCTTTATTAATTTTTATTGTAGTTGCTTTACAGTGTTGTATTAGCTTCTGCTGTACAGCAGAGTGAATCAGCTACACATATACATATATCCAGGCTTCCCAGGTGGCACTAGTGGTAAAGAACCTGCCTGCCCAATGCAGGAGACATAAATGGGTTCAGCCCCTGAGTCAGGAAGATCCCCTGGAGGATGGGAAGATGACAACCCACTTGATTATTCTTGCCTGAAAAATCCCATGGACAGTGGAGCCTCGCGGGCTACAGTCCAAAGGATCACAAAGAGTTGGACATGACTGAGCGACTAAGCACATAAGCACACACCTACATCCTAGGACATGTGGCTGCACCAGTAAACGCAGTTGGCTGGCACAAACCTCCAAATGCAAATGGAGGCCAATCCTCAGGGTTAGTCAGCTCTTTAGGAAGCATTCATGTGCCTGGGTTTCCATGAAGCAGGTCATTTCCAAATATACATATCTTCTACCAGGTGTTTCAAAAAGCAGAACAAAATCATTAAAACCGCTATGTAAAGATACCTTTTGCTACTTGTTAGGATAACTCATCAGGAGTTATGCAGCTTCTTGAAGTGGGCCATTTAAAACAACATTTTAATTTCCTTTTTTAATAAATGCCACAGCAACTGTGTTGAGTACAGCCACTGGGAAGTTCACAGAAACAGTTCTCACTTTCCCAAAACCCTGAGATGTATTTTCAAAAATAAAACAACTGTTATTTCACAATCCGGAATAAAGGCCATGACTCTTGCGGCCGCACACAGAGTGGGAACCCCAAGGGTAGGAATATTAAACCATTTTCCATTCTGCTCTTTTTGCAGAAGAGAAGAACTTCAAATAAGATCTCTGCTGTGAACAAAGATATTCAAACAAGAAGCTCAGCTCAGTTCTGCCCCTGTAGTGAGCATCCCTGGAGATGTGGCTTCCCCTCTGGAAGAGGACGCATGAGAGTTCACGTACCACGAAACTCCTTCATGGAGCCCTGGACACCGACCTGAGATTTAGGAAAAAGACCATGGCCGAGACTGCAAAGCTGACTGTTCTCATAACCATTTCTGCTTCCGGGTGACCAGTCTTTTCTGAACTATAATCTGAAGTAACGTCAATCCAAGACAATTCAGAAAACAAGTCAGGTTACCAAACTGACAAACAGGTGACAACAAAGATATAGTGGTGATGGTTTAGTTGCTAAATCGTGTTCAATTCCTGCAACCCCACTGATACTACAGCTTCCCAGGCCCCTCTATCCATGGGATTTTCCAGGCAAGAATACTGGAGTGGGTTGCCAGTTCCTTCTCTAATGCATGAAAGTGAAAAGTGAAAGTGAAGTTGCTCAGTCATGTCCGACTCTTAAAAACCCCATGGACTGCAATCTACCAGGCTNAGGAAATGGCAACCCACTCCAGTGTTCTTGCCTGGAGAATCCCAGGGACGGCGGAGCCTGGTGGGCTGCTGTCTATGGAGTCACACAGAGTCGAACATGACTGAAGCGACTTAGCAGCAGCAGCAGCCACATGTGGTGCTGGTGGCTACCATTTGTGGAGAAAACAGTATGAAAGATGAGAAAGAAATACATTCAATTTCAACAAGAACTTTTCAAAAAGGGTAGATTCACTCCTACAAGACTAAAAATAATACCAGATGCCTATCTAAGAATTTTAATACTAACACAGACCTTCAAGATCTAGAGAAAGGAGGTAAAGTCTTGTCCAAGGTCAAGAAAATTCTAACAGTTACAAGCTAGGCTGACCCTCCATCCTCATCTCTCTCAGGAAGACAGTTTGCCTAAAAGGTCAGCCATGAACCAGATGAAAAAGGAAATTAATTTATATTTACAAATTATCTACTGTGCCAGCTGTGTGACAGCTCTTGACAATCACTGTCTTACTTCATCCTTGCCACAATTTTAACAAGTAGTCATCGCCATCCTAAGTAACTCTAGACAGACTGTCAAAAGCAGGACTCAAGCTCAGATCTATGCAACTCCCAAAGGCATGTTATTTCCACACCACCATACTACTTTCTTCTCAAGATCTCTATCAGTCCCCTGACCCTCAGACTTTCACTGAAATGATTGCTTCAGTGAGTCTTAGTCACTCAGTCATGTCTGATTCTTTGCAACCCCATACAGTCCACCAGACTCCTCTGTCCGTGGAATTCTCCAGGCAAGAATACTGGAGGTTTCCATACCCTTCTCTAGGGGATCTTCCCAATCCAGGGATGAAACCTGGGCCTCCCGAATTACAGGCAGATTTTTTACCATCTGAGCCACCAGGGTTGCTTACATGCCTCCAAAGCTTCCAACACCTGATACTCTCCACCTAGAATACTGGGCATTAACTGGGGTCCTAACCAACCAAGCACAAGATAACCCCTATTCCCAAGAAAGCAAAGACAAGTTACATCTGTCCATCCTTGTTATAGATCTTACAACTTTCAGCTCCATACCAACACTGCCTCTGAGATGCACAGCAGTCGAGGAAGAGCTTAGCACAGCCATTATCTACTCATGAATCCTCACCAGTGTCTGCAGGAGGTCACTGCTTTCAGTAGTAGTGTCACTCTTCCCCTGCAGATCAGGCAGCTGGCAGGTTGATCACCCAAGGCCACAATCCATCTGAACGTGAACTCTCCATTCCTCAGATACCTGGGCTCAAGGCTCTTTCCATCAAGTCCTATCTGACCCCAGGCAGAATTCCCAATGGAGGAGTTGACTTCAGAGAAACCCTCTCCTCTCTTCCGACACTACCAGAGCTACACACAGAGCTCAAAGCATTCCAGCCCTCAAAGCCTCAACTAGAAACAAAGCAAGAAAGCTCCCAAGAAAGCACATGTCCACACAAAAACATGCCCATGAATGTTCACAGCAGCATCATTCATAACAGCCAAAAAGGAGAAACTCAAATGTCCATCGACTGATGAGTGGATAAATAAAATGGGGTACAGTGACACAACGGAATTTTATTCAGCCATTAAAAGTGAATAAATCACTGATAACAGGCTATAACACTTATGAACCTTATAAATGCCACACTAAGTTGCAAAAGACCACAAACTATGCGATTCCATTTATAGGACATACCCAAAATAAGCTAAAAAGACTAAGTAGAAGAGTAATTTCTAGGAAGAGGGGGAAGTAGGGAGTGACTGCCAGCTGGTAAGGGATTTCTTAACAGAGTAATGAAAATGTTCTAACATCAAATAGAGAGTTGTGTGATGGCTGCACAACTCTGCAAATACTAAAAACCACTTAATTCTGTATTTTAAAAGAGTAAATTTTATGGTACATGGATTATATCTCAAAGTTATTTTAAAAAGACAAACTCCTAAGATAACATAACTAAAGCAATGACAGGAGCCACGCAGGATATAACCCAGGCCCGCTGCGTTTAAACTATTAATTGAAGTGAGAAAATCAAACGATATTTTCAAGATGTCTCCCTTAAATTTAGCTTAAGAATTCTCAAACTGTCTTTCACTGAAACCTGAAAGATGCAAAAGTCAAAGAAGAGGCAAAATCATCTGCAGCTGATGGATAAGGAAATCAAGCCCTAGGTATACATGAATTTAGATGATAAAGCTAGACAGCATATTAAAAAGAAGAGACAGCATTTGACCGACAAAGGTCCATATAGTCAAAGCTATGGTTTTTTTCCTAGTAGTGATGTACGGATGTGAGAGTCAGGCCATAAAGAAGGCTGAGTGCCTAAGAACTGATGCTTTTGAATTGTTGCCCTGGAGAAGACTCTTCAGAGTCCCTTGGACTGCAAGGAGAGCAAACCAGTCCTTCCTAAAGGAAATCAATCCTGAATTTTCATTGGAAGGGCTGATGCTGAAGCTCCAATACTTTGGCCACCTGATGCAAAGAGCCAACTCACTGGAAAAGACCCTGATGCTGGGAAACACTGAGGGCAGGAGGAGGAGGAGGCAACAGAGGGGTGAGATGGCTGGATGGCATTACCAACTCAACAGACATGAATTTGAGCAAACTCTGGGAGATGGTAGAGGACAGGGAAGCTTGGCATACTGCAGTTCATGGGGTCATAGAGTCGGACACAACTTAACAACTGAACAACAGCACAGAGTCGAATTCCAAAAAGAGTGTCAGGAAAACCTTGTCTGAATTACAGTCAACATTCCCCAGCTATCATTTTTCACCTGAAATAATATGAATGGACTGGAACAGATCATTATCATCATTGAAGACTTGCTCTGTGCCAAGTCCCATTCTAAGCACACACACTATCTTATATAACTTAATCCTTACAACCCCCGATCTTCAGGCAAGTGCATTTAGAGTTATGTGGGGTCCTGCCCCAGGGCCTTTGCCCATTACTTCAGAGTCTGAGGAGCCACTGTCCACCATCAGTGAAAAGTAGACAGGACCTGCAGTGTCAGGCCTCCAACATCTGTCAGTACTCCAGACCTAGTATACTGCTTTTTCATTAACTGCAAACAGCTAAGATCTCACAACTCTTCCTCCACATAAAGGTTCTATATCAAAAATAAGTAGCAGTATTCTTGGGCATGTAAGTGTGCTAAGCCACTTCCACCATGTCCCATCTAAGACCCTATGGACTGTAGCCTGCCAGGCTTCTCTGTCCATGGGATTCTCCAGGCAAGAGTGGCAATACTGGAGTGGGTTGCCATGGCCTTCTGCAGAGGATCTCCCTGACCCAGGGACTAGAAAGTGATAAAACTTAGTCCTCCAGGGACTTAACTTACTGGAAAAACAATATAATACATATATATACACACACATATATATTATATATAACTGTAATAACGTCTCACATCCACCAATGAAATGAAAACCTATGGCTCTAGTTCTCTTCCAACAGTGAAGAGTAGGGACCACCTCACAGCCTAAAAGCAAAACAACCTAGGAGGGAGTGGGGCACAATAAATGCTGGCAACTCACTCTTCCTCTCTTTCACTGACTAAACCCACCTGGTCATGAGAGCAAGGGGCCCTATGATATAGTCTCTGATGGTGAGCCAGTGGGGCGAGGGATGCAGAGAGCAGATGGAGAATGAATCTGGGGGCAAAGAAAAATAATCAGCACACAGGATCACAGGCCCATGAGAAGATGGTGTGATAGCCAATTACCTTATGTAAATCCATATTCAAATGGAAGGAAAGTGGGTTTCAACAAATGGCAGTGATGGGGCTCTACAGAAAATCACTGGAAAGCATATTCTCACAGTCCCTCCCCTCTGGTCTGTGTCTGTCATGATCAAATATTCTGAGTTAGGCCTGAATAAGTGTAAAGCCATGAAAGACTTTGCAGTTTTCTACCTCATTTTCATTCCAGTTATCTACGTCTTTTTCAAACACCTTGACTGAAGTAACCCACTGATACAACACTATCTTCTAAACGCTTATTTACAACTGACACCAGATCTGCACTCTGTTTTCTGGAACTGTCAAGGTATTATCTCATCAAGAATGTCAGAGTACTAAAGACCAAAAAAGTAATTTTAATACACATGTTTGTAACAAAAATATTATCTGATCCTCATGAGGACCCTCAACTGTATGCCAAACAGGATCGTTCATCTCCCTTTGAGGACTTGGAAAATACAATGCCCCAGCCTCAGAGGTTAGTCCTTCATCCCAGTTTTCAGAGTTTAGGAGAAAGGATTCCCCTTTGCAGCCTGTCTAGTTAAATGCTAAACCAGTTACTAAGACTTTTCATTCAAGAACTATTCATTCCCATAATTGAGATGTTTACTACCCGAAGGGGAAAGTACCTTAAAGTAAAGCCTATCTCCAGAATCATAGAGATGAACCATTTTTTCAAATATTTGCTCCCACTGTCCACATAGTCAATCACAACATGTAGGAAAGTCCACTATCTTATATGCAAAGAATCGGAGAAGGCAATGGCACCCCACTCCAGTTCTCTTGCCTGGAAAATCCCTTGGACAGAGGAGCCTGGTGGGCTGCAGTCCATGGGGTGGCTAAGAGTTGGACACGACTGAGCGACTTCACCTTCACTTTTCACTTTCATGCACTGGAGAGGGAAATGGCACCCACTCCAGTGTCCTTGCCTGGAGAATCCCAGGGACGGGGGAGCCTGCCGTCTATGGAGTCGCACAGAGTCGGACACGACTGAAGCGACTTAGCAGCAGCAGCAGCAGCATATGCAAAGAATATCTGCTAGACTACTTCTCAAACCTCATCCAATCATGTTACCCTGATTTCTAGTACAAAAATATACTATAGAGATTAATCCTGCTTTGTAAATTAGGTGGGACTCCCATAACCCAGATTTCCGGGATAAAAATAATCACTTCCACCTAAGGATTTCCTTTAAAATTCCACAGAACTCAAGTGCTTCAGAAATGCCAAACTCAGTTCTACTCTTCCATCCACATTCTGGCATATAGTCAAACTCTCCCAAACTGTTCATGGAGAAAATCTCCCACTAATTATACCTGTCATGAAGGACCAGATTTCTCCCATCACTGTTAAATGCCCAAAGAACTTTTTAAAAATACTGAGTCTCAAAACCTCAAGTTGAAGAATTAGATTCGATTAGCTTTATAAAATGTTAGCCAATTTTTAAAAGAATTTTATATGCAGGGGGGGCAGTAACAGTAACTTAGTTTAAATCCTTTATTTTCTGGATCTGAAAACTTGTGCAGAGAGAGATGAAATCATCCATTCCAAGTTACACAGTCAGTGTCAAGACTGGAACCAAAACCCTGCCCCTAACTCGGGTTCAGAGCTATTTGACCTTACCGTGCTCCTGTATCTGTCCAACTCAGCCCAAAGACACTATGATGAAAGAACGGAGCTCTTGTCTCCTAATCCCCAGATACCTCTCCTTGAGATCAGGACACTCTTCCTTTCCTCCAGTGAGCATCTGCCTCTTTCTCCGGTTTTATCAGCCAACAACAATCACCAAAAAAGGAGCTAAATAGTCTGCAGTGAAACTAGAGGAAGCAGCTCCGTTTCAAATGACTGGAATATGGACTGTAATTAATCACAATCCATTGAGAGAAACCACCCTTGCCTTTAACTGGTAGTAAATGACCGGAGTCCGGGCTGCCCAGAGGAAACTGCAAGGTTCTCAAAAGTGCAAGGTCAGCCATAAAGATCCTGCCAAAGTTAGAGCCCAGTGGGTGAACTCAAGATCTTTATCAAGTGAGGGAGCACAATTCAATGAAAATTTCACTAACATGTAGCAGGCACCCCAAAAATAAACCCATGAGATGAGACTCATCACCAACACGAGTCCTTTATCAGATGTGGTAATAAACTTTCTCCCATAGGACCCCATGCCAAGCTAGAAGTCTAAAACC
Organism: Neotragus moschatus; assembly: GCA_006410615.1. Taxonomy (NCBI): domain Eukaryota; kingdom Metazoa; phylum Chordata; class Mammalia; order Artiodactyla; family Bovidae; genus Neotragus; species Neotragus moschatus. The sequence goes on along the minus strand of SJYA01000404.1, from coordinate 563,555 downwards.
AAAAGCTCCAACTAACTCTCAAGAGAATAACTATCAATTCACAATGGATGCTGTAGGAATTTATTTAAGCTACCTGAAGGCAGGCAGCGAACCAGATTTCCACAAGAATCTTCCACATAATGAACACACTATAAACCGTAAATCTGCCTCCAATACTCAATCAGACTCTCCATTGGTGGACCTCTAACTATTGTTCATCTCTGCAGAGTGATCTTAGGGCTTAGACATTTAACAGGCTAGTAACTTGTGCTAATAAGTACGTGCTTTTGTATTGCCTGAAATTCTTCCATTAGCCACAGAAAAATTCTTAGCCTAAGGTGTATGGTTTCTCCCCCTGAACTAAGAACTGGTCTCCCGTATACTCTATTTCATGTCTAAGCTTAGAGAAGCTGTTTGTGTTATCTGACTCACCATTAGAAGGACAAAGGAATCTANGCCACTAGTGAAGCCCACCCTCAAGAATGCTGAACCTACAGCCCTAAGGAAATGTAATAAGAAGCAATTAATGAATTAACCACCACTGTCTCTTGGATTGTTTGTGACAAGATGATAAATTCCTCCAGCTCTTATAATGAAACTACACAAATAAAATCCTTTAAAACAAGCAAAAAAAAGAGGCATGATTCAAAAAATCACATTAAGATATTTACTGAGAATAAGGTCCCTTTCTCAACTGGATACATTACTTCAGGAACTAAAGAGTTTAGAGTGCCAACTAAATTCAAAGATGCCCAGACTAAAAACATACAGAGGGAAAGATTTAGATATATTTCTGAAGCAAAAGGAAAAAAAAAAAAAAACAGTGCAGACAATTTTATGACTTTTTTCCTTCACCGAAATTGAATTTTTATATAAAAAAGAGGTGGATAAAGCTCTGATATAAAAAAATCAGGATAAAGATGTTAATTCTTCAAGTAATTCTCCTTTGAATCCCCAAATCAAAAATTTATGAAACTATCACTGACANAAAAAAAAAAAAAAACAGTGCAGACAATTTTATGACTTTTTTCCTTCACCGAAATTGAATTTTTATATAAAAAAGAGGTGGATAAAGCTCTGATATAAAAAAATCAGGATAAAGATGTTAATTCTTCAAGTAATTCTCCTTTGAATCCCCAAATCAAAAATTTATGAAACTATCACTGACAGCAAACTCTTCATTTCCCATGTGACTGACTTTCAACAGTATTTCTGCTTTGGAGTATAATCTAATCTCCTCCCCTCCTATTATTAATTTCTTCTTTCCTTTATTTTAAAATAAGCCTCAAGTTCCAATGCAAAGGTATTCCAAAGACCACATGTCAACTTGCTCCATTTTTAAGAAACAAGAGAAGCCAGTACTTTGGGGACTTGAAATTCCTTCAAGGAAGAATTAGTCGCTATTTGTTATTGCTTAAAAAATAACCTTTCAAAATTAAATGAAAGATATAGCCAAAAATCCCTAAATCTTAACAGCAGGAACATAAAATCATGGATCAGGACTTACTTTGCTGACGTAGTAGCAAACAGACCCTGATACGAGTGCTTTATATATTTCAGGGGAAAAAAAATTTTTTTTAATCATCTAGGAAACAGAAACCAGAAGCAATACAGGCTAAGAGATAAGCTTCTCTATGAGGAAAGAGATTATACAAAGTTCAGTTATTAAAGCTTAAAAACTGAAAGCTAAAAAGGCACCTAAGTCATCTTTAAGTCTACAAAAATGTACATATGAAAGATGCCAACTAGATGTTCCCCATCACTTCTGAGTAGAAAATAAATAGAAGAAGGCTTGAACTTCAGCAAAAGGACTCTAAGAGTGCAGGTTTCTGTACAGTAGGTAAACTAGCCCAGGAAGCCTCAAACTCTAACGTGTATTATGAATCACTTGCAGCTTTAACACAATTATGAATCGTGTTAAAATGCAGATGGAACAGGAGCTGAGAATCTGCTTTGAGTTCTAACAAGTTCTCAGGTGATACCGATGCTCCTAATCCTGGCACCAGACTCTGAGAAGCAAGGAGCTAGACCAGAGTGGTTTGACAATTCACCTTGTCAATTCCGTTGAACCAGGGTCATCAAAGTTCACTTAGGCTATAGCCACTGGGGTGAATCAGAAAGCCAAAACAAAGGGAGCAGACCCTGTAAACTCTTCATCAATGAGTTTGAAGATGGAAATCACAAGGAACACTGCAAAGTAGCTAGCTGTTGAAGAAGCAGAATACAAAATCTCTTTGAACCAGGTTGCAGAGTCAGCTTCCTGGAGCCCTGAGGTATGGTTTTAACATGGTTGAGGGGAAACCAGAGGAGATGACCTCACATACCTGGAAGACAGATTGATTTCACAATCCCTTTCCAACCCATCTTATAAATTCGCAGTGCATTCTCCAGTGACTCCTCAGATGTGGAAATTATTCTTTAAGACCTTTGTCAACTAAAATATGACACATTTGAGTGCAAGGGCATGAAGTATGTAGAAACAGGACCTGCTTAGATGCGATAATGTTTTTTTCTTTTCCCCAGCCTCTTTCTGAGTAGTCTCCAGCAATGAACCACATTTTCAAAGATTAAGAACACAAATGCCTACTAAATTCAAAAAGTTAAAACCGACAATACACAATAGGAGTGTAACTCCTATACTAAACAAGCAAAATAAAACCAGTGCTCAGAGTATTTTAAACCAGGGCACACTATACTTGAAGCTGCAGCTCTACTAGGAGAGATCCATCAATGTGTCTAGACCCTGCATAGTCAAGCATGTGCTGTCTGGCTTAATCCAGTGGGAGGCAGTCTCCATCACAGAGCACATGCTCAACAAACGTTTTAACAGAGACAAGTGCAAGCTATTCTTATTCTAAAGGGAAAATGTCAATCTATCCTTCCCCTCTATGACACAAGATACTCTACCACATGTGCCCAGCCTGCAGACTGCACCAATAATCTTCCAAATTCCCAGGCTCGAGGAAATGTGGAGTTATTCTCATCTCTCCACTATCTATGGATCAAGGGTTCTGAACCTGGAATCCACAAACCACTGACACACTACGAATGGGTTGCTGGAACTGCAAGTTAATTTTTATGTGTAGATGTATCTATGAACTTCTCTCGGGCTAAGGACCCACAGTTTTCTTAACAATGCCAATGGAGTCCCTGATCCAAGTAAGAGCGAATTTGAATCTTAGTCCTTTCTTCTTGGGCGGCAGCTCTCAGACTCTTATAGACTCCTGTCCGGCCTATCTCTCCAGTCATTCACTGCCTGTTTATGACAGCAAACTCGTGACTAGGCTTTCTAACTCCGACTTTTTCCACTCTGAGTCATCCTAAGATTGCTCACAGACAACATTCCTTAACCCCAAGCCATCGCCCCCTCTCCAACTGAAGAGTTAACTCTTCTTCAGCTTCTTTCCTAATTCCTTGTTGATCTCTGCCCCCCAAAGAACATACACCAGCTCTAGACTGCCACTGAACACCTTTTATTACATTATTTGGAATAAATAATTCTGTCTTCTGATCTCTGTGTGTGTGCGTGCTAAATTGCTTCAGCTGAGTCTGACTCTCTTCTACCCTAAGGACCATAGCCTGCCAGGCTCCTCTGTCCACAGGATTCTCCAGGCAAGAATACTGGAGTGGGTTGCCAAGCCCTTCCCTTCCCAACCCAGGGATCAAACTCATGTCTCTTACGTCGCCTGCACTGGCAGATAGGTTCTTTACCACTGTGACCACTTGTATACTCCAAGATAACGCCTGCCACACCATAGCCACCCAATAAATCCTGCTGCTGCTGCTGCTGCTGCTGCTGCTGCTGCTGCTGCTAAGTCGTTTCAGTCGTGTCCGACTCTGTGCGACCCCAGAGACGGCAGCCCACCAGGCTCCCCTGTCCCTGGGATTCTCCAGGCAAGAACACTGGAGTGGGTTGCCATCTCCTTCTCCAAATCCTACTGGTGAATAAATCACACATTACATAGTAGGTGTGCAATAATACCATATGTGGCTGAAAAAGTCTTCAAAACTATTTGTACTTCATTTTATTTCACTATTTTCTGAATCCTTATAGCTTAAATTGAGTGTTTGTAGGAAGGATGGTCTAAATGAGAGGAGAAGACAAGATATCTCAATCTCCGAAGAACCTCCCAAGTCACTCATCACAAGAGATGAACCTGAACTCTCAGTAACAGCCTGGAAAACAGTTCAACTAAAACACTTTCTTTTTCCCCTCCTCTTCCGTTCTGGTGCAGCAGGGACTCCTGCAATTGTGAAGGCATGAGGTGAGCAAATGTCCTAAAATACTTTCTCGAATGAAGCTATATTTATTTCAGAGACTAAACAGAAATATCAATGAAGAAANAAAACAGTTCAACTAAAACACTTTCTTTTTCCCCTCCTCTTCCGTTCTGGTGCAGCAGGGACTCCTGCAATTGTGAAGGCATGAGGTGAGCAAATGTCCTAAAATACTTTCTCGAATGAAGCTATATTTATTTCAGAGACTAAACAGAAATATCAACGAAGTAACTCATTTATGTAAGATCAAAGTTGTCCACTAATTCCAAGATCTTAGTCTTCTCTAGTTGCACAATTGACCATTTTACCAGAAAAAGTACCCAAAACATATCTAAATAGATTAATTTATTGGAAATAGTCATCATGCAACTGCTTCAGAAATTCTGCCAGATTTGCTCTTGTTGTAGTGGATTGCCTCAAGATATGTTTTCTGTTTACTAATGGTCTGGCTTAAAAGTCTGGCTCTCTGGCCACTATCATGACATGCAACGGCAGAACAAGAGAGATTTAGAACAGAACTGCCAACATTTTCTTTCATTCACCCCTTAGGTAAATCTACTTAGCAACTCCATGTATGTCCTGTAAAATTTTGTAAGGAAAAACAAAGTTTGTTGACTGAATTTTAGCCTTAATGCTTATGATCTGGTAGAAACTCCTAAGGGCTTCCCAGGTGGCTCACTGTTAAAGAATCCACCTGCCAATGCAGGAGTCTTGGGTTTGATCCCCGGGTCAGCAAGATTCGCCTAGAGGAGGAAATAGCAACCCATTCCAGTATTCTTGCCTGGGAAATCCTGGAGACAGAGGAGCCTGGTGGGCTGCAGTCCCTGGGTCAACAGGACTGAGCATACAAGCATTCATAGAAACTTCTAAAGCATGTGAAATTTTCATTGAAAATGAACAAACATGGTCTAAGTTTCCAAGGAAGCCCATTTCTTTACCCCTATTTCTGCCTTTCCTATCTAAACTCACTTTTCTCTGATTAATATAACTAAATGGAAGAAGTACCCAAGTAAAGTAGTAGTATCTGAAGCTCCTCAGGCAACTACCTCATGAGCAACTCACTAATACCCTCAGGCAAATAACCCAGAAAACCCAGAGTTGTGAATCCCAACAAAACAGCATTAAAAACAACAAAGATCAAGAATTAACCCCAAGCCGTCTTAATGATCCAGGTAACCAGGATGGTATGGTCACTCAACTAGAGCCAGACATCCTGGAGAGTGAGGTCAAGTGGGCCTTAGGAAGCATTACTACAAACAAAGCTAGTGGAGGTGATGGAATTCCAGTTGAGCTATTTCAAATCCTCAAAGATGATGCTGTTAAAGTGCTGCACTCAATATGCCAGCAAATTTGGAAAACTCAGCAGTGGCCACGGGGCTGGAAAAGGTCAGTTTTCATTCCAGTCCCAAAGGGAATGCCAAAGAATGTTCAAACAATCACACAGTTGTTCTCATGTCACATGCTAACAAGGTCATGTTCAAAATCTTTCAAGCTAGGTTTCAACAGTACATGAACTGAGAACTTTCAGATATACAAGCTGGATTTAGAAAAGGCAGAGGAATCAAAGATCAAATTGCCAACATCCATTGATTATAGAAAAAGCAAGGGAATTCCAGAAAAATATCTACTCTGTTTCATTGACTACACTAAAGCTTTTGACTGTGTGGATCACAATAAACTGTGGAAAATTCTGAGAGAGACGGGAATACCAGACCACCTTACCTGCCTCCTGAGAAACCTGTATGCAGGTCTAGAAGCAACAGTTAGAACTGGACATGGAACAACTGACTGGTTCCAAATTGGGAAAGGAGTATGTCAAGGTTGTATACTGTCACCCTGCTCATTTAACTTATATTCAGAGTACATCATGTGAAATGCCAAGCTGGATGAATCACAAGCTGAAATCAAGACTGCAAGGAGAAATATCAACAACCTCAGATATGCAAATAATACCACACTAATGGCAGAAAGCAAACTAAAGAGCCTCCTGACTAGGGTGAAAGAAGAGAGTGAAAAAGCTGGCTAAAAACTCAATGTTCAAAAAACTAAGATCATGGCATCCGGTCCCATCACTTCATGGCAAAGAAATGGGGGGAAANGAATGTGTGCCAAGACTCAGCTACATGGATATTCATCTAGGTGGAGTTTAAAAGACAGACCATCCTGAGACTCAAACAAGAAGCAACTAGTTAAATCAAGTGTGAAATGCCCATCACTGTAACAATTTGCAAGCACTCAGAAATTCAAATTAAAGATGTTCATGATATGGATGCACACAAGAAAACAAACCATACTGGAAATATGTACACCAAAATAGTTACCAGTGCTTATCGCTGGGGAATGGAATTAGAAATGTCCACATTTATTTCTAAACTGCATTCCCCAGTCTTCCACCTGAGAATATATTATTTGCATTAGTAGAAAAAATTACTTTTAAATGTGTTTAGCAGTTGCATTGAATATAAACTGCTGTTCTATTTGGTAATGTTACAGTAACATGACTTTGCAGTCAAGTGTAACTCCTCTTTTCACATTATTAGGCATCAAAGATCTTCCTTCTACCAAAGCTCTTTGCAGGATTTTTCCCACATCAATGCTCTGAGATGGTAAGAGCAGTATTTATTCCTATTTGCAGATGATAAAGTTAAAATGCAGGAGATCTCAGGGATGTAGCTGGCAAGGTGGGATTAAAGTCCCTGGGTTTCCATCTCTGGTCCTCACAGTTAAACTCTAAATCATAAACATAAACCCAGGAATGTGAATGATTTGTTGAGAATGGTGCTACCTGTAAAGGTCTACAAATGTCAAGGCACACAGATACAAAGTATCAAACCACCTTCCATTGTGATCTGTTTTCCTATTGAAGAGGAGCAGATGTGAATAGAAACACAGACATAATAAAGGAGAACAAGTATCTATAAAGTTATCAGAAAGTTTAGAAGTACATGGGGAAGAAAGCAAAAATACAGCCTCAGAAATGGCTCACTAACAATTTAGCACAGATACCCCAAAAGCCTGCCCTGTGGCTTTTGTTTCTCATTTTTATTTTAGTGGAAGCATTTCACTGATTTAAAATTAAGTGAAGCTATCAAGCTAAATTTCAAACAAAACTTTGCACAACTGTGTTATCATTACCCCTATTCCCACCACATAGGCAAAACTAGGAGACATAAATCACAAGTTATCAGAATGAAAAAGTTTCTTTTACTAAGTGTAGTATTTTCCAGATGTTCTTCTAGAAAAAAAAAGAGACTACAGATCCAAAGATATTACCATACCTGCTAAAATTAAGCCCTCTTCTCAATACCCTCTTGAGTCTTAATTCTCCTTCACTGTTTATTAAGGAGTCAAAAATTTTATAAAGCAAATGTTTCCAATCTCAGCATAACCACAACAAATACACACTGGCAACTCATCAAAGACCTAAGGAAGAGTCTGAAGATCAAATCTCAGGAGTAAACAATTTCTTTGGTTTGGGCTTTAACGAGCTGAGGGATTTAAATGATATCTGACCAAGTTGCTTCAATATTATATTACAAACAATTCCTGGAATTTAGTTATCATATAACAGATCTTTTCCATCTAAAATAAGACAACCATGTTTTAAAAGAACATAATGGTATCAAAAAACTAGAGTAGAATCCACTTAGTAAAGTATTACTTTATGAAACTTTTTTATTTGGATTTACACAACTTGTACATATTAGGCCATGAACAGAAAAATATTGTACCTTCAGCTGCATTCATGATTCAAAGAATAAACTTAATTCTTTCAAGCTCAGCCATGAAGATTTACTTTCAGAAGGTAAAAACATACATCATTCATTAATAAGAAAAAAGTCCCTGATTCTAAGAAATGACATCAATTGTGCTCATTCACCTTATGAGAAGTGAATCTCATAGAGTTCGCTCACCTTCCTAGGAGCAAGTGAGATCTCCAGATCTGAAGAATCATGATGCTATTGGTAGCTTATAGAACTCCCTTTATTATGCTTTGATTGCAGTTTCTCCTATCTGATAATGAGAAATTAACACAAGTAGTGGCATTCCAACAAGCAGTCCTTTGGGGTCACAGTCCACAGTTTGTTACTGAGGGATGGCACTTTCCAAGTGATATCTACTCCACGCCCACTTAGCCCTCACCCCTTCCCCACCCTCTATCTTCATCAGGAGAGTACAAAGTAGCTGAACATGTGCTATGGCGTCAGAGTGGCCTAGTTCAAATCACACTCAACCATTTACTAAGCAAATTATTAAAATAACACAGGATTATTCTGAGAAATACACGTGGAGCACTCAGAGTGCTTGACCCATATAAAGTCCTCAAAAACTGGTAAAGATTATTATTGCACTTCGTGTGTGTATGTGTGTGTGTGCGTGCGCATACACACACGCTAAGTCGCTTCAGTCGTGTCCGACTCTTTGCAACCCCATGAACTGCAGCCTGCCAGGATCCTCTGTCCATGGGATTTCTCAGGCAAGAATACTGGAGTGGCTTGCCATGCCCTCCTCCAGGGCATCTTCCCAACCCAAGGATAGAATTTCCATCTCTTAACCTTTCCCGCATTGGCAGTTGAGTTCTTTACCATCAGCGCAACCTGGGAATCCTCACTTGAGCAAATAAATAGGGTAAGACAGAATCTATAAAATTTCCCATTCTTCCAAAACTATTCAATATCTTTGTAAATGGTGATTTAAAAAATAGCTGGATATTAAGAATCCCTCCACCTAAATCAAAGATAGCTTAGAAATTCAGTACCAAAGCCAAGATTTCCCCGGTAGGTCCTACCTCATCACCGGTCAGGTTTCTCTGAGCCTCTGGTCACATCAATACATAAAACTGTTACGTGCATTTCTGTTTAATGTTACTATAATACATATTGTTGATTCATTACCATTGAACTCAACCCAACAGCTAAGTCATGTCTGAACAGAGCTTATCCAACACACGTACCTTCTCCATAAGCACGTTTCAGTCAGCTTGCACTCAGGAACACTAGACTGCACTTCAGCACTCCATTTAGAGGCCATTTTACACAGCAAAATCACCAGCAAAAAGCACAAAAATTTGGAAAATGTCACTAAACAAAGTACAAAAGGACACTCATTGACAGAGAGCGGAAACAAGAAGCTGACAGTCACCTGTTCGACCTCGGCTAGAAAACTACTCATCGGGTGACTCAAATTTTTCACCACCCTGTGATCCACGAAAAAGTGCCCCAAGTACTGACTTTGGGACTATAAACAACTGTTCACCAAATAGGCAAATTTGCAAAGCCAGAATTCACGAACAGTGAAGACCAACAGTAAATGATTTATGGAACCCAATGAATATGACTCAAAAGTTAACTGACCCAGAGCTACATGCATCAAAGTGAATACTTCTCCAACCAAATGCATGAAGATCTGAAAGGACACATGACTTAAGATACCATTTCTATAAACTTTATTTCTGTCAAATGTGCATAGGGAGTGCATGCTTACTCAGTTGTGCCCAACTCTGCTAGTCCCCTTTGTCCATGGGAGTCTCCAGGCAAGAATACTGGAGTGGGTTGCCATGCCCTCCTCCAAGGCTCTTCCTGATCCAGAGATCAAACCAGCATCTCCTGAGTCTCCTGCACTGCAGGCAGATTCTTTACCACTAAGCCATAGGGGAAGGATACATGACAACTCAGGATAGGTTTCCTCTGAATAGGGAAGGAAGAGGAGGACAGAGAAGCCTGGACAGTATTTCTACAGGGCTGTGGGTATTTCATCCTACTATTCTCTAATGTCAGGTCTATTTCACTAAGAACATTTCCATTAAATATTACTCAGCCATTAAAAATAATAAAAGAATGCCATCTGCAGCAACATGGATGGACCCAGAGATGGTCATTCAGAGTGAAAAATTCAAAGAAATATCGTAACACACCCCTTTTCTATGGATTCTAAAAATAAATACTACAAAGAACTTACGTATAAAACAGAAAGAGACTCGCAGACTTACAGAATGAATTTGTGGTTGCAGGGCCGGGGAGCAAGGAAGGGACAGTCAGGGAGTTTGAAGTGGACATGTACACACTGCTATATTTAAAATGGATAACCAGCAAGGACCTACTGCACAGCACAGGGAACTTTGCTCAATGTTATATGGCAGCCTGGAGAGGAGGGAAGTTTCGGGGAGAACAGATACATGTATCTGTACGGCTGAGTCCCTTGCTATTCACTTGAAACTATCACATGTTAATCGGCTATACCTCAATACAAAACAAAAAGTTTAAAAAAAAAAAAAAAATAGCCATTAGAACAATTTCTCATAGTGAAGCATGTGTACTCAGTCGTTCTTGACTTTTTGTGACCCTACAGACTATAGACCACAGGGCTCCTCTGTCCATGGGGATTCTCTAGGCAAGAATACTGGAGTTTCCATTTCCTTCTTCAGGGCAGCCCAGGGATCCAAGCCAGGTCTCCTGCATAGCAGGCAGATTCCTTACCCACTAAACCTGGGAAGCTCCACAGTGAAAGACACAGGCTGGAAAGTCCATACACAGCGCACGGCACTAAACTGCATGGAAGGAGACTTCTGCACAAAACTGCAGCACGTATCTGATGCAGGGATGCAAACCATTTAACAGCAGGACAGACGACAACAATTACAAGGGTCTGTTTGAACAGAAGAAAAGGATGCCTGTTAAGAGAGATGAAAAGACGAGAGACAAAGGGTCAAAGTTTTATTTCTGGATACACCCTGTGTATCCGCTGTTCCTTTGAAGTGCATAGGAGTTTCTTCCCAGAGGAGCAACACGCAGTCCAAGGTGGAACAAGCCCAAAGCAAGCTTAGTCACCAAGACATCAGGAGAAAACCCTTAAGCTCTAAAAGAATGATTTCTAGAGGAGAGGGCTTGGGAAGTGCAACTCTTCAATGGAAACTAGCATAAGAAGCCACAGTTGCAACAGCCAAAGACAGGGAATGACCCACCAGGGTCTTATTTTCTTTGGGATAAGTGGTGGTTTTCTCAGGGGGTGGGGGTGGCAGGGTTGTGATGGAAAAGACACCAGCTAATTCCCAATTTTGTTTCTGCTCAAGAAAAAAAATAAATGTTTGTGATGCTATTATGTTTCATTTATGATTCTCCTCTTTGTTCCCTTTTGGCAGTGGCCATTATGAACGTTAGGGTAAAACACTAAGGCCGCCAAAAACACCAACATTGTGATTGGTGTGTGATTCAAAAAAGCTGTCAAAATGGATACTCCAAAAGGAATGAGTCACTCCGCTGGGGCGGGCATGCTAATATTTCTGTACCATGTTATAATCCTTTTCATCTGGACCTTCTTAGAGTTGGCTTATTACTTCCTTTCGTGCAACTCTAAGCTGACTAAGGACTACAATAAAGGGCATAATAAGCCTGACAGATTGGGTTCATACCTTCATTACTAAAATCCAAAAACTAAGGCTATTTGATATGGAAATAGGGCACTGAGAAAAAACATGCACACAGCTTCAGCTCATGAGACTTAAGAACCCTCAGGGGTCTGGGAACAGAGCATGTTATCACACTGGTCTGACAGTTCTATCAAATACTCTTTTATCTCAGGAACTTTAAAAAGTAGAATGCCACCATAAAATTTAGGGCATAAGTGACATTTATCAGTAGAAAGAAAAAGAACAATCTCCCTCTTTGGAAAGTGAATAAGAAAAAAAGTATGTAAAAGCATCTTCAGAAAATTTTCAGCTCCCACTTCAGGATGCTGGTAGCATACTGATCTGATTTGGGACTGGACTCAGTTTCATAAGCTTTGATTCAGCAAGATTTACTGTGTAGATAAGATAATCAAACAAATAAGGAATCTTCTGAAAAAAATATAGAGCAAGGGGTTACTGGGGGAATGCAGCATGTAGTGACTTATGACTTTGCTTCCTAGGTCGAATCAGGTGACACACTATTCTTGATTTGAAACAAGGACGAAGCTTTTATTGGACAATGCTCTTATCTCAAGCAGAAGGCCATCTACACACCAGTTACATAAATCCTTTTTTTTTTTTTCTGCCACTACTGGAATTCAGAATAAAGTCCGAATGACTCCGCCCATCCCAGATTGAAGCTGGAGCCAAACAAAACACCAACCGCAGTTTCTTTAAGGCCCAGATGGTCATGACCTTGAGTGCATTTTCTCATGTGAACCAGCTGCCTATTGGTCACACTGTGGTACATTGCATGGTGCTCGTCAGCTCCAATTATGAAGATGTTAACACTTTCATTAGCTCTGAAATGGAACAACCCAACGCCCTGAACAACAGGCTTTTTCTTCTAGAAAGGACAAAAAAAAGTCAGGATAAAATACCCAAGCAGTGGCCGCACACAATGGACCAGACCTCGCTCTTCACATTTAATGATTTCACTAAAGTCATCCGTGAGATACACAGGAGTCCCGTTTGATGAGTCCACAGCTATTCCCTCAAATTAACACTTTAATAAAGGCAGATTAAAAGGGTACCAGGGTTTCCAAGTGGTGCAGTGGTAAAGAATCCACCTGCCAAGGCAGGAGACTCAGGCTCAACCCCTGGTTGAGTTACAACTTTAGACCATATGTATTAATTTGTCAAGATTTATCAGACTTTAACCTTAACATACCCTTCTACAGAGCCCATTATATATATAGCAGATAAATATACGATAAACACTTTAAAAACACCGTATTTCCATTTTCTGCCTACCTCTGCCACTAGGCAATTAACTCCTCAAAGGCAGAGATGCTGCCTTATGCACCTTTGTGTCACAGCATCTTAACAGTGCCTCAGTTCAGTTGCTCAGTTGTATCTAACTCTTGACCCCATGGACTGCAGCACACCAGGCTTCCCTGTCTATCACCAACTCCCGAAGCTTTAACAGTGCCTAGCTTGGAGCAGATACCCAAAAACACACATTTGCTGAGGTACTTCCCTGGTGGTGCAGCGGCTAAGTCTCTGCTCCCAATGCAGAGGCCTTCAGTCCCTGGTCAGGCAACTAGATCCCACATAACGCAACTAAGAGTTCGCATGCCACAACTAAAAATCCCACGTGCAGCAACTACGACCTAGCACAAAGTAATTTTTAAAAAACATTTGTTGAATGAAACGAATGGATGATATGGGTTTTATTAAAAATAAGCAACCCCACATCAAGCTGATTAATACAAGATGATAGGGTTAATGCCTCCCAAGAAGTCCAAGACTGTGGGTTATCACTGAGGGGTGATCAAAAGGCTTATTCCACGCCTGCAAGCTGTAACAACACAGCCATTTTACTAGGGAGATGTAAAAAAAAAAACAAAGGTTCAGAGACAGTTGTCTGAAAGAGAGCCTTCAGAAAGCCTTCAGAGGACAACTGTCACTAGAAAAAAGCCAGTGTGATCACAAGCTTACTTGGCCTTTACTATTTCAACAGTGGACAGTGGCTTATTCATTCAGTTCTTATTTTATCTTCAATTTTTCTTTTTTGAAGGACATATAGTTACGCTTGGTTCTGGGCATATACCAACAAAATTACTATAGACTAAAGAGTTACCGAATTTATCCTCACAGGGTTTTCAATTTGCTCTGAACCATAACATTTATATGTATATTTGTATTATACTTTCATAATTGAGAGAAAACAGTATGTTAGGAGCACGGCTTTAGAGTTAGCGAAGTTTGATTGTCAGCTCCAGAATCTCCTAGAAATATGCGTCCTCAGGCAAGGTCCTTCACTTATAGAATCCTGAGCTTCTCCCAGATGAAACAGGGCGATCCCTACGTTTCAGGTGTCTTGGGTCATCTTTCATGTCGACGGAAGAAGTTAAAGAAGCGCTCCATCAGTGCCCTTTACTGTTACTCCTGCTGTTCAGGCACCCAACCACACTCAACTTGAGCCCATGGACTGTGTAGCCCGCCAGGCTCCTCTGCCCATAGGATTCTCCAGACAAGAATACTGGAGTGAGCTGCCATGCCCTCCTCCAGGGGATCTTCCCAACCCAGGGGTCGAACCTGGGTACCCTACATTGCAGGCAGATTGTTTACCATCTGAGCCACTGGGGAAGCCCAAGAAATGCACGATCAGTGACCTTTATCGTTACTACTGCTGTTCACGTATCCAACCCATACTTAACTTGAGGGCTGCCTTAAAATCCTCACAAGAAACAACTTCCCTGATATGNTCTTCCCAACCCAGGGGTCGAACCTGGGTACCCTACATTGCAGGCAGATTGTTTACCATCTGAGCCACTGGGGAAGCCCAAGAAATGCACGATCAGTGACCTTTATCGTTACTACTGCTGTTCACGTATCCAACCCATACTTAACTTGAGGGCTGCCTTAAAATCCTCACAAGAAACAACTTCCCTGATATGTATTAAAAGGTTTAGTAGGGTACTGAATGGAGCAAGTCTAAGGCAGGAAGATGTCATAGTGCTCCCACCCACTGTCCGGTCACTGCTGGAGGTCTCAGAAGCAAAGGATAGCGAGAACCTGACATCTGCATAAGGACTTCTCTCCTTCAGTCAAGCTCAGAGGTCTCAAACTTTAACACGCCCGAGAACTACTTTCTAAGGTTGCTTATCCAGAATCATGCATACACTACNACCAACAAAATTACTATAGACTAAAGAGTTACCGAATTTATCCTCACAGGGTTTTCAATTTGCTCTGAACCACAACATTTATATGTATATTTGTATTATACTTTCATAATTGAGAGAAATTAACTCTAAGCACGGCTTTAGAGTTAGCGAAGTTTGATTGTCAGCTCCAGAATCTCCTAGAAATGTGCATCCTCAGGCAAGGTCCTTCACTTCTAGAATCCTGAGCTTCTCCTAGATGAAACAGGGCGATCCCTACGTTTCAGGTGTCTTGGGTCATCTTTCATGGCGACGGAAGAAGTTAAAGAAGCACTCCATCAGTGCCCTTTACTGTTACTCCTGCTGTTCAGGCACCCAACCACACTCAACTTGAGCCCATGGACTGTGTAGCCCGCCAGGCTCCTCTGCCCATAGGATTCTCCAGACAAGAATACTGGAGTGAGCTGCCATGCCCTCCTCCAGGGGATATTCCCAACCCAGGGGTCGAACCTGGGTACACTACATTGCAGGCAGATTGTTTACCATCTGAGCCACTGGAGAAGCCCAAGAAATGCACGATCAGTGACCTTTATCGCTACTACTGCTGTTCACGTATCCAACCCATATTTAACTTGANCTCCTCCAGGGGATATTCCCAACCCAGGGGTCGAACCTGGGTACACTACATTGCAGGCAGATTGTTTACCATCTGAGCCACTGGAGAAGCCCAAGAAATGCACGATCAGTGACCTTTATCGCTACTACTGCTGTTCACGTATCCAACCCATATTTAACTTGAGGGCTGCCTTAAAATCCTCACAAGAAACAACTTCCCTGATATGTATTAAAAGGTTTAGTGGGGTACTGAATGGAGCAAGTCTAAGGCAGGAAGATGTCATAGTGTTTCCACCCACTGTCCGGTCACTGCTGGAGGTCTCAGAAGCAAAGGATAGCGAGAACCTGACATCTGCATAAGGACTTCTCTCCTTCAGTCAAGCTCAGAGGTCTCAAACTTTAACACGCCCGAGAACTACTTTCTAAGGTTGCTTATCCAGAATCATGCATACACTACCCTGATGAGCCACTTAGGGGACTTCAGGGATAATCCACTATACCAGCTTACCTTGCTTATAACTTCTGATTCAAATCTCTATGTAAAACTGTCATATGCACTTTAAAAGTACAAAAAAAAAATTTTAAGGAAAGAAAGAAAAAGAAAAGAAAGGTTTGAGCAACAAACTTAGCAGCAAATAATAGCTAAAAAAAAAAAAAAAAAAGCTGCATTTCAACCCATGGCTTTAAGTAGATAAAATGGGCCATTCCAAGTACTGGGTCCCTTCAGAGGGCCTTTACTGAGAAGCGCACTGCTACACTAATCAAACACTCCATTCCCCAACTGGGTGTCTCACAGGTCCAGAACAGTGACAAGACTGCAATTTGTTCAAAAATCTATTGAATTCAACAAGTGGCAGAGGGCTGTGACGACAGAGCCAATTATTAACACAAGGAACAGCTCCGCTATGGCAAAGGGAACAGCCTCCTGCAGCCCCAGGAACAGCCTTCCGGAGGTTTTCCCACACTCAAGTCTGAAGCCACAGGAACTGAGGACATTCCTCTCACTGCTCCCTCCGGCTGCCCCAGGGTCCGAGGAACCCCCTCCTGGCCCTAGGACTTGACAAATCAAGCCCTAATGACACCTGGTGGTGGGCTCATCCCTGCCTGACCCCCATCAGTCAGATCTTAGAATTTTTTTAATGAGTCAATTTTATGCTGTGACATTCATATCCACAGTGTACAATCTGATGACTTTTGACAGGTTACATTTGTAAAACCAACACTCCAGTCTAGATTAGAACATGTTCATCACTCTAGGAATTTTGTGTGCCTCAGTCTCTCTCCCCAGAAGCAATTACCACTGTGATTTCTATCGCCATGTAATTATGCGTCAGTCAGATCTTAAATGAGAGGAAACCACCTCACAACACCTATTTTATTCTCCTCACAGCACTTCCTAGCATTGGAAATTCGGGTCCATTTATGTATTTGTGCCAAGGCGGGAAATACAGGAGATCTGGGTTCAATCCCTGGGGTCAGGAACATCCCCTGGAGAAGGAAATGGCAACCTACTCCAGTACTCTTGCCTGGAGAATCCCATGGATAGAGGAGCCTGGCAGGCTACCGGCCATGGGTCACAGAGAGTCAGACACGGCTGAGCACGCATGCAAGCACGCATGATGTACCCCTTTCACGTCTGGCTGCCCCCACCCCTTCCCACTGCTGGAATGTAAGCTCCTTGAGGGCAGACAACTGTTGGGCCTCAGGCAGGTCCATATCCTCTAGAGCCCACAACACTGCCTAGCACATAGCAAGTGTTCGATAAACACTTCCAGACTGTCTAATTAAGGTGTAAACCCTTCTTAAGCAGTGACATGTGAGCAAAGCTGCACAATGTAGAACAGAAAGTGTAGTCTAGCAATGGTTGGGACAAAGCTAGCATCGCTCCACTTCCTGTTCCAAGGAAACTGTTTCTGAACACTCAAAATACAGAAATGATGCTTTCCCTCTCAACTCTCAGGACTTCCCTGTAGCTCAAATGGTAAAGAATCTGCCTGCAATGTGGAAGACCCGGGTTTGATCCCTGGGTTGGGAAGATCCTCTGGAGAAGGGAATGGCAATCCACTCCAGTATTCTTGCTTGGAGAATCCCATAGACAGAGAAGCCTGGAGGGCTACAGTTTGTGGGGTCACAAAGAGTCGTGGGGACACGACTGAGCAATTAATACATCAGCCTCTCAACCCCCAGAGCCCAGAACATCTACCACTATATCGATGCAAGACTCATACACTCAAGGGACAGCTTTTACGTGAGTGAATTTAGTCTAGAGGGTACATGAAGAATGAAAAATAAGAGGCCAACATTTAGGGTCTTCTTGTAACTACCTTGAAAATATACATAGTGTGATACAGGAGAAATGAGCACGTTCTCTCATCAGACAGGCCTGGATTCAAATCGTGCCTCCATCTTTTATCACTCTGAGCCTCACAGCCTCATTTGTAAAAGGAAGATAATATCTCCCTCCGAGCGCTGCTGAGAGCATTAAAGACAGGCATATAAAGCACAGAAAACATAAACAGCATCTTATTTGACCCTGGAATGCCCCTGCAGTTTTAGTGATGGGGGACTTAGGCGTGAGCTCACCAACCTCTCCACCTTCTTTGGTAACTTCAAGCCACATACCTTCAGGCCCTCATGGATTAAGAACTCTTAGAATCACGATTATTTGCAAACACTTCACAAACAACAAAGCACTAAAATGCTACACTAAGGAATGCTGCTCANTTTTAGTGATGGGGGACTTAGGCGTGAGCTCACCAACCTCTCCACCTTCTTTGGTAACTTCAAGCCACATACCTTCAGGCCCTCATGGATTAAGAACTCTTAGAATCACGATTATTTGCAAACACTTCACAAACAACAAAGCATTAAAATGCTACACTAAGGAATGCTGCTCACTGAAACCTGCCTGACTCCCAACAACAAAGGGAATACCATGAAGGACATTTCACTTAAGGAAAGCCCCACAGTACAGTTCCACCACTCACTCGATGACAGCTCATCATGACACACCAATCTGGCTTCGCAGCAGTGAAAAACCACGGACCTCCTTCGGTCATTTCCACTGCCTTCCGCCTCTTCTAATTCACCAGTTTTCCATAAGGAGTCAGGCAAAAGCATGATGCCAACTTATCATCTCTGAATGCTTAGTGTTCCTGGGCACCTACTACAGTCAAGTGCTATGGGGAGAACCAAGATGAGTGAGAAGCTGCGACAAAGTGTCATTTCAACACAAAAGCAAGTTATGTGCAATTAACAATCAGCCCAAAAGGGCCAGTTAGATAGGTTCTTGGAGCAGCTACTCAATTCCCAGGCCTGCTTCAGCAGGCACGGTTCTCTGATCAAGTCAGTAATTATCCGCCAAGACCTTTCCCTGGGCCAAGCACTGCGCTGGACAAGGAGAAACTGCCAGGACCTGTAAGATGTGATCCTTGGCTTCCAGGAGCCCACAGTGCAAGCTCGCAAATAAAACAGGGACACAAACAGATGGCCAACAGGGTAATGAGTAGCTACAAAGCTACACATAAAAGCAACCCCTTATTTTACAGACACATCTCACACAAGGTGATACTTAATCCCAGGCCTCGTAAGTAAAAGAAACAAATCACACTATAAAGAGATCAAAGAAAGGAGTTGTTTTTCCCACCTCCCCCAAGTTGATACTGGATCCATAAGGACACAGAAAGAGATGGGATTTCAGAAGAACCTTGAAGGCCAGATATAATTTTAACGAAGCAAATAAGCAAAGGGAGTACATCACGTGCAAGAGAATCACATGAGAAAAGACATAGCAGCGGGAAAGTACAAGCCTGCTCTATGAGCAGACATAGACGTCAGGGTGTACTAAGGAAGAGAGAAGATGGGTCTGGCCAGAATGTGGTGGTTTTAGTTGCCAAGTCGTGTCCGATTCTTGAAATCCCAAGGACTGAAGCTCGCCAGGCTCCTCTGTCCACGGGGTTCTCCAGGCAAGAATACTGGAGTGCGTGGCCATTTCCTTCTTCCAGGGTATCTTCCTGACCCAGGAATTGAACCCGGGTCTCTTGCATTGCAGGCAGATTTTTTAACTGACTGAGCTGTGAGGCCAGACTGTGGAAGGCTTCAGTGAGAAAACGGGCGTGGGTGGGGAGCAGGGGCCACCGAAGTTACAGAGGAGAGGATGGAAGGTAAACCATTGACAACATACGTGGCCAAAGAGCTTCTCAAACCGGATCAACGTCTAAAGTAACATAACAGGGTTCTGATGAGAAAACTGAACCAAAAGATGAGATTCACAATCTTATATTTCTAAATATATTTTAACATTAAGCTTATGTTTTTAATATTTCAAAAGAGTCATCATGATGGCAAAAACCTAAAGGCTGAAACTTAGGCTTCAAAGTGAACACACAAAACCTGTATTTGCAAATGTCTATTTCAAGTATTGAAACCCCAAAGGGCACACGCTTATTGTCACTGTGGAAATCCCACCCCCATTCTTGCTTTATTCTAGAAACACAGATCAAAATATATTTTTCTCAGTATTATGAAAGCCAGAGACACTCTAGCAAAAAAATTAAAAATANGCCTCATTAGTGGGTAATAGAAGGATGATCTTGGGTCATGCCTGGAAAATCACCAGTTTCAAGTTTATAGCATCCTGGTCTGAAGACATCTGGCCTGAAGTGACTTCCTAGGTTCATCAGGCAGAAGTCCTTGGGGAAAGAATCCTCATTGAGCAAGACTATCACTAAAGAGGAAAAGCTTCCCTGGAAGAAGCAGAAGGCTGAACATACTGGGGACTGAAAGGGTTAAGAACTCAAAGTGACCTACAAAGCTACAAAATATTTTACACATTCATCACCTTTCCATGTAGGTTTCCCAACTTTCCACTAGTAAGATATTAAGTGGTACTTAATTCATAGAGCAATGTTGCCACGGTGCAGGTCCAATCATGTTCTATCTAGCTTCTCCTGGTCATCCTAAGGCTTCCTCCTACACACACACTAAGATCACTGTTCACTGAAGGTAGATGAGATTATTTTCAATCTTTTTGCCACTGTAAAAATCATCTTCTTACCTTCTCCACCAAAATAAAATTCCATTATTCTTTAATATTCCCATCTAAATCCATGCCTTCTTTTGCCCTCTCCCAAATACTAGAAAGCTTCATCTGCTCATAAACCAACTACCTAGAAAGATTTATATTTCCAGATGAAAATAAGCCAATAATTGCTTCTATCCTTTCAGCTGAGAAAACCACGTATGTTGTCCCCCTAACCCCAAACGCTAAAGATTAAGAATAAGGGGAATGTCTATTTGCTTATAACTATTAAAGGAATAACTAGAGTCTTACACTGAGAACAATCGGCTCATTCTTGACCTAGCATCCTATTTATCTTTCTATTCTCAAAGCTAATTGCTCATATAAGCATGCCAATTTGCCTTGATTATAGGAGTCTTAATAAATGAACGTTGTTTACATTTCACAAGTGTATTTGAATTTCACTCCAGGAAGCCAAGCTCATCAAGTCTTTGTAAGTGGTAAAACCAGAGATCAAAGCAAAAAGCCTGCACTGAACCAACAAAAAATTAGGCTTGAGAATAGAGGCCTAAGCAAAAATACAATTGATTTATTGATTGCTCTATCCCAGTAGTAAACCTCAGGGTCACTGTTCACTCTTAAGCTAGAATGTATAGAACTTTCTCTGCAAATTATCATTATGATTATTGAACAGCCATTTCTTAAATGCATAGCTAAATAAATCTAATATTCAACAGGCTTTGACCCATCTCTTCTATATTTCTCATCTTGGTGCTGTCAGTTGAATCAAGTATCTTTAGGAGCTTTTTGTTTTTTAACACTCCTCAACTTTGCCTAATTTCTGTAGATTTTCACTGTGGTTTTAACTCTTATGCTTGGTCTCTGGGGCAGGGAGGGAGAGGAGAAAAACTACTCTGGCACGTGGCTCTCAACCACGGCTGCACACTCACATCTAAGGAGCTTTAAAAATTCTGACACCCAGGTCACACTCCAGAGAACTGATCAGAATCTCTGTGGGTGGGACCCGGGCATCTGTCTTTTTGAGGGTCCCAGTTTATATAGCCAAGTTTGAAAAGCACCACTTTGGCTTGTCAAGCCCTTTGTCACCTACTTTAAATAAAGTATTCAGCCTAAAGAAACACCAAGGAAGAGAGGGCAGGTTCCTGAGCAAAGCCTCAACTCAAGGCAGGACCTGAGAGAGGTGACTGACCAGCACCAGACATAGGGCCAAAATGTGAACGACTTGACACCCTTCCTAAAGCCAACAAGATTTAAGGATAAACCAAGTCTGGTGCACCACCTACCATACAGAAGTCAGTCAAGGGAGGTTCTCCTGGAGACAGCAAGGACTAGACACCTCAAAGCTTTCAGCTTCTGGGGCAATGGATACAGCAGCTTATCAATGCAACAAAGCTTCTTCAGCAAACAAGAAAAGTAGACAAAGGTTACATGCGAAGCAAGAGTCACTGAAGTCAGCTCCAGGTGGCACAAGAGTGATGAAGATGTGTCCAGGGAAACAGTTTTGGTGTGCCCTAGAAACTATAGAAAGTTTGTGACAAGGTTCCCAGCACGAGCTCCAATGCCACTGGGCATGTTTCCTTGGTCAGTTTAACAGTATGAAAAGAAAGTACTCTTCTGCTACAACAAATACCACCATACTTCCAAGTAGGGACGTGGTGTTTTCCAATTTCAAGCCATTCTGGTCCACGTTTGTGGACCTCAGTTGACCCACAGTTCAGGAAACAGCTCTCTTACCCTCCAGCTCTTCCTCAGACATCCCTTCCAAAGTATAGCACATCCACCAGAAACAGCATAGTCCGTGGTGTTGTGTTGGAAGGGCAGCTGGCAGGGAAAAGAGGACAGGGTGACCGAGGAGGAGAGGGAAGATCACCCTGCAAACTGAGCAGACACCATCTTAAAGGAAAGACAAGACATGAGGTGCCTCCACCTATACTGTTNCATCCACCAGAAACAGCATAGTCCGTGGTGTTGTGTTGGAAGGGCAGCTGGCAGGGAAAAGAGGACAAGGTGACCGAGGAGGAGAGGGAAGATCACCCTGCAAACTGAGCAGACACCATCTTAAAGGAAAGACAAGACATGAGGTGCCTCCACCTATACTGTTCAGGTTGGGAAGATCCCCTGGAGAAGGAAATGGCAACTCACTCCAGTATTCTTGCCTGGAGAATCCCATGGAGGGAAGAGCCTGGTAGGCTATAGTCCACAGGGTCGCAAAGAGTCAGACACGACTGAGCTACTTCATTTCACTATACTGTTCAGGAAGGTGAGAACCAAGAGGATGCAGGAGCCTCTCTCTGTAGAGACCAGGAACCCCAAAGTCTATGAATAGACTTCTTACAATTGAAGAAGATAGGAAAGGTCCCCACTCTCGAGGCAAAGAGCCTCTCTACAAGATGAGGGCTGCCAAGCATCCTCATAGCTGGGAACCCACCTTCCCTCCTAAGCAGTTCCAGTCTGTGCTTTTACAGGGATTCGCTGTCTTTCTAAGAAGAGTCCAGGAAACTAGCACTCTCTTGCAAAGGAGACACAACCATCTGGCCTCAGTGCCTCTTTAGTTAGCCACTTTTTATCTGTTACTTGCTCAGATACAAGGACCAGGGAGCCCACTTCACCTTGTCCTTACTCCCCAAACCCTAAGCATGAAAAGAGCACAGTTCATGAAGACCAAGTTCTCCAGGCCACAGATTTTATAAAATTGAATGAATTTCCAGAAACAAGCATGAACCTTACACTACTTTTGTGCTTCTTTGAGCCCAGGAGGAGTCTCCAAGGAGACCCTTCCCCAGTTTTGGATGCTATAATTCTATTTCCAACACCTGCAGTTAGCAGACCTGCCCCAAGAAAGGTACCATGCAGGCCATTCACTAGCTGGATCCTGAGCTCAGAAGGACTTTCCAATTATCAGCATTTTTCATATAGCTTCTGTCTTAGCAATGCTAATCGGAAAGCTCCTTCTCCAATCTTTGACAACTCTAAATATTATAACACTTTTCTTTATGCTTATGTGACTTTCAGTCATCCACCATGGAAATGCTACTCTCCAGACAGCACAGACTACAGCTCACTCTTTTCTACACAAAACATCAACAAGAAGTCGGCTAATGGCTCACAATATAATGTTTCAGAAATTTTACACTTCCAAGAGCTATGATTTCAAAAATCTCATAACTATCCTAACAGTTGTGTCAAACGGTATTCCCATTTACAGAGGAGAAAAACTAAGGATCACAGGAAAGATCACTCACCCAAGTTGATGCAGGAGATGATAATTCTAGAAACTACATCTGCCACTCCTGGGGCCAATGCTCTTTGCTAAATGAAAGGCCACACGTGCAAGTAATTCTTATCACTGAAGGGTTTAAGGGCAAACATACCCTCTCCCCTCTGCATTTCATCAGTTTAACGCAGCTGCCAGTCTCCCAATGGAGCCAAGCGTTTATAATTCAGAGAAAAGCTTTTGATCAACCCTACCGTAGAAAACCAAATATACCTTCAGTTTTTATTGAGATTATTAGAAAATTATTGGACATGCACCTTGATAATGATGAAAAGTGCCACCATACACGTATATTCCCACTCTGGAAAATAAAACAACTCAGAGGTTACTGCCTGGAATAGGTCGTAACACTCCATCCACCCCCTTCTCACTCGCCTTTTCCCTCTCAACAGGAGAAAAGCGAGAAATTAAATCAGCATGCCTCTGACGATGGCCTAACTTCACTCCTACCCATCCATCTGCTCCGTGGACTTCATGGCAAAGGCTCTCCATGGAAGTGGTTGAAAAGGAACAACATCTTGCAGAGGGAAATAGATTGAGGTGTTAAAACCTGACCTTCCTTGTCCTTTTCACAAGTCATTACATTTGGAGTGCATGCATCGCACTGGCAGGCTGTCTCTCCGCTCTGATCTGGAAGTCCAGACTTCCCAAACAAGGCGGCTCAAGCCTGCCTTGAAAGGAAAAACTGAAGAGTACACTTTTGGACCAAATCAATATTTAACTCCATGCCTGAAGACAGAATAAATAGCACAGTGAAGATGCCAAAATGAATGACATCTAAAGAGAAACATTAAGTACACCGCACTTGGGTCGCTTCGAAGATATTTCTGCCAATTTTATAGTTTTGAAACTTGTACTTACCAGTTCAAGATTTTTTTTTTTTTTTAACAGCTTTATTGCTAGTTCCAGGCCTTTCTGTTCTTGTTCTTTCTTACCAGTTGTAAGCCCAAGGAAGCATAATATAATATTGGGGGTGGGTGGGGAGGTGGGGAGTAGAGATTCAAATCTGGGTTAAAAATCCTAGCTGCTAAGTCGCTTCAGCCGTGTCTGACTCTGTGCGACCCCATAGACGGCAATCCACCAGGCTCCCCCGTCCCTGGGATTCTCCAGGCAAGAACACTGGAGTAGGTTGCCATTTCCTTCTCCAATGCATGAACGTGAAAAATGAAAGTGAAGTCGCTCAGTAGTGTCCTAGACTGGGTATCTAATAACTGAAGTAACTTCAGTCAACTTAAGTAGTCTTAGTTCCTCATCTTTAATGTTGCCGATAGCTGGAGCCATTGTGAGGATTCAGTGAGAACATGCAAGCATAGGCCATATTCAGAGCAGATGTTCAGAAAAGGTTCCCATTTCTTCCTAAGTACGGTGACCACACTCAACCTCAGTGCCAAGAAAAAAAAACAAAAAGGAAACTGACTCAAACTAATCACACACCAAAGTAGTTCCCGGTGTTAAACATAAGATACTACAGCCCTAAGCCATCACTTCCAAATCTGTGTTTTTGAATCTGCTCACAGAGCAGCCTGACATCTGCTATCACACAGATATAGCAGCCGGGATGAAGGGTTACAATTTATCTTTTCCTCTGAGACTCAGAAAGGACAGCTCCTAGACACAGGGATTGAGGGGCTTACATTTTAAATTGTAAACAGTGACCGCAAGCCAAAAATCAGTGAACAATATACAGAGCATCTAATGTCCAAAGAGTTATTCTTGGACAATTGTTCACCACACCCAAAAATCACCTTCAGAGCATCATCTCTGAGAATAAAGGTCATGGGAGTATTTGTGTGTGTGTACATTCCCAACAATTAGACAAATTTTAACAAATATAACAGTCACTTGGACAATTATAAATGTGAGAGACCCAAAAACACGGCCAATATTACTCATAAAATATGCAAAATATATACAAAATACCTTAAAGGAACAAAGACTGAAACAGATGACTGAATTTATAATTTATGAAACACTTCCATGGAAGAGTGTAACAGAAATATTGTACACACACAAAGGTATATCACCTTATAGCTCTGACAGGAAGGTCCAAGGATGCCAACAGCTAAGTGTATAAAGGAGTCAGTAATCTTTTCCCTTAAATATAAGGTTTATAACTATCACTGTAACAATGATGAACACAGGTTCAAGGAGGGATAAGATTCTTTAGGAGGATTTTAACTCAAGATTTGGATCCAATTTTTACTACTACTGTAGTCATTAACTACAGAAGTTCAGTAACAAATCTCTATTCAAAAATTCCATTTTTACTTTTTAGAGTCTATCCCTTCACTGATCTTAATTCAGCAATCTTTCACTCTCTCACCTTTCCATTCATGCCACTATTTTTCTAGATATACACAGTTTAGCTTATATGGACTGATGAAGGGGNTCAGGATATAAAAAATTGTATTACTTTGTAGTAGAAATAAACTTTCAAAAACTTAATACTGTTTATGTTATTTAAAATGGTATTTTAAGTTTCAAAAACTTAAATTTAAAATACAGTTTTTGAAAGCTTATTTCTACTACAAAGTAATACAATTTTGTGTATCCTGGGATAAATCTGCCAAAAGATGTACAAGGCTTGTACACTAAAAACTGTAGTATATTGTGTACATGGGTCAGAAGACTCAATATTTTAAGATGCAGTTCTCCCCAATGGATCTATAAATTTAATGTATTCAAAAATAAAATCCTAGCAGACACTTTTGTAGACATTGACAAGCCACTTCTAAGATTTATGTGGAAATATAAAGGACCTGGGTCTTCCCAGGGTGGCTCTAGTGGTAAAGAACCTGACTGCCAGGAGACCTAAGAGATACAGTTTGATTCCTAGGTTGGAAGATCCCCTGGAGGAGGGCATGGCAACTCACTTCAGTATTCTCTCCTGGAGAATCGCCTGGAGCTCTTCAGTCCCCATGGACAGAAGAGCTTAGTGGGCTAGAATCTATAGGGTCACAAAGACTCAGACATGACTAAAGTGACTTAGCACACACGCATAAAGGACTTAAGATAACCAGGTGTGCTTCCCAGATGCCACTAGTAGTAAAGAACTCTCCTGCCAATGCAGGAGACGCAGTTCGATCCCTGGGTCTGGAAGATGCCCTGAGGAGAGCATGGTAACTCACTCCAGTATTCTTGCCTGGAGAATCCCATGGACAGAGCACCCTGGCAGGCTATAGTCTGTAGGATCATGAAGAGTTGGACACTACTGAAGCGACTTAGCATGCATGCAGGATAGCCAAGACAACTTTGAAAAACAAACAAACAAAAAGAGAAAATGGGAGGACTAACTCTATCTGATTTCAAGATTTATTATAAAGCTACAGTAATCAAAAGAGTATGATCCTGGTATCAAGATAAGCAGATAGATCAATGGAATAGAACGGAAAATCCAGAAAAAGGCCCAAACATACATTGACAACAGATTTTTGACTAAAGTATAACGGCAATTTGGTACAGAAATGATAGACTTTTCAACAAATGGTTGAAATAATGATTGTGGAGGAATTCACTACTCAAATGTGAAAAAAGAGCTTCAGTACATATCCCACACCATGTGCAAAACAACTCAAAATAGACCAGAGACCTCAGTGCCAAACCTAAAAAACTATATAACTTCTAGGAGAAAATATAGGCAAATATTTTATATACCTTGGGTAAGGCAAACATATAAACAAGTAAGAAAGAACTGATAAGTTGTACTTTATCGAACATTGCAACATCTACTCTTTGAAAGATACANACTCAAATGTGAAAAAAGAGCTTCAGTACATATCCCACACCATGTGCAAAACAACTCAAAATAGACCAGAGACCTCAGTGCCAAACCTAAAAAACTATATAACTTCTAGGAGAAAATATAGGCAAATATTTTATATACCTTGGGTAAGGCAAACATATAAACAAGTAAGAAAGAACTGATAAGTTGTACTTTATCGAACATTGCAACATCTACTCTTTGAAAGATACAGTTAACAGGACCAAAAGACATACTGCAAACTAAAATGAAATATGAGTTAACTACATATTTAATAAAAGACTTGTACCCAGAACACCTAAAGAATTCTCAAAATTCAATAAATGGAAAACAGTAGAGAAGANTTGTACTTTGTCGAACATTGCAACATCTACTCTTTGAAAGATACAGTTAACAGGATCAAAAGACATACTGCAAACTAAAAGGAAATATGAGTTAACTACATATTTGATAAAAGACTTGTACCCAGAACACCTAAAGAATTCTCAAAATTCAATAAATGGAAAACAGTAGAGAAGAAAAGATTTGAACAGACACTTAACACAAAGAAATATATCTGTGACTAGTAAACACACAAAAATATGCTCAATATCATGCCTCATCAGGGAAATGCCAATAAAGCCACAGTGAAATACCATTATCTACCTATCAGAATGGCAAACAATTTTAAGATCACACCAAATGTTGGCAAGAATTTAGAGTATCTAGAACTCTCACCCAGTGCTGCTGGGATTGTAAAATGATGTAACCACTTTGGAAAGCAGTTCAGTGTTTCTTAAAAATTTAAACATACACCTACTATAAGATTGAGCCATTCCACTCATGAGTCTTTACCCAAGAAATATGAAAGCATATGTCCAAACAAACACTTTTACATAATATTCATAGGAGCTTTATTGCAATGACCAAAAACTGGAATCAAGTATCCATCAATAGTTGAGAGAATAAGCCTAACTGTGGAATACTAATTGGCAGTGAAAGTATGAACAATTGATACAAGCAAGGTGGTTGAGTCTCACAATAATTATGCTGAAAAATATTATGCTGACAAAAACATTGTATAAACTATATGACTCCATTTAAATAAAATTCTAGAAAAGGCAAACTAATCTATAGAAGGGGAAAGCAGACTGTTGGGAGAGGGAGGACAGGGAGAATGCCAAAGGTGCTGAGGACGCTTCTGAGGGTGGTGAATATGTTTCTTAACTAGACTACAGTGCTGGTTTCATGGTGTATACATTTGTTAAACATAGCAAATTATGCACAGTTTATTGTTGGTTAACCATACCTTAATAAAGCTCTTACAAACAATAAGTAAATCCTTTTCTCTCTGCTCTCCCTTAAAGAAATATACTGTAAAACACTTGGACTGAAATTTCCTCCCTCTCGCTTTCCGTGTTAATGTTGTCTGTTATTTTAATTCCACTTCCTTTATTCACATTAGCCATTAGTAGTAGCAGTTGCAGTAGTAGCGGTATTACTAGCAGAGACAATCTTTATTTCAAACTACTAATGTGCTTATCAATTGATTTGCTTTTAGCATGCTGCTTTTTTCTCCTGGATTAATTTTTCATTTTCCAGAAGTACACTCTTTCAATGTTGCTTTCAGTGAAAGCTGGTGAATGGTAAAATTATCCACCTTGTCTTTCTTGCTCTCAGTCTTGAATGTAGTTTATTTGGTTTATATTATGCTAGGATGGAAGTTCCTCTCCCTCCTCACTTTGAAGATATTATTCCATTCTCTCCTAGCCTTTACTGCTGTGATGAGAAATCTACTGTCACTGTAATTGCCGGGTTTTAAAAACTGGTATTGCAGCTTTTTCTCTATGGTTTCTTTTAACACTTTTTTCTTTGTCTTGATTTTCTGTATTTTTACTACCATGAGTCTATGTGCTAATGAATCTGTGTATCCTGCTCTGGGTTTGATTTGCTTCCTCAGTTTGAAGGCTCATGGGTTTAGCCATGTTTATTTTTCTTAGTTTTAGAAAATTCTCAGACGTCATCTTTAAGATATTGTCTTTCCTTCATTCCCTTTTAGTCTTCTTCTGAAACTGACCCATGTGTTGGTCCACCTGTATTCTCTTAACTGCTCTTTCACATTTGGCATACCTTTGCCTCTGCAGTAGTCTAGCTGCTTTTCTCCAGTCTTCCAGTGCAGACACTCTGTAGTCAATCGTTTCCTCATTCATTAATATGACACTTCAAGACAATATTGTTTTGATTTCCAGTCAGTTCATGAGGCACCCACTTATCGAGGTTTATCACCTTTACAATTTGCTGCAAATACCTAATGACTATAGAATGGCTGGCATTGAGTTCTTCAGCAACTTCTTATGTAGTTGTAAGAGAATCAGCTTTGATGATGGCTCTCAATTGGTCTTTGTCAACTTCTGATGGCTAGCCACTATACTCCTCATCCTANGTTTATCACCTTTACAATTTGCTGCAAATACCTAATGACTATAGAATGGCTGGCATTGAGTTCTTCAGCAACTTCTTATGTAGTTGTAAGAGAATCAGCTTTGATGATGGCTCTCAATTGGTCTTTGTCAACTTCTGATGGCTAGCCACTATACTCCTCATCCTAAAGGCTCTCATCTCCTTTGCAAAACTTCTTGAACCACCACTGCACTGTATGTTTGTTAGCAGTTCCTGGGCCAAATGTGCTGATACTGCAAGTTGTCTTTGCTGCCTTATGACCCATTTTGAACTCAAATAAGAAAATCACTCGAATTTGTTTTTTCTCTAACATCATTTCCATAGCCTAAAATAAATATAAACCAAACAGCAAGTAATAATCATTAGCAAAAAAATAAAGTGATAAATGTGCATTAAAATGGTATATAACATAATCACATTTATTTAGAATCTATTCCAATATCAAAGGCAAATTTCAGCAATGCAAAAACTGCAATTACTTTTGCACCAACCTAATACACAGATTGGAGAAAGCAATGGCACCCCACTCCAGTACTCGTGCCTGGAACATCCCATGGACAGAGGAACCTGGTAGGCTGCAGTCCATGGGGTCGCTACTAGTCAGACACGACTGAGCGACTTCACTTTCCCTTTTCACTTTCATGCATTGGAGAAGGAAATGGCAACCCACTCCAGTGTTCTTGCCTGGAGAGTCCCAGGGACGGGGGAGCCTGGTGGGCTGCCGTCTATGGGGTCGCACAGAGTCAGACACGACTGAAGCGACTCAGCAGCAGCAGCAGCAATACACAGATATGTCTCTGTAGAAATGAAAACACCTTGAAAAAATTATAAGTCAATAGTAAAGAAGGAAAAATAGGTGAATACTGAGGCTTTTTGAATGAACCCTCAAGTACTGGTACGCTCTAGGGTACTGGTGAAACACTGCCTTGTTTCACCAATTCGTCGTTTAAAGGGAGCTGAATTGGAGGAAGACTAGTTATCTTCTAGAAATCACTTGCAGCACTCTGGATGCAACTGCTGTGCAAAAAAAGAAAAATATATCACAAAATGCAGATAGCCTTCTATGAAAAGTCAGGTTCAGGTTATTTATCACCATTCTCTCCATCTGTCACCTCTTCTCTCTCTTCACCCTATATTCTTTACCATACCATCTCCTCCAAAATCCTCCTTAACAACTCGCTTTCAAAATGACAGGATGGGAGGGTGTTAGCTTGTGATATTGGCCACAGAGCAACAACAAAGGAATGTGCTGCTGACTTACAGTGTCTGCTTTTCTTTCAAGGAGTCCTCATAACTTCCCTCCTTAATGTTAACTGTTGTCCAAGAGGGCGAGGGTTCCTAAGCTGGGCTACGTGGGCAGCTCGGGATGCCCCATCCACATCTGCCCTCTGCTGCAGCCAAATACAGCCTTCCCAGCCTCCAAGGCCATCTGTCTGGCACCTTTCAACAGCTTCCAAGTCTAAGAAAACAAATCCTTTTAAAAAAAAACACTATTTTTTAAACAAGAAAGCCCAAAGGGGGAATTTCCCTTTCTGGCTGCAGCCACTTCAACCAGAATAAACAGCATGGGGAAATAAGAAAGAGAATAAGTGGGAATAAAATCCAGTTCCCCGGTTACATAATGCATATCTAGATTTACAGTTTTATTAGTTTTCTCATTTGTTCTTCAGAGAGTTAATTTTTAGGAGAGAACTATAGATATTTCTGACTACAAGGAGCAAAGAGGCTTCTTATTCTAGAAGAGGCAATCAGACTTTTTGAAATTTGTCCTTTCCTCCCTCTTTGTCTCAGCCCAAATACGAAAAAAAGTGTCCCTTTTTTTTGACGTTCGGAGAAGAAATGTTCACAAATCCATGATTATTCTGCCTAGTGAATTTGAATTCCTTGACTTGGAATTTAAACTCTAAAGGTGAATATGTGGTAAAGCCATGTGCTTGGCAGATCTGATCCCTGTCCCTCTTGCTTAGTGAGTGACCATGGGAAAATTCCTTTACCTCTTCAAGCCTTGGCTTCTGCATTTGTAAAATGGAAATGAATACTTCTCCCACCAGTTAACTGTTAAGATTAAGGGAAATAATGCTCGCTTCGGCAGCACATACACTAAAATTGGAACGATACAGAGAAGATTAGCATGGCCCCTGCACAAGGATGACACGCAAATTCATGAAGCGTTCCATATTTAAAAAAAAAAAAAAAGATTAAGGGAAATAACTTCTATAAACCAACTATCAGGATCGCATCTGATATATGCTGAAATGTTCAATAGGAGGTATCTTCCTCCTTGTGTTCTTTTTTCCAGGTGGTAATGAATTTAATCTTGGGCTTATTGTTGAAGCAATAAACATTTCTGCAGTACCTGAATGAGTAAAGAGAAAATGTGTAAATCCATGGTCTTTGTTTCAAATAACAGGAAGATCATGTGTTGGCATATAATCTGCGAGTGCTTTCTAATGTCCCAGTTCTTCCGATGGTAAACCTCTATTCTGGTCACTCTGTATAACAGGAATTAAAAAAATTAATACCACTGTCACAGGAATCCAACTTTCTCAGAGTTCTCTGATAATAAGCTCTACCTGGGATATTTAGTGAACATACAGATTTCCACATGCCCTCCCTAGAAAGTCCAATTCAATTGGTCTCGGGTGGGCCCAGGAATCTGTATGTTTAGCAAAAGCCCCAAGTGGTTCCTATTTTAGGCAAGTTTAAGAAACACTGATTAATTGCTTGGGGCTGAGGAAATGATTCATCTGCAATTAAGCTTAATGCCTCTACTGAAGAAACAATGCCAAGTTATTTTAAAGCCATTGAGTAATTATAATATATACACTGCTCTAAAAATTGAATTACCTATTACTTCAATTAGAGAGATTGTTCCTTTTAAAATGCATTTACACATTTTTTCTTTACTTTTTAAAAAATCACCGGTTCTTCGTATTTGAATTTTTTTTTTTAAGTTTTGGATGGGGAAGAAAGCATCCTTGCTTCTATTGAATAAGTTTTTCCCAACTGAGGGGCAGGTGTCCGGTGTCCAATTCTGAAGTGGAATTTTGATCAGGCAGATTTCTTCCTGCCCCCAACTGACATCTATATGCAGAAGTAGACTGATTACATGCCAAACATTACATTATACATAGAAGAAATAAAATTGTCCAGAGCTACTGACCACTACTTCTACCACGGGATTTCACCAGATTAATTTAATAAATGTTTATTGTATTATATCATTTTAGTTGCAATCATTTTCCATAGGCAATTAAGACCAAAGAAAAGTTCACTGATGGAAGGAAGGGGGAGAGGGCTAGGCAGCTAATTAGGAGAACTAAAAGATTTCCCTCAAAGGATCAAGCCCTTGGCTGGCTCTGTAAACACTAGTTATGAACACCTGCAGAGCTCACCTCTCTCAAGAGAACTGAACTCTGCTAACCTCATCCAACTCTACTGGAAGAGTGCTTACAACAAGGGCCAGACAGGCCTGTCTCAGGTCCAATTCTCATTGCCTCGTTGCTTTGTTTTGTCAATTTTATGGAGTGAGATGTATTGGATTTTTTTTTTTTGCATTCTTAAAGAAACAACCCAAAATACTGAATTGAAATCTATGAGAAAAAAGCAAGTCCCCAAACAAAATATAAATATATGTATATTTTCTAAATCTCTATTGCACTGACAATGATTTAAAACGGGAGTTAAAAATATTAAAAATGCAGTGAGGTTGTGGCAAATGCCTTGCCCAGATAGATGCAGTGGACACCTATTTTTTGTCTATTCAACACCCCTTATTCTCAGAAGAAAACCCCCTTTTTCTTGGAACTGTTCTTCCTTCCATACCATCCTGCTATTNCTCTATTGCACTGACAATGATTTAAAATGGGAGTTAAAAATATTAAAAATGCAGTGAGGTTGTGGCAAATGCCTTGCCCAGATAGATGCAGTGGACACCTATTTTTTGTCTATTCAACACCCCTTATTCTCAGAAGAAAACCCCCTTTTTCTTGGAACTGTTCTTCCTTCCATACCATCCTGCTATTAACAAAAGAGCTGCCATATTTCCTTACGTCTCTTGGCCACAGCTGATCGATTAAAGGATGGGACTGTAACTCCGCTTTGATAATAATCCTTCCCCCTCCCTCCCCTCTGCTTTTTGACTTTGGACTAAAAGCGTCAGGTTACATCTTCTCAAAGTGACTGAAGCTATAGCTATTAAGCCTATATGTGGTGATGACAATGGTGACTGATAGGTAGAGGGAAAAGAAGTAGATGAAAAATGAGATGCAAAGATAGGAGATAGAAAGAGCTTCNATTGCTACGTCCATGAATGGCCATTCCTGCACTAAAGGGGTTCATCTCAGACCAGAGAAGCATATGTATTTCACTTGGCCGGCTGATCCTTCTTACTTTCCCAGTGTGGGCATGCTCTCCTGGTTCCACTTTAGCCCTTCATGTTCCTCTGGGCACCACTCCCCTACTTCCATCTGTAAGCATCCCCCTGGAACTGCTTTCTTTCCCAATGGGAAGCCTGTAAGAAACTTCTGGATACCACCCAAACCATCTCTCTATTTCTACAGTAAAAAAAAGTGAAAGAAGCTCAGTCGTGTCCAACTCTTAGTGACCCCGTGAACTACACAGTCCATGGAATTCTCCAGGCCAGAATACTGGAGTGGGTAGGCATATCCTCCTCCAGGGGATCTTCCCAACTCAGGGAAAGAACCCAGGTCTCCCACATTGCGGGTGGATTCTTTACTAACTGAGCCAATGTCTGTTAGCCATTTCACAGTACCTAGGCTAACTTTGTTGGACTTATAGTCTCAGAACAGAACTCTTTCATATGTAGGGGACTTATTGTAGTTTTTATTTTTTTTTAGTTTGTAATTCTTGATTGCCCTTGGTTCCTGAGGCTTTCTGCTTAGTCTCAATTATTGCCTTTGTCCTGACTTGTGGCATTATTATATGTTCTAACTGGGGTTGTTTATTTGTCTAGTTCTAGTTACCTGTAATCACAGCTTCCCAGCAAATNGACTTATTGTAGTTTTTATTTTTTTTTAGTTTGTAATTCTTGATTGCCCTTGGTTCCTGAGGCTTTCTGCTTAGTCTCAATTATTGCCTTTGTCCTGACTTGTGGCATTATTATATGTTCTAACTGGGGTTGTTTATTTGTCTAGTTCTAGTTACCTGTAATCACAGCTTCCCAGCAAATGTCAGGATCATCTGCCTTCCAAAGCAGCAAATTCTGATTGCCTTGGCATCCAACATCCTGATTTGTCATTCCATACCCTTGACCTTCTGAAATGTATATTTTTTACTTTTCCAACTACCTTACAGGTTCTAGCTGGAAAATAATGTGCTTCATAGTGCAGTTCTCAGTCGATCTTCCTTTGGATAATCTGGAGTGACTGATGAAGATTTTTAGCCCCAATGTCATGAATCAGAATTTCTATGGTATGCCCAAGAAGGATGCATTTTTAGAAAGCTACCCTGGTGATTCTTATGCATAAGAGCTTGTTGTTCCTGTTGTTTAGTGACTGTCATGTTCAACTCTTTTGAGAACCCATGAGGCTCCTCTGTCCATGGGATTTCCCAGGCAAGAATACCCACTCGGGTATTGCCATTTCCTTCTCCAGGGGATCTTCCTGATTCAGGGATTGAACCCATGTTTCCTGTGTTGGCAGGCAGATTGTTTACTACTGAGCCACCAAGGAAGCNTGAACTACACAGTCCATGGAATTCTCCAGGCCAGAATACTGGAGTGGGTAGGCATGTCCTCCTCCAGGGGATCTTCCCAACTCAGGGAAAGAACCCAGGTCTCCCACATTGCGGGTGGATTCTTTACTACCTGAGCCAGTGTCTGTTAGCCATTTCACAGTACCTAGGCTAACTTTGTTGGACTTATAGTCTCAGAACAGAACTCTTTCATATGTAGGGGACTTATTGTAGTTTTTCTTTTTTTTTTAGTTTGTAATTCTTGATTGCCCTTGGTTCCTGAGGCTTTCTGCTTAGTCTCAATTATTGCCTTTGTCCTGACTTGAGGCATTATTATATGTTCTAACTGGGGTTGTTTATTTGTCTAGTTCTAGTTACCTGTAATCACAGCTTCCCAGCAAATAGGATCATCTGCCTTCCAAAGCAGCAAATTCTGATTGCCTTGGCATCCAACATCCTGATTTGTCATTCCATACCCTTGACCTTCTGAAATGTATATTTTTTACTTTTCCAACTACCTTACAGGTTCTAGCTGGAAAATAATGTGCTTCATAGTGCAGTTCTCAGTCGATCTTCCTTTGGATAATCTGGAGTGACTGATGAAGATTTTTAGCCCCAATGTCATGAATCAGAATTTCTATGGTATGCCCAAGAAGGATACATTTTTAACAAGCTACCCTGGTGATTCTTATGCATAAGAGCTTGTTGTTCCTGTTGTTTAGTGACTGTCATGTTCAACTCTTTTGAGAACCCATGAGGCTCCTCTGTCCGTGGGATTTCCCAGGCAAGAATACCCACTCGGGTATTGCCATTTCTTTCTCCAGGGGATCTTCCTGATTCAGGGATTGAACCCATGTTTCCTGTGTTGGCAGGCAGATTGTTTACTACTGAGCCACCAAGGAAGTCCATATAGAACTTAGGACCCATTGTGTTAGAAGAGCGAGAGGTCCCAAGTATCACCATCTACTTTTTTTTAATGTGCCAGGGGCTTCCAGTTCTGTGCTTAGAACCTGGATGATTGTCACTAATAGCTAGTTGGATTAAGGAATGAATAAATCTAACTTTAGGAGGAAATCCAGTCATGGGAAATCTTCCCTGCTCTAAGGAAATTATT
The DNA here is from genome assembly GCA_006410615.1 of Neotragus moschatus. Lineage (NCBI taxonomy): Eukaryota > Metazoa > Chordata > Mammalia > Artiodactyla > Bovidae > Neotragus > Neotragus moschatus. Next base: position 526,807 of record SJYA01000404.1, on the reverse strand, counting down.
TGCAATTTCCACTAAATGTGCCCATAATACCAACTTCAATTAATATAATCCTCATTCCTTCATGAGGTAAATGCTTAGATCTCTTTTGGATTTTGCTTCTTCCCAAAACAATGTAATTTTAACTACTTTGGTAGTGATGAAATATCACATCAAATTGGTTCAAAAGTCTCAAGGTGTTCTATAATTCAGTTTAGACCTTCTCCTGACTAGAAGCTAGATATTTCCTCCAGTTATAACTAAAAGAAAATACCAAGGTGATTTTATAAGCTGGCAGAGGATGAGATGGCTGGATGGCATCACGGATTCGATAAATGTGAGTCTGAGTGAACTCCGGGAGATGGTGATGGACAGGGAGGCCTGGCATGCTGCAATTCATGGGGTCGCAAAAAGTTGGACACGACTGAGCGACTGAACTGAACTGAAATATTGTTATGCTGCTGCTAAGTCGTTTCAGTCATGTTCGACTCTGTGTTTGACCCCATGGACTGCAGCCTACCAGGCTCCTCGATCCATGAGATTTTCCAAACAAGAGTACTGGAGAGGGGTGCCATTGCCTTCTCTGAAATATTGTTATAGGGATTCCTAAAAAGATTTTAATATTCTACATATCGTTAATTTAACAGATATTTATTATACTTAAACATTCAGATTATCACAAGCAGTAAAAAAAAAAAAAGTCTATGACTTTCTATTGCTCCCTGGGAATATTAATATTCCGACTTCTTTATTCAGTCTTTTTGCTTCCTAGTTGTAGCTTGTTTAAGGCTGGCTGACTAGGTAGACACTTTGGATTGCTGAGTTTAAGAGACTGCTAATTCATAGAGCTCCTATTAGCATAACATTAAATTCAAGCTTTCATCCTGTCTATGTCTTTCTAATAGAGGTTGCCTTGACCTCTTTGCTAATCTTACCTTGGCTCTGAACATATGAAATAGAAAATGGAGCAATAGTATCATACCTATTTGCTCTAAGCACGCTATTGCTTTTCATATTTACAGTGACCTTGTGAGAAAGACAATTTCCTTCCCATATTATAAAAGAGATAGTTGAGGCTAATCATTATTGTATAATTGGACCAAATAACACCAGAAAAAGTCACAGAATGAAGAACTCAATTTTCCATTTCTTTGGTTCCTAAGCTCATCTACTTTACACTATGTTGCTTCCTGACTTTATTTTGCCACTTCTTAAAGAGCTTTCTGCTCTCCCTGTAGGATGCAGATCTTGCCTCGGCCATGTGTTGATGTGCCTGCTCTGAACTGGTATTACCCAGGCTTCCTGAGCAATACGATGCTTGTTGATGCCCTGTCACTCAACCACTCTCCTTTTTTCCCTCTGTCAGCTCCCCCTTCATGCCAGTCTTTCCTAAGCTTAGGCACCAGAGCACCACTTGCATAATCAAAGGACTAATGGGTCTTCTTCAACAACTTCCATATGTCTTATTATGAATCAGATGAAATGATTTAAGAATCAGATATAAACAGGTTTAGCTGCTTATAATGTCTAAACAAGAAGTGTTTTATTTTTCTCATATAACAAGAAATCCAGAGGTAGGAGTTTGTACAAGACGCTGAAATTACAATTTTGGCCTTTCCCTCCCTTGTAATGGCAAGACAGCCATTATATCTCCAGCTATTAATCCACATTCAAAACTGAAGGAAGGAGGGAAGAGCGGTGTGCTTCTCCATGTTTACCAAGACTGTGAAATCTTTCCCAGAATGCATCTCACTACACACACCTGCTGCTGCTAAGTCACTTCAGTCATGTCCGACTCTGTGCGACCCCATAGGCGGCAGCCCACCAGGCTCCGCCATCCCTGGGATTCTCCAGGCAAGAACACTGGAGTGGATTGCCATTTCCTTCTCCAATGCATGAAAGTGAAAAGTGAAAGGGAAGTCGCTCAGTTGTGTCCGACCCTTAGCATGGACTGCAGCCTACCAGGCTCCTCCATCCATGGGATTTTCCAGGCAAGAGTACTGGAGTGGGGTGCCACTGCCTTCTCCAATACACATCTAGAAGAATTAATCTAAGACCATGTTGAACAGAATGGGTCACAAGCCCCCATGTTTCTCCCCAACCAGTTATTTAAAAGGCAGAGAAAACCCTTGAAAATCAACTAATATAATCTAACACATCAGCAGGCTAAAGATAAAAGATCATGTGATCACATCAATAGGTTCAGAAAAGCAGTTGACAAAATCCAACACTCATTCATGATAAAAACTCGCAACACACTTGGAATAGAAGGAAACTTCTTCAAGTGAATAAAGGCCATCATCTACGAAAAAACCCACAGCTAACATTATACCTAATGGTTAGAAGCTTTGCTGTTAAGATCAGGAACAAGGCAAGGATGTCCCCTCTCACCAATTCTTTTTGACTTCATACTGAAAGTCCTAGCTAATGCAATAAGACCAAAAAAAAAAAAAAAAAAGAGCAGCGAGGGGGAGATATACGGATTGGGAAGGAAGAAATAAAGCTGTCTTTGTTTGCAGATGGCATGATTATCTATGTAGAATATCTGAATGAATCAACAAAAAGGACTCCTGGAACTAATAGAAGATTATAATAAGATTTCAGTAGGTTAATACATAAGCGTAAACTTCTTTTCTGTGTACCAACAATAAACAAGTGGAATTTGAAATTAAAAATCAAATATCATTTACGTTAGTACCCCTAGTGAAATAGTTAGGTATAACTAATGAAATATTTAGGTATAAATCTATCAAAATATGTACAAGATCTATATAAAACTCTGATGAATAAAATCAAAGACCTAAATAAGACTCAATGTTGTCAAGATGTCAGTTCTTCCCAACTCGATCTACAGATTCAATGCAAAATGAATCTAAAATGCAAAACTACAAAATTCTTAAAAGATAATATAGTAGAAAACCTAGATAATCATAAGTTTAGTGATAGATTTTAAGATTCAACACTAAAGGCATAATCTATGAAAGAAGTAATTAATAAGCTGGTTTCATTAAATGAAAAACTTCTGTACTGTAGAAGACACTGTCAAGAGAATGAAAGGACAGC
>SJYA01000404.1:490865-520394 GCA_006410615.1 Neotragus moschatus | reverse complement strand
TGAACTGACACACCTATTAGAAGGGCCAAAACCCTGAACAGTTGACAACACCAAATGCTGACAAGGATGTGGAATTAGAGGAACTCTCATTCACTGCTGGTGGGAACGCAAAATGGTCCAGCACTTTAGAAGAAAGTTTGGCAATTTCTTTCAAAACTAAACATGTACTTATCACACAATCCAGAAATCATGCTCCTTGGTATTTACTCAAATGAACTGAAAAATTATATCCAACCAAAAACCCAACAAATGTTTATAGGAGCTTTATTTATAATTGTCAAAACTTAGAAGCAACCAAAATGAATGTGTAAACAAATTGTGGTACATCCAGGCAGTGGAATATTACTCAATAATCAAAAGAAATGAATTATCAAGCCATGAAAAGACATAGAGGAAATTTAAAGGAAAATTACTAAATGAAATAAGCCTATCTGAAGAGGTTATATACTGTGTGATTCTAACTGTATGATATTCTGGGAAAAAGGCAAAACTATGGAGACAGTAAAAAGATCAGTGGTGCCATGGGTGGGGCAAAGGGGCAGAGAGATAAAGAGACGGAGCACAGAGAAGTGTTAGGGCAATAAAAGCACTGTGTGTGTACTATACTGCTGGATGCATGTTGTACATTTGTCCAGAAAATAGAACGTTCTACACCAAGCATGAACCCTACAGTAAACTGTGAACTTTGAGTGAAAATGATGTATCAGTGTAGGTTCAGCAACTGTAACAAATGGTATGGGATGTCAATAGTCTGGGAGGCTTACAGGTGTGGGGCTCAGGCGGGTATATGTCAAGTCTCTGTATCTTCTGCTCAGTTTTGCTGTGAATCTAAAACTCTTCAAAAACAAAGTTTATTTTTTTGAAAGGCAGAGAAAGAGGAAATAGGATCATCATTACTGACTTAGATCAATCATTATGATTTGCCTGAGACTGGGAACACTGATGCTCTGAGCTAAATTGAAGTTTTATTAGCAAGAAAGAAGAGGAGAAATCTCCTCTTTGATGGTATTTCCCAATTAGGATGAATTTCCTGGGTAAGAACATGCTTCCTTACATCACTGTCATCCTTGTTGTATTTACTGCATATCTGTTGTGTAACCAACAGTGTCTACCATACAGGTGTCTCCACATGATTTCCAGTCCTGGCACTGAAAGCACAGCCGAGGTGCCTGGCCGCCCTGCCACCTGATCTGACAGCCTCTCTCTCTGCTTCATTGTCTTGTGAGTGAAGGGCTCTTGTTTACAAAATGGGAAGCAAGGGTTCCAGGTGCACTCTGTGGTCGAGACTGCAGCCATGGGCCAGAGCTGTGGGTCAGGGAGTTCAAGAGAAGACTTTGTCCTTCACAGCACTGGAGCATAAAAACGTGTTCTTATTCTTGTTTGAATGATATCTTTAAAAGGGAAGTGTAAACGAATGAGTCAGATACTATCAGAATTGCTTGCCTGAATCTAGAATGAGGGCAGGAGAAGTTCCCCTAAAACTCTTATGGAAAAGTTAAAAACCCCTGGCTGGAACCAAAGGCCTCTCAGAGCTGCCTTTTAAACACTGTTCCCAAGGCCTGAGAGAGTTAAAAAGGGCTATTCTGCCCTCTGGTAGTTAAAAAATGACCAGCAATGTTGTTGAAATAGACTTATGCATATTAAAATGTTCATGTATGTGAATAATGTGCTGCTGAAGCCAGAACTTAAGTCAAAAATCCTTTAAAAGGAAAGAACTGTTAACGCTAATTAATTAGAGTTGATGTTTACACCCTTATTATAACAAAGCCTGGCTGCTTGTGTAAACCAAAGTCTTTTAAGTTTATTACAGCAATCAGAGTAATGTGTTGAGATTTCATGTGTGTATGTGTGTGTGTGAATAATGCAAATCTTGACATTCCTCAGCGGAGTACTCTTTTTATGCAGTGCTTTCACAAATAGCAATTTTCACAACAGCAGAGCATTTCTCTTCAGCAAAGAATCCCAAACAGAACTCTAATCAATGGCAGAACTAATATCTCTTCTTTATTTGACATTAGCCTAAGATCAGGCTTTAACCTCTAGGTTTTAATTACATTTAAACCAATATGTAAACTGACATTATTGCCTCCTATCCATAATGGACCATCAAAAACTGTAAACTAGAGTATGATGCACTCTCCCTATGTCCCACTTCCATTTTCCACTCTCCTAGTTTCTTGATTTCCTCATGCCTTAAAAAAAAGATCCAAATGGAGTTAAAGCCATTCTAGAAATATCCTCTTTGGTAGTATGTCCTAATTATGATTTTTTGAGGGGATACAAATATGTTTTCTCACAATTTATTGTCACATTAACATATTTATTGATTGTAATAAGAGTAAATTTCTTAAAAAACAAAAAACAGAGTAAGATTACATATGTGCTGCTGTCAGAGGAGTTCCTTGCAGTGTGGTTTAATTTGTTCATTTATCCCACAGGCATTGACTGAGCGCTTATTATATCTCAGGCATTCCAGGAGCTGAACCCTTATTCTCAGAAGTTCACCAAGCTGTAGAAGAGATAAATTTGTAAGTACTATGGCATGGTGCCCTTGTCATGACAAGATCTATGTAACACAGTATGCAAGCCCTGAAGAGGGATAAGTGTGCCCCCATGGGACATGTGATTTGAACCGAATTTTGAAGCCTGTTTAGCAAAGCCCTCCTCCTGGTGGGGATTTTGAACTAGAGATCTAGTTCTCAGGTAGTAGGAGAGCTCACCTGAATGCCAGTTCTAGTGGGAAGTGCCAAACTTATTAGAGAAACGTGAACTCAGAATGGGGCAAAAATGGTTAACTTCACATAGCATGTGACAATTCAACCATCCAAAACAGATGATGTCCTCCAATCACTCATTCAACAAAAGTTTGAATTTCAACTATGTTTACAGAGGTGTAATATTTTCTGGAAATATAGCATTGAACAAAATTGATATAATCTTTGTCCTGGTGGAACTTATAATGAGGAGGAAAATATTAAAGACCTAGGGAAATCTCATATGAAAAAACTGGTTATGGAATAGTATATATGGTATAATCTCAATTTTGTTATATATTAAAAAGACTGAGGATTATTTTCGTGGTTAGCTTTTGCTGCATAACAAACTATAAAACTTAGTGTTTTGTTGTAAATAGCAACCATATATTCAGTTGAGAATTTGATGGGTTTGCACTCTGGGCTGGGTTTAGCTGATAGTTCTTATGCTTCTCTCAACTGAATTCACAAACATGTGTGTTCAGCTACCACTCATCTGGGCAGCTCTGCTTCTGGGGATTGACTGAGTGTTGTCTAATATGACAGGACCATGAGGCACATATCTCCTGTCATTCAGAAGGCTAGCACAGACTCACTTGCAAGGCAGCAGTATATTACAAAAGCAGCAGGAGAGGCAAGCGCATCAATAAACATTTTCAAAGTCTCTGGGATCCACTTGCTACTGTCCCATTGGCCAAGCCCAGAGTTAGTGGTAAGAGAGGAATTCCCTAGTGGCATAGACAGTAAAGAATCTGCCTTCAGTGTACAAGACTCAGGTTCAAGCCCTGGGTCAAGAAGATTCCCTGGAGAAGGGAATGGCAACCCACTCGCGTATTCTTGCCTGGAAAATTCCATGGACAGAGGAGCCTGGTGGACCTACAGTCCATGGGATTGCAAAGAGTTGAACAGGACAGAGGAACTCTCTCATACATACACACACATGCACACACAAATGCTGTTATAGGAAAGTATGAGCAAATTTGTGGTCCCTGTTGCAACACGTTACCTCGGATGCATGTCAAAAAGTTGGGGGTGGTTGTCTGAGTAGTAGGATTATAGTTCATGGTATCTTCTCTACTTCTCCTTTCAATTTTTAGGTTTCTTTCAGTAATCACATAGAACTTTTATAATAAGAAATTGGAACAGTAAATAGGGAGAGGCTTAAAGCCCAGTGTTATGGCCTAGGGTAGAAAGGAGGAATCAGGAGAAGGAACTCAGGGGCCTATGATCAGATCCTGTGGGGGCTAGGGGACCTGCAACTCAGAGCACAGTGAAAGCTCCTAGTGTTAGCCCTGCGGCACCGCATCCTGCCTCCTAGAAGTCTATCACACTACACCATGCCTGGCTGAGCTGGGGAAAAGAGGCCTTAGCAACTTGCATTTGGGCTCAGAAGCAAACTAGGTTATGTACTGTCTGCATATGTAAGAAATTAGAAGATCTCATTTGGGGTGCAGGAGAAAGCCCAGGCAGGAAGAATAACAATGGAGGGAGCCCCCTTAGGCAAATCCGAACCTCTTATTGGGGTGGGATGAACTTGGGAAAGAAAGAAAGAAATTCGAAGTCTCTTTGATAATCCTAGAATTAGATATTAGAGTGTCACATGCTCAAACATCATTATATTCAAACTCTTCATTACTGAACAGTTCCAGAGAAGTAGTAGGATTTGATAGGGCCACTGACATCTTGTGGCAGAGGCAGAACTAGAGCCCGAGGCTCCTGAGAGCGGTCTGGTGTTTTCTGCTTGCTGCACTGCTGCTGGAGGGCAGGCTGGTCCATTTGTGAACAAAGGAATGTTGGCTGCCTTCCTCTTCCCCTTCCCTTTCTCTCTCCCTCCCTTCCTCCACCTCTCTCTCTCTCTCTCTCTCTCTCTCTCTCTCTCACACACACACACACACACACACATAGACTTTGGATATTAAGATGATCCAAGTGTTACAATTAATTAAAGTCACCATTTCTCTTGCTATATGCCCTTAAACCTATACCTAGAACTTATGAGCTAAAATACACTAAGCAAGCACTTTTTAAAAGACTTACAGTTAATGAGCACTTGAAAAATACAGGCTGATTTTGCCAAGTCAACAATGGTCTTGGGCCTGAGGTTTGCCAGGGGGATAATTATCTGCTGCATTGATGGAACTTTGTTGGCTTTGCTTGACTTGAGCCTATTAGTGTGCCCAAGACTGTTACCTTGAGAGGAGCATAGAAGAGAAGGTATCGGTGCAGTGGATGTCTTGTTATTTATTAAGTCTGATACTGTTCTTTTTTGTGATGGTCAAAAGCAGGTATTTTGTCATTAAAAGGATATACACAATTGCTTCACAAACATGAATGTGGGTTATAGCATCTATCTAAATATATACAGGCTAAGGGTATGAGATGAAAGGAATAAGAAAAGGAGGGAGAGATGGAAGGGCTACCAAGCAGGTCATACCATGTTCATGATCTACCTACATTTCTGGTAACTAATGAATCTTTGATAAGTGAGCATCTACTCCAAACATAAGGCATTTGGTTGAAATATGTTTGGCTTTCAACTCAATATTGCATGAGGTTTCAAGACCTCTATTTTTTATGTAGTGCAGCTTTGAAAACAGATGAGGCTGCCCACCCCTAGGATCTTATACAGCTGCAAGGCCCTGAGCCACATCTAAAGCTCTAGCAAATGGGTAGAACCATGATCTGTAAACTCCTACTTTTTAAACTCAGCTCTCCTTTGATTGCAAAGAGGGCCACAGAGTGAGAGGATCACAGGTTTGGGAAACACCATCTAAATCCCAACTTCAGTACTTCCTTTGGTATGGAATAATCCCAACTTCAGCTCTTCCTTTCCAGAGCGCTTTTGTATCAGTCCAGAATATTCATTGGAAGGACTGATATTGAAGCTGAAACTCCAATACTTTGGCCACCTGATGTGAAGATGTGACTCATTTGAAAAGACCCTGATGCTGGGAAAGATTGAAGGAGGAAAAGGGGACAATAGGGGATGAGATGGTTGGATGGCATCACCGACTCAATGGACATGTGTTTGAGCAAGCTCCGGGAGTTGGTGATGGAAAGGGAAGCCTGGCATGCTGCAGTCTAGGGGTGACAAAGAGTTGGACACAACTGAGCGACTGAACTGACTGACCGAACTGAGAACTCTTCTGATTCAGACAGACAGATGCCTCAAGGGAGAATAATCTACTCCAGGGACACTCCTGAATCCACTCTACACACAAGTAGTTAAAAACATAATTTCAATGATTTATTAACAATATTTATGAAAATCTACTCTAGCCCAGGTTTCTGGGTTTACAGAATTAAGTAAAGTCTCCCTCCTCTAGGAAGGCCACAGCCTTAAAAGCGAGACACATCTGCAGAGAAACTAGTTATAGCCTTTGGTCCTAAGCACATTCATTAGAGAAACTGAGTGGCAGGTGCAGTAATAGCGCAGAGGGGCAGGGATGCACGTCCTCTTGGGGCAGAGATGCTCAGGAAGGCCTTTGACTCCTCATTTGAGGAGTGCAGGCCTAGCAGATCTGTCAAGGAGCCATGCGAGTTAGCTAAGGTACATGGGATTGGAGAAGATTTAGGCTGAAACATGTCTTTAGAAACCATACTCGTCTATCTTCCTACATTCAGTTGAGACTGCGTTTATAATCCATTCTTTGCAAACAAGGAAGGCTACATAATTTGTGGAACCCCTTGTTCAAAAAAAAAAAAAAAAGGAAAAAAAAAAAACAGTGTCATATGTACTAAAATATAAAGGTTTTTTCCTTTCTTCTCTGACCTCTCTCTTGATTTGTGATCATTTTTATTTGCTATTTCATGTTGCTGTAAGTAAAAAAAAGAGTTTTTAAAAATTATTAGCATGAATTTTACAACTCATCTTTATATTCTTCAATGCCAGTTTTAAACATAAGAGCCCTAACTTGTATGTGAGATCACAGAATTCTTATTCCATAGTGTATACATGCAGATGCAATTAATTCTTACCAGAACACTAGAAAAGCTGCAGAAGACAAAATGAACTGTTTTTATGTCACTTCGTGATATGGGCATATTCTACGAACATTCCACTGTGGCTTACCTGTGAATGAGGAAGAACAGAAAGGAAAAGTGTCAATTGGTTGCCTTGGCCCTGCCTTGCCTTTGATTTCATCATTTTCAGTGTAAGTAGCTGGGAAGTAATACGAATGAGAAAGAATGTGATAAGGCTCCTTGGCTTTCAGGCATTTGAAACAAATTCCAGTTTGAACAGAAAGCATGGCCTCTTGGGCTGTCAGCACCTCCACTTGCTCCACTTCTGCTTGTTTGGAGTCTTGCTGGGGTTCACCTAAATTCTGTGTCCATGGAGCACTGGGAACACCCGATGCAAACGGGCTGCAAAGGAACAGTAGATGTATTTGTTGTGCGTGTCTTCTCTGCTCATGAATGTGCTCCGTGGTCCTGTCAGACCTCATTTAGAAAACACAGATTCAAAGACAAAATCATTAATGCTTTCATGATACCGCAGACCATCAAACCATCTCTGTATATAAAAAAGGCTAACCCTAGGTTTAGGATTAAGAGAGCTATGCTGAATCATTACATTTCATGATTTTATGATTTGCCACCATTACAGCGTCTAGATAAACCTCCTGTGTTTATCTGCCTTGATACATTCATAATCTTGGTTCACAATCATTCCTCAAAAATACTACAGTGTCATTACAATCATAATTTACACCAGGATATTTTCCTCTACACAGAAAAGGGCAACTTAATCAACGTGGTCTTTGTTCACCTAAGGGTTCACAATCTAACATAGGCCACAAAGACAGGAAGAGATGAAATAAGTACACAGACAGTAGTTTAATACTGGACAAAATCTCTCATTAATAAATTATTTACTTTATGTAATCTCAGAGGGATGAGTTTTTCAATTGTACAGAAAAGAACGTGCCATTAAGATTGCATATTTAGAGGTCAGTGTACACGTCTTATTTACACACAAAGGGTTATTCATAAAACTCTGCAGCGAGAGTGTTGGTAATACGTTTTCTGTGCCTGTAACATGAAATGCTTTACTATTTATTTTTTGTTTTTATTTGGTTTTTTGGTTTCTTTTTAAACAGACTTTTTTTTAAAACTGAAGTATAGTTGATTACAATGTTGTATTAATTTCAGGTATATAGCTAAGTGATTCAGTTACATGTGTATGAAAGTGAATATATATATGTATATATATGTTCTTTCCCATTACATTATTACAGATAGTGAATGTAAGTCCTTGTGCTATATACAGTGGGTCCTTGTTGTTTATTTTATATATGTAGATTTGTATCTGTTAATCCCAAGCTCCTAATTTGTCCCATCCCCCCATCTTTCCCCTTTGGTAACCACAAATTTGTTTTCTATGTCTGTGAGTCTATTTCTGTTTTGTAAATAAGGTCGTTTGTATCATACTCCAGACTGGGCTTCCCTCATAGCTCAGTTGCTAAATAATCTGCCTGCAATGCAGGAGACCCTGATTCAATTCCTGGGTTGGAAGATCTGCTAGAGAAGGGATAGGCTACCCACTCCAGTATTATTGGGCTTCCCTTGTGGCTCAGCTGATAAAGAATCCACCTGCAACGCAGGAGACCTGGGTTCGATCCCTGGGTTGGGAAGATCCCCTGGAGAAGGGAAAGGCTACCACTCCGGTATTCTGGCCTGGAGAATTCCATGGACATGACTGAGTGACTTACACTTCACCTTCACTTCAGACTCTACATATAAGTGATGTCATATGATATTTACCTTTCTCTGTCTGACTTAACTTCACTCAGTATGATAATCTCTAGGTCCATCCATGTTAATGCAAATGGCATTATTTCATTCTTTTTTATGGCTGAGTAATATTCTAGTGTGTGTGTGTGTGTGTGTGTACCACATCTTTTTCATCCATTCTTCTGTCAAAAGATATTTAGATTGCTTCCACGTATTGGTGGTTTAGTTGCTAAACTGTATCTGACGCTTGTGACTCCATGGACTATAGCCTGCCAGGCTCCTCTGTCCATGGGATTCTCTAGGCAAGAATACTGCAGTGGGTTACCATTTCCTTCTCCAGGGAATCTTACTGATCCAGGAATCGAACACAAGTCTCCAGTGCTACTATGAACATTGGGGTGCATGTATCTTTATGAATTAGAGATTTTATCTTTTCTGGATATAGGCCTAGGAGTAGCATTGTTGAATCATATAGTAACTCTATTTTGAGTTTTTAAGGAAACTCCATACTGTTTTCCATCACAGCTATACCAACTTACATTCCCACCAACAGTGTAGGAGGGTCCCTTTTCTCCATACCTTCTCCTGCATTTATTAGTTATAGACTTTTTGATGATGGCCATTCTGACTGATGACTCATTGTGGTTTTGATTTACATTTCTCTAATAATTAGTGATGTTGAGCATCTTTTCCTGTGCCTGTTGGCCATATGTATGCAAATAGACTTCAATCTTAATAGTAGTTTTAGATTTACGGAAAAATTGAACACAAAATACAGACTTCCCATGACTTCCCTCCCCACACACTATTTTTTTTTAAATTATTTTTCACGGCATTCTTAGAAAATAGATGAACCTCTAAATCCCTGTACTGTTTTTAGGAAATGATGGCACAGAGCTTTACCACTTTAGACTGAAGTTATCTTAAAAATCAAGTTGGTATTTCCTAAGCTTCAGCCAATCAAGTTCCACCACACAGATTCAGTGATATTCATATTTCATGCCTACTTTATCAGTGTAGTGTTTTTCTTTAAATCTATTTACATTTTTACTTAAATACATTTTTTTAAAACTCATTGAATTATACACTTTAAATATGTGCAGTTTACTGTATATAACTGTAACACAATAAATTCAGCTAAAGAGAGAAAATAACATTCCAATGATTTTCTTTCAAAAATTATATCATTAGAGTTACTAATTGGTGATGACTGCTTAGTTGTTAGACCTTCAATGTATTTTTAAAAGAATTCTGTGTTCTAATTCTTATCTATTAACAACTTTTGCTTGAAAATATAGTCCAGTTCCTTTGGAGAACAGGAGAAAACAAATATTAGCGTGAATCAGGAAAGCAAAAGCTATTTTATTAGAAAAATTTAAACATTATCCTTCAAGAAGAAATCTATTGACTTAAATAGAAACTCTGTCTATTCCATAATTATGAAAGCAACTCTAAAAATTGATGCAGAACCATTACAATTACGAGTAAGTCTGCACATGTCTAACATCGCGAATCAATTCACAGAAGTATGCCTGTCTTGGTTAATAATGATTTAGTTCAGCATTCCCAGCAGTTTCCTTTGCTATGATACTACTGATTGCTGGTGTCCACAACATTGCACTTCCCCATGGTTATAAGGACCCATTTTAAAGGCTTTGACATAGAGGAGGCAGAGAATGGGTTAGGGCAATATCCTCAACCACTACCTGTCTTTTCTCCTCGTTTTCTCCCACTGATGGTAACACCTCATTTATAGACAGAGCAACTGAAGCTAGGAAAACCAGCATCTGCCCAATTTCTGCAGTCTGAAGGAGAGCTAGGATGCCCTCCCTCCTTTCCTAATACTCTTTGAAGTTTACCAGGGGACCTCTCCAACCCTCAAACTGAGATCATCAAGCAGTAGGTCATGGACATTAAGGCAAACAGGAGATTAAAACATGAAATGGGAATGCTCCTGCTGCTGCTAAGTCGCTTCAGTCATGTCCGACTCTGTGCGACCCCATAGACGGCAGCCCACCAGGCTCCCCTGTCCCTGGGATTCTCCAGGCAAGAACACTGGAGTGGGTTGCCATTTCCTTCTCCAATGCATGAAAGTGAAAAGGGAGCACTCAGCACAAGTGGCTGCCACGGCCAGGCGGGCGGCGCACTCAGCGCGGCCGAGAAGAGGTACCCCACTTAGGAGGACAGAGACAGCCGCTGAGAGTGCCGGCCTGTGACAGTGCAGGAACAGCTGAGAGGAGTCACCCCGCGTCCGAGGTCAGGGTCGGGGGCCAGGAGNGCACTCAGCACAAGTGGCTGCCACGGCCAGGCGGGCGGCGCACTCAGCGCGGCCGAGAAGAGGTACCCCACTTAGGAGGACAGAGACAGCCGCTGAGAGTGCCGGCCTGTGACAGTGCAGGAACAGCTGAGAGGAGTCACCCCGCGTCCGAGGTCAGGGTCGGGGGCCAGGAGGAGCCATCCCGCGTCCGGGGTCAGCGTCAGGAGCCGGGAAGAGCCGCTGATTGATTAGCACTCAGCACGGGTGGCTGCGACAACCGGCGCACTCAGTGCGGCTGAGGGGAATTACCCCACGTCCAGGGTCAGGGGCAGCAGCCGAGAGTGCTGGGTTTGACAGCACAGGAACAGCCAGGAGGAGCCACCCCACGTCCGAGGTCTGGATCGGGGACTGGGAGGATCAACCCCCGTCCAAAGAGCGGTGGCTGTGCTGGCGGGGGAGGGCCTGGAGAAGCTGTCCCACGTTGAAGGTCGGGAGGGGCGGTGTGAGGAGACGCCCTTCCTCTAGGGTGGGGAGTGGAGGCTGCGCTTTGCTGGGGCAGCCGTGAAGAGATACCTCACACTCAAGAGAGAAGAAATCCAGCTCCACACACCAGAACTCCAAAACAACCCTCCCTAACCAAGAAATTTTGACAAGCCACTGATACAACCGCACCTACAGGGAGGAAACTCCATAATAAAGAGAACTCTGCAAATTCCCAGAATATAGAAAGGNCAAAGAGCTGACTCATTGGAAAAGACTCTGATGCTGGGAGGGATTGGGGGCAGGAGGAGAAGGGGACGACAGAGGAAGAGATGGCTGGATGGCATCACTGACTCGAAGGACATGAGTCTGAGTGAACTCCATGAGTTGGTGATGGACAGGGAGGCCTGGCGTGCTGCAGTTCATGGGGTCCCAAAGAGTTGGACACGACTGAGCAACTGAACTGAACTGAACCTTCTAGATGCATCCTCACTTGGCAGGGAGAGAGACAGCGAGAAAGAGAGCAAGGGAGCCCAAGCTCTTTTCTCTTCCTCTTCTTATAAAAACACTACTGGGGACCCCACTTTCATGACCTCATCAAAGGCCCCACCTCCAAGTATCATACCTGAAAAGTGAAAAGTGAAAGTCACTCAGTCCTGTCGGACTCTGTGACTCCATGGACTATACGGTCTATGGAATTCTCTAGGCCAAAATATTGGAATTGATAGCTGTTCCCTTCTCTAGGGGATCTTCCCAACCCAGGGATTGAACCCAGGTCTTCCACATTGCAGATTCTTTATCAACTGAGACACCAAGGAAGGCCATTTGAGGGCTAGGACTTCAACAAATGAATGGTAGTGGGGGGAAGTTGACACAAATATTCAATTCATATGTTTTATGGTTTATGGTTATGTTTTATGGTTACTTGCTATTTATAACTGGTGATTTTAAAAGTTCTATTTATGGTAGGTACGTACAATTTACCATTTAAAGAAACCTATTTAACTACAAAAGTGAAATGATTTAAAGAAAACTCAAATAAATAATCGTTCTGATGGCATATATATGTCAAAAATGTGAAAGTTGCATAGGAGTAGCTGCAATTTGAGAACCACTGGCAAAAGTGAATGCAATTGACATTTGTTTCTGCTATGTGTTGAGTATTCTCCCAAGCATTAGACATTTGTGAGGAAGTTATGAATATCAGACAATTAAAATCCAGACTAACTATAGGTTCTTCTTTCTCAAAAATTTTTTACTGCAAAAGGTATCATAATTTATGTTATTTCATAAATTATGTTAGTGAGAAAGTAAATGTCTGTGTTGTTTATTTCCACAAGCAGAGACTAGTGAGAAACAGAAGAAAAGGAAAAGGAGGGAATGTCAATCCTTTGGCAGCATTTCTGTGCTTCTAGAAAGAGGGGCAGGAAGCAAGTTAACCACTGTTGGGCAGAGCATGCTGGTGGCCCTGGATGTGGAACAGTGGAAAGGAGCCAACTAGGGAAAGGAAGATTAATTGCTTTCCAATTAATGGGAGGACCCTGACGTGGGGAGTGCCAGAACAGAGACGGAGAAAAGAAAAAAGATGTGTTTGCATCTTTCCACTGCCCCCAGCATACAAACACTTTGATTTCTTTGCTGTTGTTTCTCAGAGTGGAGGGTAGTTTGGGGAGGGAGAGGAGGTTAGAGAATGACTGGAGAATGCCTGTCATCCTCTGTTTAAGTGTTTATCTGGTCAACAAATGTAACGATCATCTTTTATGGACAAAATACAAGTACCAGGCCCTGAGACAGCAGAGGGCAGAGAGAAATTGTACTGATATCACATAATTTGCAGCCAAGTAGAAGAATGGTTGTTAAAAAAAATACTAACATATATGAATACAGTAAAACAAACAAACAAACAAAAAAAACCTGGTGCTATCGGACAGTGAATGAGGGCTTTATCAGGCACTGCTTGCTTGCACTTCAAATCCATCTGTCCTCCCTTCCTAGTCCAGTAACTGCTGTGGTAACCAGTCCCACATGAGTACAATCCAACTGCCCCTCACCCAGACCCACGCTGCTGGCATCCAGGCTCCTGCCCTGAAGCTTCTTTGACTACTTGGTGTGGCCCGACTTTGGGAATCCACTCAACACTCATAGAGGTGCAACCCAGAGTGTGGCAGAATTAAGATCATGTGGGAGTCACTTCTTACATGCCTCCACCTTTCTAATAGCTTAAAACACGTTTCTTAAGGCTCCCCAAAAGCTCCTGTGAGGTTGGGCATCCAGTCGTTTGAAACAGTGGCCAAGGCCGTAACACGTTCTTATGTTGTCTCTTCCTCATTCCATGATTCACCTCCCCTCAGCGATGACCTGTACTGTCTTCTACATTATTAAATTTCAGATATTTTGTCTTTTGGTAGTTAAATAGAGACATTATTTAAAATTAAATTATATAAACATAAATTACATTAATAACAAAGGTAATAGCTATTCAAAATTTATCATTTCCTATTTTACCCTATTTTATTATTATCAATATCTGTGCTCTCAAGATTATTTACATCATCCTATTTGTTTGATGGAAATACTACAAGGTATGTTATATTGGATTCCTTCCCATGGGTACATCATTCAATGACATGATGTTGTTAATAATAGCTTGATATCAGCCATAAGGAAGTATCTATATCACAGAAATAGGCAAAACCTACAAATTAGGATTTGATTGCCCTGTTGATTATTTGGATTTTAGAAAATTATGGAGAAGATGTTAGTAATGTAGGCTAAACTTAGAAGTGGGTCATGTTTCTATCATGAATGACACACAGAAAATTGTAGTTCTAAATTATGTATCATGCAATTCAGCAAAAAAGTCACTACATAATTTATGAATGAGAAAAGTTGCCATACATCTTTCTAGTTTTACTTTCATCCTCATTAGTGTAAATGAATCAGTTTTCATATTGCAGTTGGACTTTTTTGTCAGCCTCAAACATAAGTTGGCTATGGTTACAAGATTTTAGCAAAAATCAATTAAAGTATTCTGTGAAAATCAGTCAGGTATATGGGATTTTTGCTTCCCAGGTGGCTCAGGCAGTAAAGAATCTGCCTGCAATGCGGGAGACCTGGGTTTGATCCCCCGGTTGAAAAGATCCCCTGGAGGAGGGCATGGCAACCCACTTCAGGATCCTTAGGGCTTCCCTCATAGCTCAGTTGGTAAAGAATTTGCCTGCAATGCAGGGGACCTGGGTTCAATTCCTGGGTCAGGAAGATCCCCTGGAGAAGAAAATGGCAACCCACTCCAGTGCCTGGAGAATCCCATGGAGAGAGGAGCCTGACAGACTGCAGTCCATGGTGTCTCAAGAGTTGGACATGACATAGTGACTAAATCACCAGCACCCCATTGCTTCTTGTTCATATAGAGGTTTTTATTTTAGACTCTGTTTTGGGAGGAACCAAAAATAAGACCATTGAGATCAAATATGGCTCTAGAAAGCATACTCTCAGAATGGAAATCTGAAACTAGATCACTTACCAATAGGATGGCAATTGGCAACCTTTTGCTGGCAGTCTGTTGATGAACTTTGGCATGCAGTAGCATCACAATCACCAAGACTGCTTACTACCTGCAGCCATTAGGATGAAATAAAGATGGAAGACGCAGCATTGGATTATGTGTAACATTTGAGTACTATGTGGCTATGGTAATTAAAAGGATGTGGAGTTTGAAGTTTTCTTGATTCTACCCATTTGCTAGAGCTTTATTAATAGCTTAGAGACCTAAAAGTGTAGGAGATTCTAGTGACCAGCAACCTTGTCTGTTTTCAAGATTGCACTATGTTAAAAATAAGAGTATTGTTTATAGACCTTTAAACTTCATAGCATTGAGCTGCCAGCCAAACCTCTTTCAAGCAAATGCTCTACAGGAGCCAGTGGATACATGGCCAAACTGTTCTTGAGATGCAGTTCCTAAGATTCCCAGAAGGCCCTGGGTGATTCGTCAGCTCATTGCCCACAGTGGTGGTCAACTCAATCACGCAGCGTGTGTTGGCCCCCCTTCTCTCTTTTACTCCCCTGTCCTCACTCATTACAAAGCATTTGTCTCAGGCTCTGAGAATCCCAAGGACAGAGGAACCTGGAAGGCTATAGTCCATGGGGTCACAAAAGAGTTGGACATGACTGAAGCAACTTAGCACACACACGCACTGAGGCTGGAGGAAAGAAAGCAACTGAGGAGAATACATGAGATGAAGCTGGAGTGGGCAGGACCTTGTATGTCTCTTCACTAGACATTTCTTTGTCACAAGAAAAACTTCAATCCACTAAGCTGCCTCCTTTTTTCTCCTGTATTCCTATTCACAATGTCTTGAAAATTAGAATTGCAATGAGAGCAAATCAGTGCAAATGAAGAAATCCTAGTTTGTATTTTGGCTCTTCCATTGACTTAAAGTGTTATTTTGGACAAATTACAAAAGTTCTAGTAGAAAAGGTATGGAAACAATAAATATCACATGAATAAATGCTCTATGTAAAATACATGGTATTACTATCATCATCACAACCTATGAAGCATGGAAGGTCAAGTACACAGTCCATGTTTCACAGAAAAATGAAGTAAAAACTGAAAGCATAGTCAACAGCCAAAAAAGACAGTTCAAGGAAACCTCACCTTTGCTCACAGGAAAATCACAGAATTAGTGATAGAATTTGGAAAAAAGTATTCACAATCAAACATCTTAGAGCTGAAGGAACCCCAGCCCAAGGCTAGAGGAAGGGAAAGCCTTTGACGACCTGATATCGATAAAGCCAGAACATGTTGCAGAAGAATAATTCCCCCTCATGTGATGAAATCTGTCTGTTGCCAGTGATGAATGGTATAAAGGAAAAGATTCAGCATTTGTAATATTCTCTTTAATACATGTTAAGCAATTGGTAATTACGGCCTCCAGCACGGTGGTGTCACTTTATTTCTGAAAACCTGCTTTTCTGGCTCATATTTCAGTAGTAGAAATTAATGTGGCCTGAAATAAGATGACAACAAGTACTATCAGGAAGTAGGTCTGTTTCAGAAGCTATTTTGTGTCTACTGGGTTATGTAATGCAGTGGATTCAGCCCTGTTCCATAATCTTTGATCCCTACACTGGTAAGCACAGATGATTAGAGAGACTTCAAGAATTTGCCTCATTTGGGGAATTTCAGGGTTTTTATTGTCAGGACTTGGGTTTGATCCCTGATTGGGAGAACTAAGATCCTGTTAATTGTACACTTCATTTAGACAGCCTTCTGCTGCTGCTGCTGCTAAGTCGCTTCAGTCATGCGACCCCATAGACGGCAGCCCACCAGGCTCCCCCATCCCTGGGATTCTCCAGGTAAGAATACTGGAGTGGGTTGCCATTTCCTTCTCCAATGCATGAAAGTGAAAAGTGAAAGTGAAGTCTCTCAGTCATGTCTGACTCCTAGTGATCCCATGGACTGCAACCTACCAGCCTTCTACTTCTAAACAAATGCTCACCTAAGAAGAACAGTTATGAACATAATCTACTTTTGTGATTAATCTGATTAATGATGCTTACTCCTTGAAAAGAAAGTTATGACCAACCCAGATAGTGTATTAAAAAGCAGAGACATTACTTTGCCAACAAAGGCCCGTCTAGCCAAGGCTATGGTTTTTCCAGTGGTCATGTATGGATGTGAGAGTTGGACTGTGAAGAAAGCTGAGAGCCAAAGACTTGATGCTTTTGAACTGTGGTGTTGGAGGAGACTCTTGAGAGTCCCTTGGACTGCAAGGAGGTCCAATCAGTTCATCCTAAAGGAGATCAATCCTAGGTGTTCATTGGAAAGACTGATGCTAAAGCTGAAACTCCAGTACTTTGGCCACCTCATGCGAAGAGTTGACTCATTGGAAAAAACCCTGATGCTGGGAGGGATTGGGGACAGGAGGAGAAGGGGACGACAGAGGATGAGATGGCTGGATGGCATCACCAACTCGATGGACATGAGTTTCAGTAAACTCTGGGAGTTGGTGATGGACAGGGAGGCCTGGTATGCTGTGATTCATGGGGTTGCAAAGAGTCGGACACGACTGAGCGAATGAACTGAACTGAATTGAATGCCTATCGTGTACCTAGAAACCATAGCAAAAACTAGGAAGGAAAATTATGTAAAGGTTTCCAAAGCATTATGCTTTTACATTTTTCCTTCTAGGTTAGAAGAATATAAAAGTTCTCCTGTAGTCCTATACCCCACCAGATCCCAGAAGATTTTGGACTTTTCTCTTTAGTTCTTGGCAGTTTGATTCTCCTGAGCCTAAGTGTGGATGTCCTTGTCAAATGCTTGTTCTATAAATATTGAGATGATCTTTTTGGAGTTTGTTAATACAGTGAATAACATTATATTTTGAATGTTCAATATACATTACATTCATAATTATAATAATTATTTACTATAACCATAATAAATTTCTATCTCTATGGTAGAAAAGTGTTTATCACTTTTATGAGATGCCCAAAATGTATTCTTCAAAACATTAGCTCCATGACATGTTAGTGAAAGTTGTGCAAACAGAACAGACCAAATTAGTCTGGCAAATGATAGGCTAAATAGAGGTGACTTATCAGGGATTTTAGTATCCTAAAGTGAATTTTAAATCTTGAAGAGAAGGGTACGTTATACATCACTTTCCACGATTCGACCATAGACTATCTTCTCTCGAGACAAGAGTTCCATGAAATACACTGTGGGAAATGCAGCTTTCTATTAGATAGGTAGGACGTGTCTGATTTCCTGCTTGGACCATGAGCTTGCCAATAGAAACCATCATACTGAACTCAAAGGTGTAACATCTATCACCTGCCTGGCATTCTTTCACTCATTCATTCATTTTTTTTCAACAAACGTTATGTGAACCCCTTTGTATGCTGGATTCCACACTTGGGGGTAAAAGAGATGAAACGTCGTTTCTGCCCTCAAAGAGCTCACATTCAGAAGGAGTCCTCATTAACTGAAAAAACTCCAATAACTGAGGAAACATGCAAGTGAAAGAGCACTATTGCTTTAAATCTAATCACAAGTCAGACACTTTGAGAGGAAAGCAGAGACAATTCCTAAAAGGAAACATTTCAAGAATTCCAATTGCCTATGAATTGCCAGCAGAGAGGGTGATGGCACCCCACTCCAGTACTCTTGCCTGGAAAATCCCGTGGATGGAGGAGCCGGGTGGGCTGCAGTCCATGGGGTCGCTAAGAGTCAGACACGACTGAGCGACTTCACTTTTACTTTTTACTTTCATGCATTGGAGAAGGGAATGGCAACCCACTCCAGTGTTCTTGCCTGGAGAATCCCAGGGACGGGGGAGCCTGGTGGGCTGCCGTCTATGGGGTCGCACAGAGTCGGACACGACTGAAGCGACTTAGCAGTAGCAGTAGCATGAATTGCCAGACCCCATTCTCCTGCCAGAGTCTGTCACAGAAATACTGAAACTTTCAAAATCCCAAGGAATTAACGAGCAGTACAATTTTTATACATCATCTATCTGTCTGAATTTAATCTGGGCACCCACCTACACTTCCAGTCTCATCTCCTGCATTCTTTGTCTTGCCCTTTTCCTTCAAGCAATAAAGTGTGTAGTCTTGATCTCTTGGCTTTGCCCATGCAGTAATCTTTGCCTTAAATACACTTCTTCTTCCATATTTACCCCTCATCCCGTTGCCTGACCTATTTATACCAAGCCTTCAAGACTCAGGTCAGGATTGACCAGAAGCCCTCGGTGAGGTGCTCTTCCCATGTTCCTTCTAGTATTTCTCCACACTGAACTGAAATTACCTGTCTTTTTGTTTCTCTCAGGCTAGTTTTTGGGCTTCCCCAGTCAAAGACCATTTTACTAGCATGGAGTCCCGTATTCAGGAAGTGGCCAATAAATGCCTGTGGAGTCCAATCAAATTAACTCAACAGAAGTTCTTACTACTCTAACCAAGTTCCTAAGAAACTTCAGAAAAATAATTACAAAAGCTGAGCATCCTCTGAACAAAATATTTACTCAGAATTAAACTGTGTTGTTGGTAGGGTGGCTGGGTACTCCTGAGAGGGGTAATTACTAACATCCTGGACTGTGCTGTCCAATATGATAGTTCCTAGTCATATGTGGCTATTTAAAATTTAAATAAAAATAAATAAATTTAAATAATTAAAATTTAGTCACTCCAGGTACAATTTAAAAACTCAGTAGTAACTAGTGGCTCAATAGAATAGACAGCTCAAAGTAAACATTTCCATCAATGCAGAATGTTTGGGGGCCACAGTGATCTAATCTATAAGACCCAAAGAAAATAAAGAACACAACTTTCAGTAACTATTTAGGAAACAATTCAAGATTGTTTTGTAGACCTAATGCCCGATGTTGATTTTCAAAGGGTATTTTAGAAATTCATTCGTGGCTTCATGAACAGCCCAGGTGCTGAAGCTAGTTTTAGGACATAAAGAAAAGCCTAAGGATTATGTTTATAAAACATTGAGCCAAGATGACTGTGGGACGAATTTAAATTGTTCCTAAGGCAATAACTTGGGGACTTGTTTACTTAAGCATACTCTGCAACCAAGTATAACTGACGGCACTCCACATCTTTGTTTCTGGTGTCCAAAATTTGAAATTCCATAAATTCACTTAAGAAGCAATTTACAAGTCTTGCGAGCTCCTTAAAGTGCCTGTCATATAGAAGGCATTTAAATACATGTTGGTTGAATGAAGACTTTTGGGGAAACAATCCTGATTCATACATCCAGATGTTCCTTGGAATTAAACCCACGGATGTTTGATATGTGATGACTCTTGGATTTTTTGGGAAGCTCTTTCCTGCTCAACTAGTTTGTGGGCCAAAACATTATTGAATTTGGCAACACTAAAACTGAAAGCAGAGTCAAACCCCTGGTCTACTTGGAAGCAGTGAGGGGAAGTCTTAGCCACATGTCTCTGCCATGATAACAATAAAAACAAACTTTATGAATACTTTTATATTCAATGGCTATAAAAGATTGGGGGAATAATCTTGAAAATGTAGAAAGATTCTGCATTTGAGATGCTTCCAAAATGTACTGAAGTTCCTGTTGCTCTTTAAAGAAACTAAACATGGAAACTGTTGACCATTGATTATGGGTGTTGTTTATAAAAGGCAAACAAACCAAAAACAAACAACCCGCCTCCCCAAGAATTTCAGTCAGCAGAGCTACACTAAAAGGAAAGTTATTGGCTAAACATCAAAAGATTGGCTGCTGCTGCTGCTGCTGCTAAGGCGCTTCAGTCATGTCCGACTCTGTGCGATCCCATAGACGGCAGCCCACCAGGCTCCCCTATCCCTGAGATTCTCCAGGCAAGAACATTGGAGTGGGTTGCCATTACCTTCTCCAATGGGTGAAAGTGAAAAGTGAAAGTGAAGTTGCTCAGTCATGTCCGACTCAGCGACCCCATGGACTGCAGCCCACCAGGCTCCTCCGTCCTTGGAATTCTCCAGGCAAGAGTACTGGAGTGGGGTGCCATTGCCTTCTCCGATGAACATAATTTCTATGTTGTAGAAATAAAACAAAATATATGTATCATTTTTTGGTGATTTTCCACTTAATCAACTTTGATTAGTTGATGTACAACCAGTCCCAATTCAACTGTAGTGGAAAAGGTGTCATTCACTTAGATCAACAGCAAGGCAAATTAGAGTCCCTAGATTAGCAAGTGACCGGCATATAATAAAAAAAACATCAGCTAGTATTATCACTATCTGCGTTTGGTGGCAACCAGGACTAGTAACTGCTGGGACTTGACTTTGACAAGTAAGTGTCAAGTGACAATCATTAACAAATTGATTCAAACCAGATGCAGATCTCAGATTCTTGCCAAAATATAATGATGCTAATTAGATCCTTGACTTTTCCTTCATCCAATATTTAAGTCTAGGAAAGCTTTGATTGAGCAGAGGGAGGTTTTTTTTTTTTCTTTCTTTTTTTTTTTTTTTGAGATCTGATAAAATCTAGTGTGGACGGGTTTACATCAGATCCTGGCAGAGCTATAGGGAGGGAAAAAAAACCTCCTCAAATAAGTGACTTCAGTCAGAAGCTTCAGCCCAGGCATGTTTTTGTAAGAAAGCTGTTAGAAGGACAATGTGTCTCATCACTGCCTCTCCCTAAAGTTCATTTTTAATTATTGATGTCACTCTTTCCTTCCCTCTCTGCCCAAACAAATATAACATTTAAAGAGGCTACAGAATCAATGACTGAATGGGATACAGAATGAATGATTTAAAGAAGCAGATCTCTAAACCTAGTTACCACCTAAGCTCTGACTTACTCCATCACTTTCCTCATAGGCAGGATTTGGGGGACTTTGTCATGGCAGAACACTGCTCACCCCATTCGAGCCAGCTCTAAGGACCACAGCAGTGAAGAGCAGCAAAAGGAAGTGTATACATTGGTGGGTGTGTCCTGGGTCCTTACCTCCCTTCTTTCATCTTACCCAACAGTTCTCTGTGCTTTTTTTATACTATTGGAACTGTAGTTTGTGCTCAAATAGATGAAACAATTATCCATATGTTTTCCCTGGGACACATAAGGGGGTCAGTTCAGTTCAGTCGCTCAGTCGTGTCCGACTCTTTGCAACCCCATGAATTGCAGCACGTCAGGCCTCCCTGTCCATCAACAACTCCCGGAGTTCACTCAGACTCATGTCCATGGAGTCAGTGATGCCATCCAGCCATCTCATCCTCTGTTGTCCCCTTCTCCTCCTGCCCCCAGTCCCTCCCAGCATCAGAGTCTTTTCCAATGAGTCAACTCTTTGCATAAGGTGGCCAAAGTACTGGAGTTTCAGCTTTAGCATCATTCCTTCCAAAGAAATTCCAGGGTTGATCTCCTTCAGAATGGACTGGTTGGATCTCCTTGCAGTCCAAGGGACTCTCGAGAGTCTTCTCCAACACCACAGTTCAAAAGCATCGATTCTTCGGCGCTCAGTCAAGCCTTTGTACATGTGCCTGGTATTGAGGAAAATGGTAAGAACTTTGTATACACCTGATATTGATGAACACTTGAGAGATTACTTTTTGAAGGCAGAAAACTACCTACAAGTGTTTACCAGAAAATTATATGTCTAGATCACTTATATTCACACCCAAACTCCAAGTCAGAGGCACAGCACTATCATGGAGGAGGCGTTGCCCAGAATCTACCTGTCACACTTGGCACACACACTTGTGAGCACTTTGGAAGGACTCAGAGAACACAGGGAAGTGAATGAACCCATCAACCCTCTTGGGCACCTGACTCTCCTAACTGCTTTCTTCTCTGAGCACTTACTATCCCACAGCATAACACCTGACTACACATCGTGACCCCAACTTGGAATGTGTGTGCTTGAGGGTTTCTTACACAACCAGACTGTAAGCTTTTTGAAGGCAGACCACATCTCACATTATTATATCCTCTTTTGTGCCCAGCATGAATTCAACAAGAGGTTGCAAGTGCTAGAGGAGGACATGTTAGACTCACAGAGATGACCGTCTTATGCTGAATCCAGACAACGATGAGGTACTTCTTGGCTCAGGTCACCAGCCATGTCACCTTCGCAGGGTTTTGACTTGTACACTAGAGAAGTCTCTCGGCTCCTCAGACATTGTATTTACATTTATAATATAAACAGCCATAGTGTGAAGTGACGGAGAAGGCAATGGCACCCCACTCCAGTACTCTTGCCTGGAAAATCCCATGGATGGAGGAGCCTGGTAGGCTGCAGTCCACGGGGTCATTAGAGTCAGACACGACTGAGCGACTTCCCTTTCACTTTTCACTTTTATGCATTGGAGAAGGAAATAGCAACCCACTCCAATGTTCTTGCCTGGAGAATCCCAGGGACGGGGGAGCCTGGTGGGCTGCCGTCTCTGGGGTCGCACAGAGTCAGACACGACTGAAGCGACTTAGCAGCAGCAGCAGCAACAGTGTGAAGTGAAGGTGATCCTATAAATATCCACCACTGCCATAGCAGGACCAACTGCCTATATCCTTTTCCAAAATCCGAGTCATTTCAGCATACTTTATTATTACTTGGGCCAGCTGCCAGTGGTGCCAGCTGAAAGACCCAGGTCTGATCATGAGGAACTAACTCAGCTCAGATATGGTCAGAGGCCTCTTTAACGGAAAGATCCAGGAATACGATGAGAGTGACAAAGTTGGCAGTGGAGAACTTAACTAAGCAGAGTCTCAAGATCAAAAACTTAGTGCTGCACAATATTCTAAAAATACTGCAACCAGAATTAGAAAATTGATGTTTCCTTTTAAGCTGTAGAAACTCAAGTAAACCTTTTTGGCCTCACTCTGCTTCTTGAAAATAACAGCTAGTATTTATTGGACATCTAGCTATATGTGCTACTGCTTTATCTCTTGGAAATTTTCTAAACTTTATGTGTTAGGTACTACTTTTAGTCTAATTTGCCAAAGAGGAAATAGATGTAAAGATTAATTAATAATATCCTCATACCACACAGCTGGTTAATATTGGAACTGGCATTTAAACTCAAGCACTCTAACTCGAAAATTAGCTTTTTTGTCTCCTTGATTGACTGCTCCAGTGAATACAAAGGACTCTCATTTTGTTCTCTCCTGTCACCCTCACTGTCAATATTCTCTGTATAGAGCACTTTCAAATGGTTTTGGGTCTTCTACAATTGGCTGAACTTCCCAGCCTTTCAGAACTCCTTGCATATCCTGAGGATGGGATGGAGAACTGTTCAAAGACCTTGGCCCCTTTACAGGGCACCGCTCACGTCATTATGATTATAAAGGATCTAAAAGGGACCTTGGACAGTGGACTCCTTCCATCAAGTGATATACAGCCTTGCAAACACAAGTTCCTCAAATAAATGGAGGACAAACCAATATATAATCATGTGACTGCATATCTCCTTGTCCAGGAAAATGGGAGAGTAAATGGAATAGAGGAAAATAAAAGGACTGCCAGGCAGCATCAAGAACTCATTCAAGGTTGTGCTAAGTCACTTCAGTCGTGCCCGACTTTTTCTGACCCTATGGACAGTAGTCTGCCAGGCTCCTGTGTCCAAGGGAACTTCCTGGCAAGAATACTGGAGTGGGATGCCGTGCCCTCCTCCAGGGGATCTTCCTGACCCAGGGATGGAACCCATCTCTCTTTATGTTCCCCACACTGGCAGGCAGGTTCTTTACCACTAGCTCCTGGGAAGCCCTCATTCAAGTTAGTATTCATGTATTCAAAATGAGACCAGTTCGCATGGTGACAATTTTCTAGCCATGTTTGGCTATGTGAGTGCAGTTGCCGCACAGGCAAAGAGAACTATACCTGGACTGGGGTTTTGCTCAGCAAGTATTGTAAGAGTTGAAATATACTCAAGGGAATGATAATAATGATCGATCATGGAAGTCACCTATACCAGGTACAGAGGGAAGACATGAGGGATGTGGGGACAGTAGAAAGGTATCAATGGACTGTAGATCCCAGTGGTTATGAGGATTGCTGGAGTCACAGTGTGTGAGGGACAACAGGAGTCCTGCAGGCATGAGTGCTGTGGAAAATCAGAAAAGGTACAATTCATATGGGCCAGAATAGTTGAGGGGAGGCTTCTTTGAAGGATAGGATTTATTTTGAGAATAAAGGACATAGAAGAGCTCAAGTTGATTAGACAAAGGATAGAAGATGGAATATTTCAAATTAGGGGCATATCTAAGCAGGGGCATGAAACCTGCTCTAAAGATAAAAGATATAGGAAATAGCAAGGAAACCAGTTTTACTAGGATATAAAGTTTGGGGTGCAAAGTTGATAGGGCATGAATTTTTATAGTAAGTACTGAAAGATAAGATTCAGGTACAAAAATACAAGGACTATTTCCATCTTCTGAATATTCCAGACACATTTTTATTCCTTTGTTTGCAGTTAGTATGAATAAGGTTTCTGCAATTTAAATGGATAATATTGCCCCTGATTGAAAACTGTGTCACACTTTATCAGTAACTTTTCCCCTATTTTAACACCTTTTATTGGCTCCATATGGTGAATTTAGGTGTTTGCCTTACAGTGTTCTATGTTGAATATCTTAGTGCAGATAGAGTTGACTGAAGCAGAGATTCAACACACATTCAAAACTTCTAGAAGCTTAACCAAAAATATCCAACTAAATAGATTTACATGATGACCTAGAGCAAGGTCGCTGGTGACTACCACTGCCAGTTAAAAACAACCAAACACAAATGATTAATATAACTAAAACCAATTCTCCATGAAGGAAAGTTACATGGCTCAAAATAGCCTGGAGTTAAAACTCCCCTCTGAGTCCTCCCCACCATTCTATGCAAAACAAAGAACTCTCTTACCCAAAGAAAAAAATGGACATTAAGGTTGATTATGCCCAGCTCCCAGCCAGTTCAGCCTCTGGCCGATCTCCAGAATTCCTTGCCCCATCCATTTGAGAGAGATAACTACTCCGAACAACCTTGGAGAAGAACAGCCCCCCTTAAGACAATAGATTTCCACATATATGCCTATATACACTTACTCTTTTTTTGGGTTAGTGCAGCAGCTCACTAATCTGACTGCTGCCCCTTCTCACCTCATTAAAGGTGATCTGTTCCTGTAAAGTGCCAGTCCCCTTCTTTTTCTCAATCTCACCTTCTCTAACTCCATACCCTACACTCCATGTTCCACATCATTCATTCATCCAATGTTTTTGAGCACCAACTATAAACTAAGAACCATGGTAGGTAATGGAGATACAGGAATTAAAAAATAGACCCTCCCAGGCCAGGGAGCAATGCGAGTGAAAAAGATACTAAGTGCTATGATAGCAGCAGAGATAGGAGCAAATAGGAAAAGCTTTCTTACCCGGAAGCAGATGGGAATCCAGGAGAGATGTCTGAGAAGCACTGGCATCTGAGCTAAGTTTCAAAATTCCAGAAGCAATTATTTAACCAGTTACAAAGCAGCATAATGAATTCCTAGTGGAGGAAGCTGCAAATGCAAAGGCTCAAGTGAGAGAAAAGCTCACTAGAGAGCCTGGAGCACTCCTGAGTAATTCAGTATCTTGGAGGTTCAAGTAAAGGATAGTGAGAGAGATTAACAAGACCAGATTTAAAAGGTATATGTCCTGCCGCAGAGGCAACTTGCAGCCATTAATCAANATGCAAAGGCTCAAGTGAGAGAAAAGCTCACTAGAGAGCCTGGAGCACTCCTGAGTAATTCAGTATCTTGGAGGTTCAAGTAAAGGATAGTGAGAGAGATTAACAAGACCAGATTTAAAAGGTATATGTCCTGCCGCAGAGGCAACTTGCAGCCATTAATCAAATTTAAGCAAAAGAAACTATTTACAAGACATGGAAGCTACCCGTGTCCTTCAACAGATGAGTGGATAAAGAAAATTTGGTATATATAAGTATATATACACTGTGGAATATTACTCAGTCATAAAAAGGAATGAAATATTGCCATTAGCAGCAACATCGATGGATCTGGAGATTATCATGCTGAGTGAAGTAAGTCAGAAAGACAAAGACAAATATAATACTATATAATATCATTTATATGTGGAATATAAAAAAATGATAGAAATGAATTTACTTGCAAAACAGAANTGTTTGATATGATGAAATCACATTTGTCCTCAAAACAGGAATATCGTTGACTTTTTTATGGCCTGGTTTTTTTTTAAAACTAAAAATTCATCCAGATGTACTCAAATACCAAATGACAAAAGCCATTCATTTCAACCTCTTCAAGTGAAATGGAGTGCTTGTTGGAGGAAAAGATTACAGGATTACGGCTGTGAAGGCTTTTCCGCCAGGAACTGAGCGACAGTTTGGTGGTGACCGAGTGGTTCCACCACATGGCAGGGTCGCGCCACCGCCACCTCAAGCTGAGGGCAAAACTGATGCAGACATGGGCCAGGAAACACGGGCGGGACAAAGGAAAAGAGCAGCCTGTCTTCTTAAAGAAAGCGTTCCCAACACCAACCTTGAGGTTTACAGAGACATGAGACGCACGGCTGTGGGGAGAGCCGCTCACGTCTCCTGTCGTGGTGGCTCGTTGAGTCCTGCTGACTCTGCTCCTCCTGCCTGGCTTTTCTCCGCAAACCCCAGGCAAGATGCTGTGTTGCCCAACTGGAACAGTGACCTCTGTCCCAATGCTGAATGGATGACTAAAAGAAAAACAGAAAACCAAATCATTATCTTTGGACCAAAACACCCATTTGTTCATTTTAGGCTTCCGGCTTCCCGTTGGAACCACTCTCTTGAGATGCCCAGATGCAGCCTTCTGAGTCTCCTTGTATGAGTTTGTTTTTTAAAGTGATATATGCCCTATGTTCGAGAGTCTAATAACAGTGTTTGTTATTGGCTGCAGTTAGAGGATGACTAGAAGTCCAGTATAGGAAAAGAAGATAAGGGATAAACTTAGCTGTTCTCTTGAGGAACTGAAGCTGCTTTAAAATACATGCTTATAATTCCTTGCCTGATCTGAAATTTGAAAGCTTTAGTATTGTTGTCAAAATTTTTTACATGTGGAAAGGAGAAAGACTGGTTAAGTAAGTCTGGCATAAAATTTAAAAATAGATTAGGACCCATAGAAATTTTTTTTAAACCATCATTGACCCTCCAATTTGTCCACCGAGTTTTCACTTAAAGTCCAAAGTTTTTGTTTTTACTTCATCCCACTATATTAGGCTAAGAATTATGGTAGTGAATCCTTCCCCAGTGGTTGGGAGAATGTAAAAACTATCTAAGCTCCAGCTGTTTTAGTGAGAACACATTTGGTTGCAAGTGACAGAAACCCATCTCAAATAGGCTTAAGCAAAAAGTAGAATTTATTGGCTCATNTTATGGTAGTGAATCCTTCCCCAGTGGTTGGGAGAATGTAAAAACTATCTAAGCTCCAGCTGTTTTAGTGAGAACACATTTGGTTGCAAGTGACAGAAACCCATCTCAAATAGGCTTAAGCAAAAAGTAGAATTTATTGGCTCATATAGCAGATAAACCTAGAAGTTACAGCTTCAGGCATGGCTTGATCAAGATGCTTAACCAATGATGTATGGAATCTTAATCTCTCTCCAAGTCATAAATCTGTTTTTCTTTATGTTGACTTCATTTTTCAGATGTGGTGGAAAGATGACTATTGGCAGTTCAAGACTTGGCAACATCAGTAGAAAGAGATTCTATTTCTATATAATACTTTCAGAACTTTTAGGCAAGGCTCTCTATGACCTGACTTAGGTCATGAGCCCATGCTTGAACCAACCACATTGCTCAAGTGCTTGCCTTGTGGTTAACCTCTCACTGGAGCCAAGGGTGGATCTTGTCCCATTTAAACCTCATGGATAGTTTGAGAAAGTGTTTGGTATCCCCAAGGAAAATTAGGTTACTAATGCCAAGATGGGAGTGGGTGCTGTAACAGTGTTGGCTGCCTAACCAAACTCCACTTTCCTGGATTTCCCTGCTAACTGAACCCTGGTCATGTTTAGGTATTTACTTGCTTCCATGCAGATGTGGGCTCAGGAAAAGGGCAAAGGGTTGGTGTGCTGGCATATAGGGTCAGAGTCTAGGCAGCATGAGGAAGGCAACCTGCTCACAGAACAACACTGACAGTCCAAACATGGTAAGGTCGGCATCCATATAAGGATGGGTGGCGATAACTTATGGGAAATTGGTTACATTCAGAGGAATTGATCAAAGGAGTAAGTGGGGCCAGGTGTCTCACTGCAAAGAGAAAAATGAGTGAACCCTATGCTGTTTTGGATTGGAATTGGAGATAATGTTGTAAATTAATGGTTTTCTACTTATATAGGTATATATGTAGAAATATAGATGAAACACACATATGTGTGCATGTGTGTGTGTGTATGTGTGTATGTACAAACACACATATATAGCCTAGCTCTGTTCATAGAGAGGCATGGGAACAGTAATACTTCATAGCAAAGAACAAACATCTAATGCTAGATTGGATAACAGCTAATGTTCAGATCTGCTGGATCATGGAAAAAGCAAGAGAGTTCCAGAGAAACATCTATTTCTGCTTTATTGACTATGCCATAAGCCTTGGACTGTGTGGATCACAAGAAACTGTGGAAAATTCTGAAAGAGATGGGAATACCAGACCACCTAACCTGCCTCTTGAGAAACCTATATGCAGGTCAGGAAGCAACAGTTAGAACTGGACATGGAACAACAGACTGGTTCCAAATAGGAAAAGGAGTACGTCAAGGCTGTATATTGTCTCCCTGCTTATTTAATTTATATGCAGAGTCCATCATGAGAAATGCTGGGCTGGAAGAAG